>JAHRHZ010000133.1:9539325-9585807 GCA_024137785.1 Ginglymostoma cirratum
TTTCTGATGAAGGGTTTAGGCCCGAAACGTCAAGTTTTCCTGCTCCTATGATGCTGCTTGACCTGCTGTGTTCATCCAGCCCCATGCTTGTTACCTCTTGAATACATTCAACGTTTTGGCATCAACTACTTCCTATGGTAAGAATTCCACAGGCTCACCACTCTTTGGGTGAAGAAATGTCTCCTCATCTCCATCCTAAATCCCCCACCTCGAATCCTGATGATGTGACTCCTGTTTCTGGGTACACCCACCATCAGGAACATCATCTCTGCATCAACCCTGTCTAGTCCTGTTAGAATTTTATAAGTCTCTATGAGATCCAACCTCCACCCCCCCCCCCCCAATTTGTCTGAACTCCAGCAATCTAGTCAATCTCTCCTCATATATCAGTCTTGCCATCCCGGAATCAACCTGGTAAACCTTTGCTGCACTCCCTCGAGAGCAAGAGCATCCTTCCTCAGAAAACGTAACCAAAATTGCACACTATATTCCAAGTGTGGTCTCACCAAGGCCCTGTAATTTAAAAAAAAATCAAACTTTACAGTTGCAGTTTTTTTAAAATATATATGCCTACCATGGCTGAAAAGTTCTGAAGCAGCAACTAACCTGTCAAGAAATTAGCCTATGATGCATTGTACCAGAGGCTTCGGAGTGATTGTGTCAGTAGAGAGACTCTATATTTCAGATGGCAATGATGGAAAAGAAATAATATGGCCTATTGAGACCAAGTTGTTTTATAATTTACCAGTAACCAATAACTACTGCAGACAAGTTGGTGACTACTAATGCTTCTGGATAACATGATCTGTCTAAAATTCTTAATTTTCTTGATTTGTTCTTGATATCTTGCTAATGATATGTGTGATGGCATTGTAATTGCAATGTGAACTAGTTGACGTTAATAGTTTGCTTATACAATATATTAGTGTTATAAACTAGTACCATGTGCTACTATTTACAAGTTTGTCATATCAAGTAATGTCATTACTGATACATAATTTGCAATGTGTAAATATAGGGTGAGAGCACGCTGTATTTATCAAACACAGGAATCTTGCACGAAGTGAGACATTACGTTTTTATAAACAAGAGTGCCCTATCCAGTGGTATGATTTATTCCAGTACACAGAATATACCTCGTAACACATGCTTTTTATCAGTATAAACAAGAGATTTTACACCACTTCCCTCCTGCTATTACAAAAGGAAGTTTATATCTGTAATTAAAAACTGGGAGTGCATTGTATGGCTTTTTGTTGACAGAAAGTTCACTCTTCACTCTTATGGTTTATTGCCCTTCAAACAACCTGTGCTTCTGTTAGTTCCACTTGCTCTAGACCCATATTCCAATAGGCTGTACTCACTCCTGATGCCCACTCTGCTTAACCGAAATGACCAGTGTAGAATCCCCTTCATGAAGAAGGGAAGATGCTATAATAGTGAGATTTGTCCAAGATACGCCCTTTATCTTCTAATGGGCTTGTCATTAATGGATCAATTTTACTGGCATTCCCATTCTATAGGGCAGCCAGGGCACGTGCTCAGGTTTTGCTGCTGAAGAATGGCAATTTGGAATTCAGAAAGTGTGTTTTGATAACCTTAAAGTTTTCAACGACGAAATGATTTTGAATTTAAAAATACAAAGTTGGAGAAGGGAAATAAGTATGCATGAAGTGATTAGCTTTATTTGAAAACACACATTGATATGTTTTTTTTTAAAGCATTAAGGTTACTGCACATCTTTTGTAAATGTTTTGCTTTATTTGTAATTGCAACGTCTGATGTCTTCAACATAGGGCTCAAAAAGAATTTTACGATCGCATGAGATTATATTGCCACCTAGTGGTCTTGTGGAAACTGACCTTGCATTAACTTTTTCACTTCAGGTAACTGCTCTATTTGCTTTAATATTTTTCATTGCGGATTGATTTTATTGGAATATTTCTGAAGTATTTCAACCTTCAAATGTTTTTTCCTGATGATATAAGTTACATTTCCACAGAATACATAATAGTCAGGAAGGTCTTGGATCCATCTTGGCTCATCCGCCCAGCGCTGCCTCATCTTTGTCTTCAAAGTCAAATCTATTATATGTTAGACAATAAATTAGAAAATAAAGTTTAAAAAAAATGCATTATTCTGTGTTTTCTGACATGGCTTTAAGCTGATAGTGCTTTTACACGTGGAGAGAGGCAATATAAATGCCAGGAAATTGACTTCTTTATAAATTGCTTTTTGACACTACCTAGAGTCTGCATATCACACTTCAGAAAGGATGTCATGACCCTGTTGGTGCTACAAAGGAGAATTACCAGGGTGGGATGAGGGTTGAATGTCTTCATCTATTTGAAGAGCCAAGAGAAACTTAAACTATTATTCTTATAGTGGAGAATATTTATGGGAAAATTAGAACAGATGCTCAAAATTATGAGGGATTTCAATAGAGTCAGAGAGCTGTTGTTTCTGCTTGCAGAAAAGTCAGTAAACTGGTCTGATTTATGATAAATAGCAAGAGCTTTGATGAGGGAAGTTGACAATTTTTTACACCAATCTAGAATCAGTTTTGTAAAGAAACTGGCTGAATACTTGAAGAGTAATTAGCAGGGTTTTGGAAAAAGAACAGAATGATAGCTCTTTCAAAGAGCTGACACAGGCATTATAGACTGATGAGCTGCCTCCTGTGCTGATTTTGACACTGACTCATAGAGCTTTTTAATTTAAATTTGCTGTATTCTGTCAGCTATTTGTGGTGTGCCCTCCCCAGTTTTGTTGCAAGATTTCTCATTGCCACAGGTTCCTTCACTTTGCAATTAAGGATGAAAAACAACACTGTACGTTGGACTCACAGGATTTTATCTTCTTCTAAAACAAGAAATACTGGGTTATGGTGCAACTGGAGGGAAAAAAATTAGAAGTTCATAACATAGAAGGAGACCATTTGGCCCTTCAACTCTATGGACTTGTTCTGAGTCCATAGCCTCCATTTCTTCCTCTGTGATGCTTATCTATGTTTCCTTTACAAGATTAAATGGTCTGTTCCTTAACCACATCCCTTGAGAATGTTTCACCAGCCCTCTTGAGAAATTTATTATAATCTCTCTCTTTGACTGTTATGAACAAGTTTGGAAAGGAACTAAAACTCTTGTTTGTGCACTTCCATTTATCGTGTTAAATCAATGTGGATTTTTGGAGAGGAAGATATGTGTGCATCTTAGCCCAAAACTGTGTGGTCGGCATTAAGTTTTCATGGATTTAAATAAAAGGTATCACTTATTCATGTGTTAACCCAAAAGTCTATGTGCTACCTCAGTCACACAAGAAAGATAGTCAAAGAAGATAGTACATGATTGCAAATGACAGATGAAATGGTCATTTAACAGTTCACATATTTGACACATTTTGGAAGGTCACTGTCATGGTCATTGGAGCCCTTTCCACTCTTGAATTGTCGTTTAGACAGGTTCAAATAGCTGGAGTCAGATGTCAGAATAATTTCAGGATTCCCCAGAAGAGGTGGATGTTCAGTAGGTCACAAAGTTAGGCACTGCAGTTTTCAGACTAATAGACCAAATTTCTTTTCAAGTGACCATACGATGTAGAGGCTGAAGGTGGCCATTCAGCTCATTTGAGTCTGCTGTGCTGTGGCTGATCATAGATCATTTTATAATCCTCAAATCCACTTTCTTCTCATTTCCTATAACTCTTGATTTCCCTGACTGATTAAACAAACTGTCTTTCTTATCCTTGAACATACTTCACAGGGCTGTAAAGGTTGGATTGTTAAGTAAAAAATTTCACAGATTCACTCCCTCGAGAAAAGAATTTCCTCCTTGTCTCTATCTTAAATTAATAACATCTTATTCTGAGATTATGCCCTGAGGCCCTTAGCCTCTAAGGGGAGGAGAAAACTTTCCCACATCTACCCTGTCAGGTCTCCTAAAAATATTAAATGTTTCAATAGGGTTACCTCTCATTCTTCTAAACGCCAATGAGTACAGACCCAACCCATGCAACCTCTTAAGACAGTCCCACTATACATAGGATCAGCCTAGTGGACCTTCTGTAAACTGCCTCCAATACTGGTCTATTTTTCCTTAGATAAGGGGCCCAAAACAGTTCACAGTATTCCAGCTACAGTCTGACTAAATGGGCTTGGTTAGGAAATGGCTGGGAGGCCTTTAAGATATTTCAGTCTCCAAGCATTTTTTTTTTTAAAAAAAAGCTTCAGTATTACTGCTTTTGCTTTCATCTGATATTCTGTGATGTTGTTCTTTGCAAGCTATTCTTGGGATAACAAAGTATTTTGGGACCACACCAGTTCTGGTCTCACCATCAACTGCTACTGTTCACCCAGAGCAGATTAAACTAAAAATCATTACTATACAATAGAAAGTAGTCAATGGTCCCTTCACAGCTGTCTGTGGGTGACAGTTTCTCTGGCGTTCTCTTTTTGATAAATTGAAAACAAACTTCTGGAAGTTTATTTATTTTGAGTTTGGAACAAACAATGTGTAATAGCAATTGTGAATTCAATGGTGAGATGCTGTTACAGTTTGACCACTCCATCGGAAGGCCCCACTCACCCAGGGTGATCTAATGAGGATCTTTTCAGAAGATTGGTATTCAATATGTTGAATTTGCTGAAGTCACCTGACCCTTTTCAGCGATCTTAGCCATTTTGATGGTGTTCATTTTTTAATAAAAAGCCCATTTAAAGTTTCCACATAATCACTTTTCATAACAGAAACAGAAATTGCTGAAGAAACTCAGCAGGACTGACAGCATCTGTGGGGAGACACGAGAGTCAACATTTTGGGTCCAGTGACCCTTCTTCACAACCCTTTCCATGATGACTTGGACATGCCATCAGGAAATTGACTGAAATGAGTATGAAAGTGACCATTTTAAATTAAACAAGAGATACTTGTCTCTGGTGCAACTAGGAAAAAAATCAGAACCTCATAACATAGGAGGCCATTTGGCACAATATTTTGGTATTGTGCTGTAATAATCCACAACTCAACTCCACTACTGCACCCTTCACATTTGCTGCTGATTCTCCACCCTATGAAAACCCTTTATAGCTTTAAAATGTTACTTCTATCTCCTCTTAACCCTTTGCACCTTCCTCTTAAATGACTCCCATTTGTATTATTGGATGAACCTATGTTTGAACATTTGTGTGGCTTTAATGTCCTATTTATATTGAGGTGTTGAAAACGGGACAAAGGAATATAAATTGAGTGGGATATTCTACACTGATTGGAACTGAATCACACTGGTTTCTTTTGGAATCATTGTTTTGTTAGATGTAGTACCTTTTTGAATGAATACTATAGAGTCAAAATAATAAATGGCTACATTGGTATGATAGTTGTAAAACTTGTCACATGGGTGTCCAGGGAACAAAAAAGACATGGTGATTGGGCAGAATTTGCTTGGAAAGAAAATAGGTAGAGGAAAATGAAGGATAGGTAACAAAGTAGTATAAAGGGAGTCTCGTTGAAGGCTGAAAAGTGAGCAGCAGGAGAAAGACGAACCTAGAAAATAAAGGCATAGTATAATTCTCCACGTCTTTGGCAATGAAGTTCTGAAGTACTCAACAGTTCAGGAAGCCTTTATGGTGTGAGAAAGAATTACTGTTTCAGAAGAACTTGGAAAAGATGGCAATGTAATATGTTTGAGGCAAGTAAAAGGGGTGGGTGGAGGGAAAGGGTGAAGAAAGAATAAAAGGGAAGGTGTAGGGCAGAAGACGTTAAATGGCAAAAGAAGTGGTGTGCTAAGTGAAAGGGAGTGCTGGTGGAATAGTTCAGGAATCAATGATGCGCCTGGCAGAGGTTTGAATTTTAGACTAATGAGCTGTTACAATCTGGAAACCAATGTAAGAAAAAGAGTTGAAAACCAAAACCAATGAATTATAAAAGCAAAACAAAATGAGGGCAAGCATTGCAGTCTGAAGTTGTTGAAGTCTTAAGTCCAGAAGGCTGAGGTTCTGCTCTTTGAGCTTGCATTGAGCTCCTTTGAAACACATTAGAAGGCTGAGGGCAGAGAGGTCAACATGAGAATAAAATTGGGAATTAATCTGACAGAGTTCAGTGTTGTACTTAATGACTGAACAGATATTTCCACAAAGCAATGACCCAGTCTGTATTTGATCACCCTAGTGCAGAGTAAATTTTGAGCAGTACCCTACATTGAAAGAAATTCATGTATATTTGTGTTTAACCTGGAAGGACTGTTTGGGGTCTTAGCTATAGGGGGGAGAAAGTAAAATGGCAAGTGTTACATGTTCTGTGCTTACATTGGAAGGATAGCATTGGGAGGAGGATGTGGGGTAATTGAAGAGTAGATCAAGATCTTGCATTGGAAATTGTATCTTCAAATGTCGAAAGGGATGACTTGAGTTTGGTGTCAGCATTAATAGTAGAAATGGTATTGGATAATCCAGTGAATTCGCGGGCTGGTTGGTGAATTATGATGACGGGTAGAATCGGACCATCATTTTTGGAGCAAGGGAAAGGAGAGAGAGCAGAGGTGTGGAGAATGAAGCCTGTTGGGCAGTGTGTTGAAGGCCTGAGTTGAGTTAAAAGTAAGACATCAGTAATACTTCTATGGAAGTTTGCAGAAACAACAGTGAAGAATAAACTGGACAAGTGAAATTGAGTCCGAACAGAAAGTGGGATGTGAGCAAATGTAGTTGTGGTGGCTGTGGGATTCGGTAGACTCAAAGTCAACATCGGTTGATGACCAATCCCTTACAAATGGAGAGAGAAGTGCTGAGGAAAGGAAAGCATGATTTTGAGGTGGACCAGTTAATGAGAAATGGATGAAAATTGGAATCAAAGTTGTTGAAAATTTCCACTACAGGGCATGAATATGCACACTGA
Organism: Ginglymostoma cirratum; assembly: GCA_024137785.1. Lineage (NCBI taxonomy): Eukaryota > Metazoa > Chordata > Chondrichthyes > Orectolobiformes > Ginglymostomatidae > Ginglymostoma > Ginglymostoma cirratum. Next base: position 9,546,213 of record JAHRHZ010000133.1, read on the forward strand.
TACAATTATAAATTGACTTTAAGATAGGTAAGGGACGTAACCTAAGTATAACTGTAACCTAAATGTTCTACACATACCACAAAAATGCAGACAAGGATCCCTGATGTGTACCTCTCAGCAACCACTTTTACTTGGAGGACGTGCTTCAAGTTAAAGGAGATGTTTAACATGAGAAGAATTCAACCAGCAGAGACAATGTTGGTGGATCGACAGATGGACTGAATTTTCATTCAAGGAAGAAGCAAGCAGCACAGCCATCAGACTATCATATGGGACTGTAGGGGTAGAGAGAGTGAGCCCCTGTGGTGAATAGGGGGTGCTTAGGACCAAGAAGTAGGAAACTGTTGAAGTGATAGAGGGTATTGGAAGAGTAATGGATGTAATTGGGAAAAGACTGGACAAGGGAAGAAGAAATTGAGCCAAATTAGGAAGAAGTCAATTCGGTGGGGCAGCAACACACAAGAGTATTACATCTACCAGGTCTTTCCTGTTTTTGGATCTTGGAAAGATAGTGTAAGTAGCATTTATACAGTTGGAGCACAGTGAGCTTGGAGGCCTTGGAGTGAACAGTCTCCTGGGGAGATGAAGTTAGTGAAGGCTCTGGAGATGGTGCTTGATATTTGACAGTGGAATTGTGATCCAGGAAGAGATGGAAGGAAAGGAAGCATTGGTAAGTTGACATTTAGCCTCTGCAAGGTAGAGTCTGATTCTAGATAAAAACCAAAAGAGGGTTTAAGTTCAAGGCAGACTATAAAAGAAGCAAACAGGAAGGATAACTCAGGAGATATTATTAGAGATGTTGGAAATCATGAGGGTAAGAAAGCTAGCATGAAGGCACTTTACCTGAATGCTCGCAGCATTCGTCACAAGGTTGATGAGTTAACGGCACAAATCATCGCGAATGAATATGATTTGGTTGCCATTACGGAGACATGGTTACAGGATGGTCACGACCGGGAGTTAAATATCCAGGAGTACCAGACTATTCGGAAGGGCACACAGGAAGGTAAGGGAGGTGGTGTTGCTCTGATATTCAAGAATGACATCAGGGCGGTGCTGAGAGATGATATAGGTTCTATGGAGAATGAGGACAAATCGATTTGGGTGGAAATTAGAAATTCCAAGAGGAAAAAGTCACTGATAGGCTTAGTCTATAGGCCACCAAATAATAACATCACATTGGGGCGGGCAGTAAACGAAGAAATAACTAATGCCTGTAAAAATGGTAGGGCAATTGTCATGGAGGATTTTAATCTACATGTAGATTGGTCGAACCAGCTCAGTCAGGGTAGCCTTGAGGACGAGTTCGTTGAGTGTATATGTGATAGTTTTCTTGAACAGTATGTAATGGAACTGACGAGGTAGCAAGCTATCCTCGATCTGGCCCTGTGTAATGAGACAGGAATAATTAATGACCTCATAGTTAGGGATCCTCTTGGAAGGAGTGATCACAGTATGGTTGAATTTAGAATACAGATGGAGAGTGTGAAGATAAAATCCAATACCAGGGTCCTGTGCTTGAACAAGGGGGACTACAATAGAATGAGGGAGGACTTGGCTAAAGTAGACTGGAAACAAAGATTTTATGGTGGGACAGTTGACGAGCAGTGGAGGACTTTCAAAGCAATTTTTCAAAGTGCTCAGCAAAAGTATATTCCAGTGAAAAGGAAGGACTGTAAGAAAAGGGGTAATCTGCCATGGGTGTCTAAGGAAATAAGGGAGGCTATCAAATTGAAGGAGAAGGCATACAAAGTGGCCAAAAATAGCATGAAACCAGAAGATTGGGAAAACTTTAAAGGTCAACAGAAAGCCACAAAAACAGCTATAAAGAAAAGAAAGATCGAACATGAGAAAAAACTAGCACAGAATATAAAGACAGATAGCAAAAGATTCTATAAATATATAAAACGAAAAAGAGTGGCTAAAGTAAATGTTGGCCGTTTAGAAGATGAGAAGGGGAATTTAGTTATGGGCTATGATGAAATGGCCGAGGCATTGAACAGGTATTTTGTATCGGTCTTCACAGTGCAGGACACTAATAACATGCCAGTAATAGACAAAGAGACGAAGGTAGGTGAGGACCTGGAAACAATCATTATTACGGAAGAGGTAGTGTTGGGCAAGCTAATGGAGCTAAGGATTGATAAGTCTCCTGGCCCTGATGGAATGCATCCCAAGGTACTAAAAGAGATGGCGGGAGAAATAGCAGGTGCACTGGTGGTAATTTTCCAAAATTCGCTGGACTCTGGGGCAGTCCCAGCAGATTGGAAAACAGCAAATGTGACGCCACTTTTTAAAAAAGGAGGTAGACAAAAGATGGGGAATTTTAGACCGGTTAGCTTAACCTCTGTAGTGGGGAAGATGCTTGAGTCTATTGTCAAGGAAGAAATAGCAAGGCATCTCGATAGAAATTGTCCTGTTGGGCAGACTCGGCATGGGTTCATAAAGGGCAGGTCATGCTTGACAAATCTTTTTTTAATTCTAAGAAGACGTTATGAGCAAGGTGGACAATGGGGACCCAGTGGATGTGGTGTACCTGGATTTCCAAAAGGCCTTCGACAAGGTGCCGCACAAGAGGCTGCTGCATAAGATAAAGATGCATGGCGTTAGGGGTAAAGTATTAGTATGGATAGAGGATTGATTGACTAACAGGAAGCAAAGAGTGGGGATAAATGAGGGCTATTCTGGCTGGCAATCAGTTACTAGTGGTGTGCCTCAGGGATCGGTGTTGGGACCGCAATTATTTACAATTTATATAGATGATTTGGAGTTGGGGACCACGTGTAGGGTGTCAAAGTTTGCAGATGACACTAAGATGAGTGGCAGAGCAAAGTGTGCAGAGGACTGTGAAACCTTACAGAGGAACATAAATACATTGAGTGAGCGGGCAAAGGTCTGGCAGATGGAATACAACGTAAATAAATGAGAAGTCATACATTTTGGTAGGAGTAATAGTAAAAAGGATTATTATTTGAATGGTAAAAAGCTGCAGCATGCTGCTATGCAGAGGGACCTGGGTGTCCTTGTGCATGAATCACAGAAGGTTGGTCTGCAGGTACAACAAGTAATTAGGAAGGCAAATGGAATTTTGTCCTTCATTGCTAAAGGGATTGAGTTTAAAAGCAGAGAGGTTATGTTGCAGCTGTACAAGGTGCTGGTGAGGCCGCACCTGGAGTACTGTGTGCAGTTTTGGTCTCCTTACTTGAAAAAGGATGTACTGGCACTGGAGGGGTTGCAGAGGAGGTTCACTAGGTTGATTCCGGAGTTGAGGGGGTTGGCTTATGAGGAGAGACTGAGTAGATTGGGATTATATTCATTGGAGTTCAGAAGATTGAGGGGGGATCTTATAGAAACATATAAAATTATGAAGGGAATAGATAAGATAGAAGTAGAGAGGATGTTGCCACTGGCAGGTGAAGCTAGGACAGGAGGGCATAGCCTCAAGATTACAGGGAGCAGATTTAGGACTGAATTGAGAAGGAACTTCTTCACCCAGAGGGTTGTTAATCTGTGGAATTCCTTGCCCAGTGAAGTAGTTGACGCTACTTCAGTAAACGTTTTTAAAGCTAAGGTAGATATTTTATTGAATAATAAAGGAATTAAGGGATACGATGAGAGTGCGGGTAAGTGGATCTGAGTCCACAAAAAGATCAGCCATGATCTTATTGAATGGCGGAGCAGGCTCGAAGGTCCGGATGGCCTACTCCTGCTCCGAGTTCTTATGTTCTGAACTGAGGATGCTGCAAATCTGGAACAAAAACAAAGTTGCTGGAAAAGCACAGCAGGTCTGGCAGCATCTGTGAAGGAGAATACAGAGTTAACGTTTCAGGTCCGGTGACCCTTCCTCAGAACTGATGGTGGCTGGGAAAAACGTCAGTTTATATGCAGAAAGTAGGGAGGTGGGTGGGGTAGGAAGTAAATGATGGGATAGAGCCCAAAGAGAGAGAGAGACTGTTGGACAGACAAAGGAGTTGCTAACGATCAGGCTGGGAGGGTGAATAGTTGTTAATGGGGACTGTTAGTGACTAACAACAGGGGTTGTGTAATGGCAGGCTACATGGTAACAAACAAAAACAAAGTTGCTGGAAAAGCTCAGCAGGTCTTGCAGGCCTTGTTAGGCCTTGATACTGTAATCCTGTTTTAACACTCACTAATTCTCATGGAAACAAACAGTGACATTTCATCTTCTGGTCCCTTTTCCTGTGCATCATGTGCGCCCTCTCCCCACTGAACTCTTCTCAGACAGTGTCACCCCTGCCAATTTCATAAGAAGTCTGTTTCATCAGCTTTTAAGAAACAAGGGAAAAGGTTCATGAGGAGAGCCATTGGACTTCAATTGAGTTATCAACTATTTTGTTTGCTTTTTGCGGGCTCCAGCACAATGGGGCTTTCGCGGGAATTTCTGGTTGGAGAATCCATTTGCTTTGATGCTCCTCTACAATTTATGGCTTTTCTTTTCAACAGTACCCTCACTTCCTCAAAAGAGAAGGCAACAAGCTACAAATCATGCTTCAGAGACGAAAACGGTACAAGAACAGGACCATTCTGGGATACAAAACTCTGGCAGTTGGGTCGATCAATATGGCGGAGGTGAGACAGAGGGAGAAGGAATCAAACTGAGGCAGCCTTCTGATATCGTTCTGATCCTTGATCCCAAGGTCATTTTGACTTGATGCAGTAAAATAAAATGATTAGTCGTGAGCTGGCAGCCCATTTTAGATCTCTACTAATTGTTGTTTCCATTGACCAGCATCAGTCAAAGCAAAAAAAAAGTGTAGATGTAAAATGGCTGCCAGTTCACTATTGCTCATGTTACCTTTCTGGTTCCTGCACAAGGTTAAAATGGTCCCGATATGTCGACCAACTCAGCAGAATGATAATAGTATCACCAAGGCAGAAACCATTAGAACTGTGAAAAATAATTAGAATTAAAATCAGGAGAGTTTTCTCCCTCGAATGCCAGAAATTTTTTATACCTCCATCAAATATGAATAAACCAGCAGAAACAGCTATTTATTTATAAAGGTTAACTATGCTAACTCTTGTTTTCTTCATGTAATGCAGGTAATGCAGCACCCAACGGAAGGTGGCCAGATCCTCACGCTGCTCAGTAACCTCAAGCAAGCTGCAGTAAAAGTGGCTGAAATCTGGATCTTTGCGCTGTCCAGCCAGCCAATTGATCATGAGGACAGTTCAATGCAGCCTAGTCAGAAGATAAAATCAACAGGTGGGGTTGAGTCCTGATTTTAGAACATGATTTTTTTGATGTCACCATAGCAATTAGTACTAATGTTAATTGAATTACATTCAAATATACTAATAATAGATGCTGTCTTAGTTTACAAAGGTACACTAGATTTATTTAGTGTTTTGCCACGATTGCTCCATAAAGGAAAGTCTTGTGATAATTGCTATACAATGGGATTCTCTTGAAGACTCCCTTAAATCCCACTATTTTACATTATGCCATTATTACCACTGTCAGTGATGCACTCCAATACCATCCAGCTCAAAATACCCTCCAGACAGACCCCAAATTGTGATTTAGCAGTGTCTGCGTTTGTGCTATTGGACATTTCATTTTCGTTCAGTTTCTCACCTGCAACTTCTCTTCAATAGCACTGAGTGGCAAAATTTTTATTTTAATGTGCAGAGGTGGTCAAACTATTTAATCTGTCACTCTTGAACAATCTAAAGCTCAATGCAGTATTATGGGCATAAAGCTTTTCCATAGCTCTCTGACCTTCAGTAAGCACTTGAAATTGACGAACCTCTTTGTCACTAAAATTAAAATCAACTGCTCTTGTGCATTTGCTGCACTTCTACTTTCCCTTACCATGGAAACCTTTCCCAAAGTTCCCTCTGGCTCACTGCTATTGGGTCATTTTATAACTCCTTGCCAATTTTGCTCCAGTGCATATTGTTGAGCTCATGTTGTTCATTTTACCCACCTTAAATTTAGTCGGAGTAAGCTATTAACCACCCAACATCCATTCTTGGCCATCATGCTAGCTGGCTGTGTAAATGATTTGCCTCACAGCTACTGTGCCCTTCTATATAAAACCATCCTAAAACATAGACATTCTACTTTCCTTGCAGTCTACTAACTAATTTCCAACAGCCATTTCCTGTCAAAAGTCCTTCAGCTTGCTGCGACCTCCCAAATCTGAATCTATCTTTGGTGGAACACGATATTTGGATTTCTCCGATTTGATTCCCCCCACCACCCTGTCTCCCAGCTCCCCAATAACCACAGTACTGAAACAGTTTTTCTGAATCATAATCACAAATTATCTCCTAATTCATTTCAACCTCTTCACAGAGTTAACCTTCCCTTTCTCCTCCAGTACACTTCCCTGTTGTCCAGCTTAGTGTGATTGCCCTCGTTCTCCCTGACTATCTATGTAGGGAGCACAGTGGCCCAGTGGTTAGCAGTGCTGTCTCATAGTGCTAGCGACCTGGGTTCAGTTCCGTACTCAGGTGAATGTCTGTGTGGAGTTTGTACATTTTCCCCATGTCTGTGTGGGTTTCCCCTGGGTGCTGTGGTTTTCCATAGTCCAAAGATGTTCAGGTTCGTTGGTACGGCCATCGGAATTACAGGGATAGGGTAAGGTACTGGGTCTGTGTGGGATGCTCTTCAGAGAGTCGGTGTGGACTCAATGGGCTGAATGGCCTGCTTCCACAGTAGGGATTCTATGATTTGGCTTAAACCAGATACCCCATGAAGAGCTTTATTTATTAGACTGTCCTGCATTTCTCATTGTCAGTTCTGTTATATATGTGTGAGCCACAAACTTAGTTTAAGGCATCTTTGTTATTTCATAGATAATTACTCGGAGGAGGAGTATGAAAGTTTTTCATCTGAGCAGGAAGCAAGCGATGATGCAGTCCAAGGACAAGTATGTAACACTGGAAATGTTCACAAATGTTTCTACTTGGGTCAAAATGGTAGGTACTGGATTAGGAGTGTGGCAGGATAGGTGCTTTTCAAAGGCATGCTAGAATGAGCCGAGCAAGATTTATTCATTAAGGGCTTTGCAGGAACAGTGTAGAGCAGGGCAACAATACGGCAATGGAATAGCAGGTGTGGGAATTATCAAGAGCTGACTTGGGTTGTGCTTCACAGTAACTGACTTTCATAGACAGGGCACTTATGTGTAATGTTTACAGCTTGGTTTCTGATTGGTCAGTTGTAATTATTTTAAAAAAGTTGTGCAATGTTTGGGGATAGCATGCTTTTTTAAACTGACCTGATGATGATCTTGGGATGTGGGCTTGCATGCATATCTTTCAACCCTAGGATCCCAAGTTCACATGTACCACAGACTGTTAAGCTGAAGGCCGTCTCTTGGCTGGGTTTTTAAGAGTTGTGCATAAAGTTACTGCAAGCAGATCATGACATGGCACAGGTTCCCACTAGGTAGGCAATATTACACAGATTGTGAGGTATAATTTATGTGTACTGTAATCCTACTAATGCTTAACATATTGAAAGCACATTGATTAAATTGGAAGCTGTGTGTGAAGTAAACATACAAGACAAAAGCTGGCTGAAAGTGTGACAAGCATTGCCATTTAAGTTTGGTGCTGATCAGAGAAGCCATTATTACACTGCATCCTGGAAGATGTCTAGTGCGATACTAAAATCAAAATTGTTCCGTTCTCAGTATTGGCATCTCCAACCTCAAATATCACTATTGAAACATAAAGCACAGAAGGAGCCCATTTAGCCCATCATCTTTGTGATTGCCCTTTAAAGAAAATATCAAATTATTTCTATTCCTTATAGTCCTATAGTAAACTCAAAATTAATCAAGAAATTTAGCTAAGTGTAATCAAACTTAAATGTGGTCACATGTTAAGAATATAAGCATCAGGAAAGTGCTGTTGTGGTGCAGTGATAGTCTTCCTACCTCTGGGCCAAAAGGCAGGGGTTCCAGTCCAACCTTCTCCAGAGGTGTGTCATGACATCTCTGAACAGGTTGATTGAAAATATCTGTAAGCATCAGACTGTGGTTTCACAGCACATTTCAAAATGCATGCCAGCAATATATACAAACTGCCTGAACGTTCCATCTTACATTCCAAGCTGCGATGCTGTCAGCCTAGTTGTGATGTTGAAAGGGAAAAGTGAGATTACGCTTGGTAAGAAAAATATTTGATGCACTGCATCTTGAAAAACTCAGGACGGTGATTTTATATTTGCTTTTTTCAGGATATGGATGATGATGAATATGATATGGGTAAGCCAAAAAAGCAACGGCGTACAATCGTAAGAACAACCTCAATCACAAGGGTTAGTGGAATTTATATCCCTTGACTGATTTTAGAGGCATGAAGTGACTGTGTGTGAACTCATGTTGATGTATCATGACCTGTGCATCCATATATACACGTGTGCATGTTTGTTTGCATGCATACTTCTGTATCCACGTGTACGCACATTATATTAAGTCAAAATTCATCCACACTTTCTATCAACCAAGACCAGATCAATTTGACACTCACCATCAGAAAGTAGCAACAAAATAGGCGTAGCATGATGACATGTTACATCAAGGTGATGTTATACCTCATTGGGGTCGTGTGCTGGAAATCAAACCTTGCTATTGTCACAGAAGTTAATGATTTTAAAAAGAACACAGAATTCCCCAGTTTACCTCATTTTCAGACCCAGATTGTTAGCAAGCACAGACTGGCTTCTGTACAGTCAGTTCTCTATAACATGTGTTTCTTCAGTGCAAGTTGGCTTTAATGTGATATGAAGAATTTAGACCGCTATTTGTAGAATGCAAACTTTCCTTGCCTGTATTGGCTTTAACGTGATTCCAGCCCCATTAGTATAAATGGTGCAGCAATTGCATGATTTTCTTATAACGCAACATCTCATGAGAATGGAACTATCACGTTATACCAGAACCAACTGTACTTAATTTTAAAAGGTTATTTAAAAGTGATTCACGCCATCTCTGTCATGCGCGCACACTTGCTTGCTCACTCGCTGTACCCCTCCAGTTCTTGCGTGCTCCCTCTCCACCTCCCCCTCCCCCTCCCTCTCCCATGCGCATGCGCGCATTGCAACTTGCTCTATTTCTCGCTTGGTCACTCTGTCACGCACTTTAAAACACATGCACACAGACACAAAAAGAGGTGCCACGGGTGGAGGGAAACTTGGGCAAGCAATTCAGTGGCCTGTGTTCACAGAAACTGCTGCGATAGTTCTTGTGCTGATCTGAATGTTGGTTTAGATTTCCTTCTCTAGCTGCTTTCCCTGATTTTCAAATGGCGCAGTGCGGCTGGTTCATACTTATCTGATTTTATTTTTAATTAAAAGTCTCAGCTTACAACAACTGAAGAAAAAATAAACTGGTTTTCTTTAAGCTTTTACTGCAGAAAGCAGTGAGCTCCCTAGCTGGTGGAGACCTGATAGTTTCTCTCTGCTGTTCATAGCCCCAAGCTGTTCAGCTACCTGAGAACCAAGCCCACAGTTGTTAGCAGGCAAAAGGCCTTTGTCATCAATAACTGGTCAATTGTCCACAGACCAATCCACTATTTGTAATTGGCTGAATCTCCATTAATACACATCTTTCTGCTCCAACTTCTCTGCAAACTACACTTCAATTATTGCTCGAATGTGCAGCTGTGTAAACTGTGCTTACAATGACTGTCAAGTTACATGCTTTGAAAACCCTGAAGGCTTGAACCCTGAACCCTTCAGCAATCCTTGGCTTTTAAAGCAGTTTTTCTCCCATTTTGCTCCACAATCAAAAATAGTCAAGAAGTAAAAGTACGTGGTGTTTGCACTGAAATTCTTTCTAATGTTTCACCCAAGTAATTTAAATTCCCATTCTACACATCCTATGGGCACTAAGTGAAATTCTTGATCTACCTCCCTATTATGAATCATGCATTATGGTTATCTGCATAAACATAAACTAAGTGGTTGGTGACATACACAGGCCTTTTGAGTTTGCATTGCTCTCTCCATGGCTACTTCACTGACTGACTGACTAATTATTGATGATTGAATTGTTTGAATTGCTTTTTTCTTCCAGCAACAGAACTTCAAGCAGAAGGTAGTTGCCTTACTGAGACGGTTCAAGGTTTCAGATGAGGTATGTTGATTGGGGTTTTATATTTTTAATCGGGTGCAGAATTATGCAATATGCTTATAGTAAAAGGTAATCCTATTATGATAAATCAAAACCAAAAGTACGTTTCTACGCAACCGGTTAGTGAATTATTTGTTGGGTGTTGAAGGGAGGGTGAAAGGCAAGACCAGTTTTGTTCCTGTTTGTATTTGATGTCTCCGTACTTTCTGGCAGAATCACACATTACAGGGTTGGAAATCGGATTCTTTTAATATTCCATAGTTTAACTGGTTAGACTTTTCCTAGCTTTTGCTGACCTGGGCTGTACAATTCTAATTCTTTAGATGTATTTTGCTTGTACTCACAAGGCAAAAAAAAAGGAATGTGCAAATGATAGTTGGAGTGAGGCATTAATAAATTATTTTTGTAAATTTAATGTAGGTCCTTGACTCTGAACAGGATCCCACAGACAATGTGCAAGAAGTGGAGGAAGACCTGGACCTGTTGTATGACAGTTTGGATGTAGAAAATCCTAGTGACAGTGGCCCTGACATGGACGATGATGACAGTGTCCTCAGCACTCCAAAACCAAAGCTCAAGTATGGAGGACATCTGTCACATATTATTGCTTTTCAATGTTACCTTCCTTGCAAATTTATAAATAATTGATGCTCATTCACCAGGTCTGAGTCAGAGCTATATTGTAGAAATACTCGTCTCTTGAGTACTTAAATGCAAATTGTTTCTGTATTAGAAGTATTTATTTTCAAAATATAATTTCATTGAAAGAACAGAAGACTGCATTTATACAGTGTGGTGATCCCAGCTGATGTTTCTACTGGACAAGTTGGATCCTAGATTGAAATGTGGCTTTTTTTTTTAGTTTAACATAGCAGCCTTTCACTGAACCATTAGCATACAAGTCTACAGAGATTTTGTTTTAAACATAAAACAGAAGTATATTACACCAAAATAAAAGCAATCAAACCCAGATCTCTACGTATCACACTTTGAAAGATATCAAAATGTATGACAAAACGTAACCCCATCTATTCTCAAACACCATCACTTTACACTTACTCAAAAACCAGAAAAATTTCATTACCTTCTCAAATCCATGGGTTTGACTGAACTGCTTCTCAGTTCCAGTCATGTGAACTGTAAAATCTTTTCTTGGAATCCTCACATAAGTGAGATATTCGACTTTGTAAACTGTGAATAACCAATGAGGATTTCTAACCAAACACTCTCACTCCGGACATCCACAAACTACACTCTTTCACTGAGGTAACTTAAAGGTGATCATTCAGAACAGTTACGCAGAAGACACTATACTTGCATTTGACTTAAGTCAGGGTCTCTGCAAACTGCCTACAAACTTTGCAATCTCTGGATTTGCCTAAGCTAAAATTCTTAATCTTAAACCAAAAGCAAGCTGATATCTTTCAATATTTCCACTCTTTTGTCGTAGGCCAGCACAATATAACCAAACTTACAGTAGGCCTCTACTAGTTGAAAATGATTCTTCTGGAAACATTGACCTAGTTAATTTTAAAACCCCTTCTTCAAAATAGGCTACCACCTGCATACCATTAATTTGAAGTCTGAACTTTTTTTTAAACAATTGGTGGCATGTATGAATAGTAGCTTTTATCACAATAGTGCTGTTTATAGGCAGCACTTCTCAAAACACTTTACAGCTAATTAAATACACTTGAAGTTGGTACACTGTTGGAAATCGGGCAGCTAGACTGTCGTTCCTCGATAATGAGGGAGCCCAGCACATCAAGTCTGAAATATTTCCAACCATCTTCAACTAGATGCATTGAGTGGGTGATTCATATGTGTGGTCCACAGCATTATAGTTAATTTGATTCATTCCATGTGATGTCAAAAAATGGCTAAAGGTACTGGATAGTACAAAATCTATTAACCCTGACAACATTTCAACTCCAGAAAGACCACTTCTCAGCCAAACTGCGCCAGTCCAGCTATTACACTGGCAACTACCGAACAATCCAATAACTGATATATGTCCTGTTGAATGACAGAGCAAGCTCAAGGGGCTGAATGGTGTACCCTTCCTATTTCTTATGGACTTACTAATATACATGCGTAATACTCCAACTGGAAATAAAAACAGAAAATGCAGGAAATATTCAGGAGACCAGGGAGCGTCTGAAGAGGAAAAAAGTTAACATTACAAGTTGATGACCTTTCAACAGAGCTGGGAGAATTAGAAATGTCTTTGAACATGTCAAAAGGGTAGGGGTTGCAGAAAATAAACAAACGTAAAGATCTGTGACAGGGTAGCTGATGGGGAAGTTATTTTATTTATGAATGGAATGTGGTCATTGCTGACTAGACCAGCATTTATAGTCCATCCCTAATTAACCAGCAACAGTCAAGAGCCAACCACATTGCTGTGACTCTGGAGTCACGTGGGAGCTAGCTCAGGTAAGGACAGCAGACTTCCTTCCCTGAGAACATTAGTAAGCCAGATGGGTTTTTACATGGTTACTATTAAACGAGCATTTAGCTGCAAGTCGTTATTGTATTTAAGTTTGAGTCTGCCCTGGTGGGATTCAAGCCCATCTCCCTAGAACATTAGCCTGGTGCTATATATTAATAGCCCAGTGACATTACTACTATGCCATTGCCAAAGAATTGACACATGGCCAAATGGGATGGTAATCAGACTGTAATGAAGCAAATAATGTGTCTGGAGAAGATGTTGATGGAAGACTGCTAAACCGCTCCTGTCCAAAAGCAGAAAAGGAGACTAAAACTGAGATGGAACAGTTTGTAGCCTGAATTGTTGAATTCAGTGTTTATTCTAGAAGTCTCCAAACCATCTTGTCAAAAGATGAGGTACTGTTCCTCATCCAGTTTTATTGGAACACTGCGGCAAGCTAAGGGAAGAGAGATTAACAAACGAGCAAGGTAGGTGATTAGAATGACAGATGATTGTCACCTTGGGGTTATGCTTGCAAACTGATTGGGGATTCTGTGAATAGGCCCAGAAGTCTCTGATTTCCCCATTTTGCAACATATCACATTGAGCAAATGCAGTAAACTGAGTTTTTAAAAGTGTACATAAATCAATATTTTATTTGGAAAGAGCGTTTGGGGTCTTGGACAGTGAGGTGAGAGAAGATTAAAGGATATATCTTCTGCACTTAGATTGGAAAAGCAGTGGAACTAATGCATGCTGGCATGTTGGTGACTAACTGAGAATTTTGTACTGTCAAGTGCTATCTTGCACATGTCTGCTAGCTGAGTTGAATGTAAAAGATCCCAAAGTACACAAAAGACTCATAGCTTTACAAGACATGACTGTTCTAGAGAATTATGATGTTGATGAGGTTGTAAACTCGTAGTTCACTGGCCTTCCTTTTGTAACTCTGACTAAGGCCTTCTGTGTTTTTGAATGTAATTCAATCTAATGATATAGGAGTTGCGTTCTAAGTGCCTCATTATCTTCACCCAATGTCTGATCTTCTGTTTGTTGTTGTTTTGCAGACCCTACTTTGAAGGCTTGTCACACTCCAGTTCCCAGACTGAAATTGGCAGCATCCACAGCTTGAGAAGCCAAACCAAAGAACCACCCAGTCCTGTAAGAAATTCAGTAAAACAAAGAATTGTGAATGCTGGGGATCGGCAGCAAAAACAGAAATTGCTGGCGAAACTCAGCAAGTCTGGCAGCGTCTGTGAGGAGAAAGCAAAGTTAACATTTCAGTAACTCGCTTCATCAGAACTGAAAGCAGCTAAGAAAAAGTGGTGTTCGTGCTGAAGCTGAGATTGGGGAGGAAGGAAAAGAGGTGAGCAAGTGGACATGAATCCCAGGGAGAGAAATGTGAAACGGATAGGCAGATGAGGGGATTATTGATAGTAGGCCAAGGCAGAGGAGAAGCTGAATAAATGATAATGACAGCTGAGAGTAGGAAACAGTGGGTAGACTGTCCTGGAAGCAATCCATGTAATCTGATAGGGTGTAGAGCTGGATGAGCACAGCAGGACAAGCAGCATCAGAGGAGCAGGAAAGCTGATGTTTTGTGCCCAGACCCTCCTTCAGAAAAGTAATTTCTGAAGAAGGGTCTAGGCCCGAAACATCAGCTTTCCCGCTCCTCTGATGCTGCTTGGCCTGCTGTGTTCATCCAGCTTTACACCTTGTTATCTCAGATTCTCCAGCATCTGCAGTTCCTACTAGCTCTGAATATGATAGTAGGTCCTGGTTCTCACCTGCTCTGAGGCCTATAATCACATTACATGCATTGTTTTCTTCAACACAACCTACCCATTCTGTCCTAATGGGAGGCAATGGCCTAATGGTATTATCGCTTGACTATTATTCCAGAGACCTGGGTTCGAATCTCACCATGACCGATAGTAAAAGTTCAGTAAAAATCTGAAATTAAACATCTGATAATCACGATGCAACCAGTGTTGATTGCTGGAAAACCCACCTGGTTTACTAGTGTCCTTTACCTGATCCGGACTACATGTGACTCCAAATCCGACTCTTGACCGTTAGTAATTATAAATGGAGAATGAATGCTGGCCTGGCCAATGATGAATGAATAATAAAAACAACTCTCGGCTACCCTGTCCTGTCCTGACCTATCCCCTCGGGTCTATCCTTTTCATATCTCTCCCTCTCTAGGCTCTGTCTCCACCTATCTGCTCACCTGTTCCCAACCCCCCACAAACTCAATTTCAGCATAAATATCACATTTTCCTAGCTATTCCAATGAAGAGGCACATTAAATCTGTTTTGCCCCTACAAATGCTGCCAGACCTGCTGAGTTTTGCTAGCAATTTCTTTTCTTGTGTCTGTAAGGAATTGATATTGTTGTAAATGTAAGTTACAATAATTTTAGATGCTGGGCGTGGCTGAAAAAAGAACTTTTCACTCAGAGACCAGGTTGTTAATGAATTAGTAAGGTTCTTCACCTTCAAGAATTCACACTTCTGCAGTATCATTAGCAGATAGAAAAGAGGGAATATTGAATGAGAAAATTAAGCACCAACAAAGTTAGAAAGAGAAAACCATGGTTAAACAATGAAATTTCTATAAGCTTTTGGCAGCAAAGGACAAGTGACAACACTAGGGACATGGAAATATGTTTCTGAAGGATGGGAGCTTTGGGTGAAACACTGGCACTGATGGTAGAATGAAGTAATCAGGCAAATAATGCTGAATGAGCAACAGATGAAATTACCTAGCATGCACTGCTTAAAGCGGTAGATGAAGCTTATTCAGGAGCAGTTTTCAAACTGTCATAGATATGTACCTGAAATTAAAATTTAGAGCTGTGGGGAAAGACCAATGGAGGTAAGCTAATGCAATAGTTTTCTCAAAGTGTTGACGTAGACCAAATAGCCCAGTCATTTGCTGAATGCTCTGTGTTGAAGTGCGGCTGGAGGAAACTGCAAGTGAGTGGAGAGATTTCAAAATAAGTGTTAGGAACTTAGTGAAAACATTAAGGTTTACACATTCTGTACGTACAGACTCAGGCATGGAGAAGTAGGTAGCCAAAGACTGAGATGTAGTTTTTCTTTCTAGTGAAGACTCAATTGAAACCCAAATATCTCATACTTCCAGACTACAAGGGGCATAATTATGTGCAAAGAGTGACTTTTATCTTTTCACTCAATCAGATCAGTCGCGTGTAGGGATATCCAGACATTGCACTTAAAAGCTGGACTCTAGTCATCTGATACCAGAGCAGCTAGAGAAGATGCAGAACCATATTTACTAGAATAATGTCATAGCTGAGAGGATATATATTTCTCCAAAGACTGAACAGACTAGGGTTTTTTTCAAAAGCAAACGAAATCTTGGTCAATCTTCTGGAGATTTTGAAAATTGAAAAAATACAGACAAGTCCAAAGCCAGAAGTTAACAATATAAGATAAGATCAATTAATCCAATAGCAAAATTAGGAGAAATGGTGCACATGTGAATAGAACTTTCATGGATTTGAGGGGAAGCTAGATGAATATATGAAGCAAAAAGAATAGAGGATGCATTGATAGATTTGCATGGAGGGATGGCAGAAGGCTACATTATGAAGCATGCATACTGCCACTGACTATTCGGGTCACTGTTTCTGTGCTGTGTGGATTCAAAATAATTTGATGCAGAGTGCATCCTGGGAATGTAAGCTGTACTCTTGAACTGCTTGGTATTTACCACCAGAGGTTGCTGTTGACCAGTGTTAATGATCGTCAAGGCATTTTCTTATAAGAAGTTGTGGACACAATATTGCAGTTCTTTGATCCAAAAGCAGGATGCGCTGAGAATTCAGCATCTCTGAAGACCTGCCTTTGAAACATTTATGTATGCATAGAAGCTGCCAGACTTGCTGAGTTTATCTAGCATTTTCTGCTTTAATTTCAGGTTTCCGGCATCTAAAGTTACCCTGCTTTTGCTTAAGCTTCATTGATACTTTCTATGGATCTGTTGAAAAGCAGGGTACTTTAATGTTCTGTGATCAGGAGACCAGAACAAACAGATATAATAAATTTTGTACCTGCCTATTTAAGAGTGAAGTCTGGAAGTTGTTTACTATTTTCTCTAGTGAGAGTCTCAAATATTTACCCTCAAGTGAGAGCTGAACCATTCAGGTGATACGAAGGAGCATATTTTCAGATAAAGAATCATAGAATAGTTATAGCACAGCATGAGGCCATTTAGTTCATTGCATCTGTGTCAACTGTCTGCAGGACCAACGTTAGCAGTCCCAACTCCCCTACTGTTTCACTGTCACCCTGCATTTATTTCTTTTCATTTGAAAGTCACGGTTGATCTGCTTTCACTAGGCCCTGCATTCCAGATTCCAACCACTAGATGTGTTAAAAAGAAATCCTTTTGCTGTTACTGCTTTTATTGGTCAACTTGCATCAAAGTTCTTTGGTTCTCAGAACTGTATGTTTTTGCATCTTCCCTTTCATGTGAGCTTCCAGTTCCTTCTCATACTCTTTGGTTTCTTTTCTCGCTAGCTGTCTGATCTTTCAGGGAATATCATGGTGCAGTAGCCACTGCTATGGTTAAAATAAAACTAAGTGTGCTACTTCCAGAACTCCAGCTTCAACAAGGTTGACTGGCTTTCTGTAAAGTACTGCTTTTTTTTAAAATTTAGCTTCCAGTTAAGTAAATCTTCTAACCATTTGTCCTCTTTCCACCTCTATTTTATACTGAATACCATTTCTCACTTACGGTCTGTCTTAGCGACAACAGACCTAGCTTTTACTCTATTCTAGATGTTGGACTGGCTTTATTCTTGACCTGAACTAAAAGTTACAAAAAAGCCAAAACTAAAACAGCCTCTTGTCATAGAGAATCACCAGGAGACGTAGAGAATTCCTCAAGAAGGTAAACTTTTATTTGCAAACAAAAGCTGTGACAATCAGAGAGTAGCTTTCCGATCGCTCCCGATCCTCAGGGCTTGTTGTTTTTTATACCTTTTCAGTTATCATACCTTTCCTGAGGTTGTCAGCATGACCAAGTAGGTTAGCTCGTGTCATCTCACCAAGGCTACTCGTCTTTTGAGTCTTTTTCTGCTACAATGGTTTTCTACTTTTAGAAATATTAAAGCTTAGTCTGTTACACCATGCTTATCTTCTGCCACAATGGTCTTTAACATCTGTTTACATGCCACGTGATTTGACTAATCCAATCATATCATGCTACCATTGTTTTCTGTTCGTACCATTTGCTATTATCCTGTTCGTACACTTCTATTTATCACTCTATGTACTACTTCATTTGCTATTATCTTGTTTGTACAATTCTGCTTATCACTCTCTGTACTACTTCATTTGCTATTATCCTGTTGCCTTTTATCTTCCATATGATTGTACAATTCTATTTTCCATACTCTCAGCTGGTATCCAATGTGATGAAGAGTATATAATTTATATAGCAATATCATTTTTGAAATTTGGATTTCGAAATAGAGGCAAATGGGTGTTGGTTCCTTCTGTGAAGAATTTTCTTTCTTTTGAGGGGGAAGTCGGGAAGTCCTTCTGAAACAGTGTCTAAATCCAGCATTTTTTCAAAAAGCAACTGACTGCAAGCTCCTGTGGTGGTAATGAAAATATATCTTTATATCGTTAGGCTTATAATAGGTACGGTAATCATTGTAAGGCCGTTAGCTTTATTTTCAGTTCCATAGATTTAGGAGATTAAGCAAGTTTTTAGTTCTGTTCAGAAGACATCGTTGTTTAGAAGCAAGTTTACTTATGCTCCTAGAAGGAGTTTAGGGTGAAACTCCCCGCAATAGAAGGGTTTAATTTATGAAACTTCAAAACCCGGACACTTAGGATAAGAAGTCTACTCTTTGTTAGAACTGAAAAAATTTTGAATCTCAGATTATTTCATGTCAGAATTAGCAAGAATCTATTAAGTAAAAGGCAGTGCATTTGCACTTATGTAGAACGGGCCATATGTGTCAGATTAGGTAATAAACTGGGTTTAATGAGAGATAACAAGTTGTGGTGCTGGATGAACACAGCAGGCCAAGCAGCGTCATAGGAGCAGGAAAGCTTGACGTTTCGGGCCCAGACCCTGCATCAGAAATGGGGGAGGGGAAGAGGGTTCTGAAATAAATAGGGAGAGAGGGGGAGGCGGATAGAAGATGGATAGAGGAGAGGATAGGTGGAGAGGAGACAGACAGGTCAAAGAGCCGGGGATGGAGCCAGTAAAGGTGAGTGTAGATGGGGGGGTTGGGAGGAGATAGGTCAGTCCAGGGAGGACGGACAGGTCGAGGGGGCGGGATGAGGTTAGTGCTTGATTAAGCCAGGCTTCAATCTGGGATCTGACATGTACATTAATACCATCAGCTGAATTTTTAAATCCAATATCAATCAGTTTTGCCTGCTGGTTCTGCCCGGACACTCTTTGCAGAGATAAACTCAAAACAAAGAATCTTGCTAAACTCTGTCGACAGGTTGATTTTACCTGACCTTAAGGTAAAGATGTGAAATGACACTTTTTGAGAGAAACAATAAGAACCACATGTACTTAAATATTATTAATAATTTAAAATCAGTAGGGAAGTAAAGACATGTAGGATGTAGAGGTTTTAGAAATGGGTACAGAAGCAAATGAACCTGATTTTAAAACTGCATGTGGATTGCTGGGTTTTCTCATTGGTGTAATGAAGTAATGCTAAATGTTCATGGATCAATACAGTTAGATGATTATGTTCTGTTCTGGGTACTCTATTTTAAGAATAATGTAACAGTCATGAAGCAAGGACTGAAGATTTTGCCAAGGTTAAAATCGGTATGAGACAAGCTATGGTAATAGCCTGTCATGTTCACTCCCCAGCGCTGACTATATTTCAAATCTTAAATCATTAAGGTACTAGGTCTTGGCCTGGGACCGAATTTTTTTTTGTTTTTTTTTTTTTTTGTAAAATTTATTTATTTATTTAAAACCCTCTCTTCCTCAGTATATCCTCTGCCAATCAAGTGGCTGTTAGACCTAGTTTTCTGTGGTTAGCTGTGAGCTTGTTGACTCACACCTCACTGGGATAGTGCACGGGAATTCAAGCCCTGTTCTATCCTCAGAGTCGTCACAGAAATTTTAAAGTAAGTACACAGAATTCCCCAAATTACCTGATTTTCGAACTCTGGTTGATAGGAATTACAGAGCAGGTTTCTGTACTTAATAGGAATTGCCATTTTATTACAAGTGACTTGACTCTAACTACAGTCTTTGTGTATAGGTGTGAGGCTGGAAAAGCACAGCAGGTCAGACAGCATCCAAAGAGCGGGAAAATCAGCGTTTCAGGCTGAAACTCTTCGTCAGGGCGCACAGATGGAGAAAAATAGGTTATTGGTGACAGAAAACTGGGAAGGCATTTCAGTGGTTTCTATTCATGGGTTGCTCAGATGATCCTTAGGATTCTTACGCTGTTCAGAATGTTGCTTTTCAGTTACCTTTCTCTGGCTGCTTCCACTGGATTCCTGCTCCTCGGATGCTGTCTGACCTGTGCTTTTCCAGCCTCACACCTATAAATTCTAGCTTCCAGCATATGCAGACCTTATTAGCTCCAAAACTGTAACTACAGATTTACAATTGTAAATTGTCAGCAAATAATACTGCAAATTAAAACTCTAGCTTCCTAATAAAACTCTCCCCCCTTTACACACACAGACAGATAGAGAAAAATAGGTTATTGACGAAGGAAAACTGAGAAGGTAGTTCAGTGGTTTCTATTCGAGTGTTGCTGAGATAATCCTTAGGATTCTTATAATGTTTAGAATGTTGCTTTTAAGTTATCTTTCTTGGGATGCTCCCACTGGTTTGCAAGACACACAAGGTAGCTGATTTGCTCATAAAAGGTCCTGGATTTATCACTAAGATATTGCAGCTTGTGACAACTGTTGAAGGAAAGATAAACTGGTTTTTTTTAAAACTTTAAAGTAGGTTTTGACTGCTAAGAACCGAGATACAGCTCCTGAGCTGGTGGAGATCAAATCATTTCCCTCTATCTAGCCTGAAGCTGTTCAGTTGGCAGGCAAAAGGCTTTTGTCATTGACAACTGATCATCAGTTCCAAGACCAACCAATTCCTTGTGGAGCACAGCAGGCCAGGCAGTATCAGAGGAACAGAAAAGCTGACGTTTCGGTTTGGGACCCCTTTTCTGAAGGGGCCCGACCCAAAACGTCAGCTTTCCTGTTCCTCTGATGCAGCCTGGCCTGCTGTGTTCCTCCAGCTCTACACTGTGTTATCTCACACTCCAGCATCAGCATTTCTTACCATCTCCGATCAATTCCTTGTTTCCAACTAGACAGCCCCTCGGCTCCAGGTCGTCTGCAATCCAAACTTCAATACTGTTTCTTCAGGCAGCTGTTTACATGATATTTGCCATGAGAGTCAGGTTACTTGCTTTTCAAAACATGCAGTAATCCTTTAGAACACTGGATTTTAAAGCAGTTCTTTTTCATTTCAGTCCATAATGTCAAAAAAATGTCTTTTTAATCCTGTTCATCTTTTGCTTCATTTAGGTAGATGCACCCGAAAAGCTCAAGAGCTCTGCAAGCAAGTTTCAGATGGATAGTATTTGCAATACGCTGTCAGTTGTAAGTATACTTGTGCATTTTGCAAAATACATCTTCAGGCACTGTACCACATGTAGCCTAGAGGTGGAGTTCAAGAAAGAGGTGCGAAAGAGTAATGGGTACCAATGTTTCTGAAGAAGGGTCTGGCCTGCTGTGTTCATCTAGCTCTACACCCTTGTTCTCCCTGGGTACCAATATTAGTTGGCTTAGATGTGTAAAGTGAATGTTGGATAAAGAAGGAAAATTTAAACTGGAGACAAGCTGGGAAATTTATCTGGGAGCAGAGCTCTGACAGGCAGAAATGTAAAAAAGGGAAGTTTTGGAGGAGCTGACCATTGAAATTATGAGGGAAAATAAGGTACATACTGTATATGTGTGGATCTTTCTTATCAAATGAATAGTGAGGATAACTGGAGACTATGTAAAGCCATAAGGCATAGGACAATGGTGAAGCGCAGAAACAAAATATGAACAGTGTTGATCTAGCTCAAGTCACCGTAAACGATTTATAAATTCCTTGATTATACTTCAGCTTGTAATGCACTCCCAAGTATCATACATATAAAATGACTGAGCCTTTCATTACTTTCTAGGCTGTAACTCACTCATCTATTATTCAATATTAAACCAGCTAATCCCCTCAAATAGGTTCCAGCCTATGACTCATGGCTCAGTATTAATTATTCTACATGTAATGTTCAAACTGTTTAAACTTTTGCATCAAATTTGCCTGTCACTGACACAGATCTTATACTTTACAGCATGAAGATGGGTGATAAGTATGTGAAATTTGGTGATGCAATTCAGGTCTTTACCTTAAAATATTGAGGATCAGAAATTAATTAATCTGAAGCAGTCTTGTATAACTAAGTAATCCTCTATAGGAATATCTGCGACCTTGGATCATATGCAGAAAATTCATATTAGAAAGGATAATGCAGGGTGATTGTGGCTGTTTTATGCTGACTTTGAATGCTGTCTTTCACTTGAGTAATATAAATACCCCAAGGGTGTTGCAAAAGGAGATGGATCATGCATTACTCAAAGAGAATGCAGCCGACCGTACATGCTATTTTTAAATCATGATTTTATTTTGCTTGGTTTCCCATAGGATCAAATACAGCAGGAAGAGGCAGCGGCAGCATCTGAAAGCATCAGTGCAGACACCTTTCTAGAAAAGCTCCCTCCCAGTGGAAAAATCACAAAGACAGAATCTTTAATTATTCCTTCTACAAGGTAAGGCACTTTCTGTAGAAGATAATGGTAGCATAAAAGCATTAATTGCATGTCAACCATGATGCATTTCTAACACTGTCGCCTCAAAGGCAGAAGATTGTACTCCAGAGGCTTGACCACAAGCTAGCCTGAGACTCTGGTGCACTGATGTAGAGCTGTACTGTTACTCTTTGCGATGAGATATTATATCAAGCTGCCTTCTAAGGTAGATGTAAAAGATCAAATGATGCTATTTAAAGAACAGCAAGTTCATTCTCCCCAATCTTCTGGCTAATGTTTATCCCAAAGCTATCTTACCAAAAGCCATCTAAACATTTAAGTAAACCACACCTTGGGGCTGCCCTTATCCATTCCACTAGTTATATCCCTAAAAAAAAGTCCTAGTAGATTTGTCAAACATGAAAAACATAGACATACTCAGGACAAGCTCCTGGGCCATTTAAACTCGATTATTTGACCATTATCTCATTACAACATCATAACAGTGACTACAGTTATAAACTACTTCATCGTCTGTGCGATATCCAGAGATTGTAAAAGGCACAAAATAAATGGAAATTCTTTCTTTCTGTGCCACGTTGTTGAATGATGTAGATGCTTCATTTTTGAATTTTAACACTTCATCTTGAGCTGACTCATGCCATACGCAGATCTTGCATTCCCTGTAGTCCAGGGTACATCTTTATCTGTTTGATTTATAAGTAAGCCCATGGATTGAACAGAGCATCCTTGTCATTACTGTAGCTGGCCAGAAGATGATATGCTCTGCCTCAGGTTCTACTTGATTCTGGAAGGCCGAAACACAGAACACAGTAGCAGGAACGGGCCCTTTGAGCCTGCTCCACCTTTTCAATATGATAGAGCTGATCATCCAACTCGGTGTCTTGTTCCCATTTCCTCCCCAAACCCTTTGAACCCTTTAGCCCTAAGAACTATATCTAACTCCTCCTTAAAAATAATCAATATTATGGCTGCAACTGGTTTCTGTGATGGAGAATTCTACAGACTCACCACTCACTGGCTGAAGACATCTCTCCTCAGACATAAATGACTGACTCCCTATCCTTAGACTGTGGCCCCTAGGTCTGGATCATACTTCTATAAACAAAGTATGACATTAACCAGGTAACCTATTTTAACCTTTATACTTTGAGTGATAACTATGAGCCAGAATACAGGGAGAGCTCTCAATCTCTTTTAAATAGCATCAAAGTTCTTTTAAGTAGCTGCAGCTTTAGTTTTTGCTACCTAAATGAAGCAAAAGATGAACAGGATTAAAAAGACATTTTTTTTGACATTATGAACTGAAATGAAAAAGAACTGCTTTAAACATCCTTCCTGCATTTACCCTGTCTAGTCCTGTTGAAATTTGTTCAGTTTGTATGAGATCCACCCTAATTCTTCAAAATCGCATTCTTCAAAAACTGATCCAATCTGTATTTGTTAGTCCTGCCATCCCAGGAATCAGTCTGGTAAAACTTTATTGCACTCCCTCCATAACCAGAACATCCTTCCTTCGATAAAGAGACTAAAATTGCACACAGTATTCCAAGTATAGTCTCGCCAAGGCCTGTACTATTCCACCAAGACATCCTTGTTCCTGTATTCTCATTCTCTTGCTATGAAGACCAACGTACCATTTGCCACCTTCACCACTTGCTGCACCTGCATGCTATATTCACCGAGTGATGTGCAAGGACACCTAGGTCTTGTTCAATCTCCCTCTTTCCTAATCAATCACCATTCAGATTATCTACCTTCCTGTTTTTGCTACCAAATTGGATATTCTCACATTTATTCACATACTTGATCTGCTATGCAATTGCCCACTCATTCAATTTGTCCAAATCTCACTGCATCATTTTTGCATCTCCTCACAGCTCACCTGGTCACCCAACTTGGTGATACTATAATTCCATCATCTGAATCATTAATATATATTGTGAATAGCTGGGATCCAAGTAGTGATCCCTACAGTGACCCACTAGTCACTGCCAGTTACTCAGAAAATGACCTGTTTATTCCTACTTTGTTTCGGGTCTGCCAACCAGTTCTTTATCCATGTCATTACACAATCCCTAATCCCACGTGCTTTAATTTCATATGCTGATCTCTTATGTGGGACCTTTTCCGAAAGCCTTCTGAAAGTCTAAGTAAACCACGCCATGGGCTGTCCCTTATCAACTCCGCTAGTTAGATCATAAAAAAATTCCAGTAGATTTGTCGAGCACGAGAAACATCGATGTACTCCAGTCCAGCTCCTGGACCGCCATATTACAGACAAATCTTTGTAACAATCAGTTGAATGCAGAAAACTCCACACAATTTATTAACAGTTATTATAATTTTTTTTTACCATTTTTAAAATAACTAAATTTTTCTCCCATATCAACCTTAAGCAAAGAATGAGCTTTTCAAGCATTGTCCATAGTTTATTGCTCAGCTGTTTCATTCCATTGTACCTCACATTAATGCCATAACTCCAATCTCAGACTGACCACTGATTGAGAGAAAGTCAGTCTTAGATATACCATTAAAAATCCTTTTTAAGTGCAAGCACACAAATCAGTGCAAATTATAACTCTTGCAATATTTTAGTTGGTCAGTTACTTGCAATTTATCAAGATGATTGTATATCCAAAAGAAACTACTGCTTACAGTAAAGTTGTCATCTGTTTCCTGCATGAGGTATCAATCAGACCAAACTACTTAGAACAACGAAACAGAAAAAATGTCAAGAAGAGCCTGTTAGGAATATAGTCTCCAGAGTGATCTAACCAATTATCTCTCTCTCTCTCTTTTTTCTTTGTGCTGGGTTGGCTACAAATTCCTCTGGTCTCTACTTTTTGGTTTAGAGGCAGATTATGTTTTAAAAGCTCTCAACCTTTCGTGAAGTTGTGAATGGTTTGATTATTTAAATGTGTGGTGTATTCCGGCTTGCTGCATAGCTACATGCAGGTAGAAGCATTGACTCGAAAGATCCCTCATCATCCTTAAATTCAACAGTATGTAACTACAGTCAGTCAGTAATAACTAGTCCAAACATGTTAGACTCAGTTGCTAGACTCTGTTTTGAGTGGAAAGGAAATGGAGATGCCCCAGACTACTTAAAAAAAACACTAATTCATTGCTAATTGATGTCCTAAAGCCCTTGACAACCAATTAAATGATTTATAGTGTAGACCTGTTGTAGAAGATGCAGTGATCCGTTTTCTCACAACTTCTATAAACAAAGTATGACATTAACCAGGTAACCTATTTTAACCTTTATACTTTGAGTGATAACTATGAGCCAGAATACAGGGAGAGCTCTCAATCTCTTTTAAATAGCATCAAAGTTCTTTTAAGTAGCTGCAGCTTTAGTTTTAACATCTCGGCTAAAATATAGCACCTCTGACACCACGGCACTCTGCAATATGTGCAGATGTCTGTGGCGTGGGACTTGAACCCATGACCTTTTAACTCAGTGCAAGTGCAAGAGCATGACCATTGAGCAGTCAAAGTATCTCTTGCTTGACTTCCAGGGCTGATATTGGGTAATATTGAGCAGGCTAGCAAACAGAGTGGTGTGCATGCATACAGGTGGTGGAACAATGCTCACGATGAGGGAAGGACACCATTTGTCTCTGTGCAATGGGGAAATATTCTCCACTTGCACAGTCCAGCATGTATACTATTCCTGTAA
This sequence comes from Ginglymostoma cirratum, assembly GCA_024137785.1. Lineage (NCBI taxonomy): Eukaryota > Metazoa > Chordata > Chondrichthyes > Orectolobiformes > Ginglymostomatidae > Ginglymostoma > Ginglymostoma cirratum. Next base: position 9,572,301 of record JAHRHZ010000133.1, read on the forward strand.
CAAATTTTCTTGCTTGTATCTTATGTATGCATCATATGATACTTTCCTCAACTCGCATTCTTAAGATGTTCACGTGACAACTTTGTGAATATTCAAACCTGGTTCATGCTATATTATTTTTATATTCTACCAGGTTCTTCCTTGTGCAGATGTATAACTTGAATTTCTGCAATAGAGGATTAAATGATTGTTAAAGACTTCCAGACTTTTGATGGTGCTAAAGTGAGAGACAGTGCTGTGATGTGTTCATGCAAAATGGAATTGAACAAATTGGTAATAGGAATGACATATTAGCCAAAAGCTCCTGGCAGAGCAGACTCAAGTAACTCCTATCCCTAAAAATCTTCTCCAATAATTTCTCTATCATTGACATAAGGCTCACTGGTCTGTAATTTCCCACATTAATTATCCTGTTGCCCTTCTTAAACTGGCTATTCTTCATTCCTCTAGCACCTCTCCTGTAACTAAAGAAGATACAAAGATTTCATACATAGCCCTAGCAATTTCCTCACCTGCCTCCCTCGGCCTTCTGGGATCGGGCCCATGAGGTTCCTTGCAACTTGTCCATCCTAATGCTTTTAAAAACACTAACGCCACCACCTTTTTTTATATTAACATGCCCTAGAATATCAACACACCTTCCTCTCCCTTCGCCACCCCCCTCTCCCTGGGACTCGCCATCCACCATAACCTCCTGCTTTGTGAATTCTGATGTAAAGTAGACATTAAGGACCTCACCCATTTCCTCTGGCTCCGCCTCCTTTGTCCTGTCCCCACCCTACCCTTTACCCAGCTACCCTCATGCTGCTCCTATATGTATAAAATGCCTTGGATTTTCCTTAATCCTGTTTGCTAAAGATATTTCGTGACCCCTTTAAGCCCTCCTAATTCCTTGTTTGATTTTGTTCCTGCTATCTTTGTTTTCTTTGAGGGCTCTGTCTGCCTTCAGTTTCCTACACCTTCCATATGCTTCCTTTTTCTTTTTGACTAAACTCTCAATTTCTCTTGACAATCTTTTCACTGAAACATGCTAGTCCTGAACTCCCAGTCAATTGGCCTTTAAAAGATTCCAACATACCAGATGTGGATTTACTGTCAAACAGCTGCCCCTAGTCTACGTTCCCCAGTTCCTGTCTAATATTACAGTAGTTAGCCTTCCCACAATTCAGTGCTTTCACCTGACGACTACTGTTATCCTTATCCGTAAGTGACTTAACACTTACCGAACTATGGTCACTGTAACAAAATGTATTATTTTGAGTTAGGCTGTAAGTCGTGGGGTACCAGAAACGTCAGTGTTTCTATCTCGAGTATTTATCTTTTAAATCAGTGGGAGGAGATAGTGTGATGCCTCTAAGTTTCTTGACAATACATAGTTGGGAGAGAAAGTAAGCTGTGAGAAGAGCACAAAAAGACTTAAAAAAAAAATATTAACAGGTTTAGTGAGTGGACAAGAACTTGGCAAATGGAATGGAATGTAGAGAGGTATGAAGTTCTTTACTTTTGAAGGAAAAATAAAAAAGCAGAAAATTTTTTCAAAGTGAGAAATGTTGGTGTTCGGTGGAAGCTGGCTTGTGTACAAATTGTGGAAAGCTGAGATGCCAACACAATTAGGGAAGCCACCATACTAATGGGAATTGCAGTACAAATGCAAGATGTTTTGCCACAGGCCTTTTGTATGGTGCCTTGGTGAAGCCACACCTGCCAACAGTTTGGTCAGGTCTCCTAAGGAAGGACATACTTACTTTGGAGGGAATACAGCAAAGCTTCAACAGACAGATTCCTGGGATATGTGAGAGATATTCTATATGTAGACAAATTGAATGGTCTCAATCTTTATTTCCTCAAATTTAGAAGAATGAAATGTGGTCTTGTTGAAATTCTGAAAGGGCTTGATAGGGTAGCTGCTAAGAGGATACTTTATTTATTTGAGGAGTCCACAACCAAGGGATTGGTTCAGACTGACATTAGGTACTACACTCCAATGATTGTGAATCTTTGGAATTCTCCACCCAAGCAAGTTCTAGATGCTCAGTCATCGGATATGTTGAAGACAGAGATTGATAGACTTTCGGACACGAGGAGTATTGAAGAGAAAGTATAGAAAGGTGGTGCTGAGGTAAGAGATCAAATTGAATAACAGAGCAGGTTTGAGCTCCTGCACTAAGAATACAGATCTTGTTCAGCTCAGTGACCTACAGTCCTGGTGCTTGGAGCTCCTGATTTGATTTTTATTTTGTGTCATTGCTTCATGAGGACGGAAGGGAAACAGGTGGGACGCCGTGGAAGAAGCACATCCCTGAAAGAAAGGCAGCCGGCAAGGCAGCAGAATGAACGGGCTAACAGCTTGGATAATGAACGTTCACCGGAGCCAAGGCCGCATCTGCAGGTAGGTGCTGAACTGTTCAAGCCCTGCATCCGTAAAGGGGAAAGTCACAACATTTTAAAATAAAACAGTATGCAAAATTTACAACTCTTAAGTTTCTTGAAAAGTATTACCCGTTTCAATCCTTGGGAAAAAAAAACGCCATCCTTTTAAGTCGTTATAAGCAAATGGAATATCCTGTATTCATAAACTTCAATAAATCTTAATGATGGTAGGTAATTCTATCTGATGATAAATGACAGTTCTGTTCCTCCCTCACATTTGCAAACATGCATTTGTGACAGGAATTGCAGAATAGCAACAGTGAACTTCTGCCTAACCCTAAAGCAGTAAACACTAAAATAAATGATATTCACTCCACCTCCTCCATTGCTAGGTCTCTATCTAGGTACTGTCAGTTGAACATTTGCCAAGAATTGAAACACGGTACCTTCTATGCTCGGTTTTACAATGTATAATTCATGTAATTAGTCTTAGCTATTGGAAAACTTTAAAGCGGGACATTCCATTGGAAGGAGTACAAAGTGGAAGAGATTTGTAGGTGTACTGTTATAGTTTATTCAAAGAATGGAGAAGGGTGGCATGCTACTGTATCACTTCAGAGCAGTGGTTTTCCCATTTCTACCGGTGGCAAAGTATTCAGCGGGGAAACAGGGTTGATGAGAGTGGGCTAGTTGATTTGTGTGTATAGGGTTTAGAACGTGTTTGGTAGAGCATCAAGTAACAGACTTGTCAGCAAGCTTGTAGTCTTTGGGTTGAATATCGCAGTGGCAGTCTTGGTACAAAATAACCTACATGACAGAAAATAGTGTGAATGGTTGTTTATTGGGGAATTATACTGAGGTGTTTCTTACAGATTGATATTAGAACCACAAAAGAGAATTGAACATATACTTTGAAAAGAAAATTTGGAGCAGTATGGCTTAAGAGGAATGAAATTAAGATTTGGAGTTTGTCCAAAGAACTGGTACAAGCACGATAGGCCAAACAGTTTCCTACTGTGTTGTCTGAGACTGATTTTAGCTAAGGGGTGCATTGTAATGCTATGACTGCCAATAGCAAAGATGAAATTTTTTTCCCTGTAATAAAGGGAAGAAAACTGGTCCAGAGCAATGGCAAGTGATAAGTTGTTATAGGGGATTCTATAGTTAGGGGGACAGATAGTATCCTATGCAGGCCGGATCGGGAGTCCCGCGTGATGTGTTGCCTGCCTGGTGCCAGGGTGCAGGACATCTCCGACCGGCATGAAAAGATGTTGGAGCGGGAGGGGGAGGATCCAGTTGTTGTGGTCCACGTTGGGACTAACGACATAGGCAAAGCTAGGGTAGAGGACCTGTTCAGGGATTATCAAGCACTAGGAAGGAAATTGAAGTACAGGTCCTCAAGGGTCATAATCTCCGGATTACTGCCCGAGCCACGTGCCAATTGGCATAGGGATAAGAAAGTTAGGGAAGTAAACACATGGCTAATGGATTGGTGTGGGAAAGAGGGATTCCATTTCATGAGGCATTGGCATCGGTTTTGGAACCGGGGGGGATCTGTACCGTTGGGACGGTCTCCACCTGAACCGACCTGGAACCAGTGTTCTAGCGAAAAGAATAAATAGGGTGGTCACTAGGACTTTAAACTTCTGAGTCGGGGGGAAGGGAAAGCGACAGGGTGTATGGAGTTAAATGGAAAGATAAGCAGCAGGATAGCATGTGACCAGCTGGGTTTAAGCTCGAGGCAGACTAGGAATGCAGCAAAAAGGAAGGATAACTTAGGACATCTTATGATTTCCAATATCTCTAATAATGATAAGAAAGTTAACATTAAGGCACTTTACCTAAATGCTCGTAGTATTCGTAACAAAGTAGATGAATTAACGGCACAAATCATCTTGAATGATTATGATGTGGTAGGCATCACAGAGACGTGGTTGCGGGGGTTCAGGACTGGCAGTTAAATATCCAAGGATTTACAACTTATCGAAAAGACAGGGAGGTGGGCACAGGGGGTGGGGTTGCCTTGTTAGTTAAGAATGAAATTAAATCAATAGCACTGAATGACATAGGGTCAGATGATGTGGAGTCTGTGTGGGTGGAATTGAGGAACTACAAAGGCAAAAAAACCATAATGGGAGTTATGTACAGACCTCCTAACAGTGGTCAGGACCAGGGGTGCAAGATGCACCGGGAAATAGATAGGGCATGTCAGAAAGGCAAGGTCACGGTGATCATGGGGGACTTCAATATGCAGGTGGACTGGGTGAATAATATTGTCGGTGGATCCAACGAAAGGGAATTCATGGAATGCTTACAGGATGGCTTTTTGGAACAGCTTGTGATGGAGCCCACAAGGGAGCAGGCTATTCTGGACTTAGTGCTATGTAGTGAGCCAGACTTTATAAAAGACCTTAAAGTAAATGGCGGATTAAATGGCGGAGTGGACTCGATGGGCCGAATGGCCTTACTTCCACTCCTATGTCTTATGGTAAGGGAACACTTCGGAGGCAGCAATCATAATATAGTAGAGTTCAGTCTATGGTTTGAAAGAGAGAAGGCAAAATCGGATGTAATGGTGTTACAGTTAAATAAAGGTAATTACAGGGGCATGAGAGAGGAACTGACGAAAATCGACTGGAAGCAGAGCCTAGCGGGGAAGACAGTAGAGCAACAATGGCAGGAGTTTCTGGGTGTAATTGAGGACACAATACAGAGGTTCATTCCAAAGAAAAAGATTATCCGGGGGAGGATTAGACAGCCATGGCTGACAAAGGAAGTCAGGAAATGTATCAAAGAAAAAGAGACAGCCTATGTAGTGGCCAAGAGCTCTGGGAAATCAGAAGATTGGGAAGGGTACAAGAATAAACAGAGGATAACAAAGAGAGAAATAAGGAAGGAGAGGATCAAATATGAAGGTATGCTAGCCAGTAGTATTAGAAATGATAGTAAAAGTTTCTTTCAATACATAAGAAACAAATGAGAGGCAAAAGTAGACATTGGACCGCTCCAAATTGATGCTGGAAGGCTAGCGATGGGAGATAAGGAAATAGCTGAAGAACTTAAGTATTTTGCGTCAGTCTTCACAGTGGAAGACATGAGTAATATCCCAACAATTAAGGAGAGGCAGGGGGCAGAGTTGAGTATGGTAGGCATTACAAAAGAGAAAGTGCTAGAAAAGCTAAAAGGTCTAATATTTGATAAATCTCTTGGCCCCGATGGGCTACATCCTAGAGTTCTGAGGGAGGTGGCTGAGGAAATAGCGGAGGCGTTGTTTGTGATCTTTCAAAAGTCACTGGAGTCAGGGGAAGTCCCAGATGATTGGAAAATCGCTGTTGTAACCCCCTTGTTTAAGAAAGGATCAAGACAAAAGATGGAAAATTATAGGCCGATTAGCCTAACCTCAGTTGTTGGTAAAATTCGAGAATCCATCGTTAAGGTTGAGATTTCTAAATTCTTGGAAGTGCAGGGTCGGATTAGAACAAGTCAGCATGGATTTAGTAAGGGGAGGTCGTGCCTGACAAACCTGTTAGAATTCTTTGAAGAGGTTACAAGTAGGTGAGACCAGGGAAACCCAGTGGATGTTATCTATCTAGACTTCCAAAAGGCCTTTGATAAGGTGCCTCACGGGAGGCTGCTGAGTAAGGTGAGGGCCCATGGTGTTCGAGGTGAGTTACTGGCATGGATTGAGGATTGGCTGTCTGACAGAAGGCAGAGAGTTGGGATAAAAGGCTCTTTTTCGGAATGACAACCGGTGACAAGTGGTGTCCCGCAGGGTTCAGTGTTGGGGCCGCAGCTGTTCACTTTATATATGAATGATCTGGATGAAGGAACTGGGGGCATTCTGGCAAAGTTTGCCGATGATACGAAGTTGGGTGGACAGGCAGGTAGTACGGAGGAGGTGGGGAGGCTGCAGAATGATTTAGACAGTTTAGGAGAGTGGTCCAGGAAATGGCTGATGAAATTCAACGTGAACAAATGCGAGGTCTTGCACTTTGGAAAAAAGAATACAGGCATGGACTATTTTCTGAACGGTGAGAAAGTTCATAAAGCCGAAGTACAAAGGGATCTGGGAGTGCTAGCCCAGGATTCTCTAAAGGTTAACTTGCAGGTTGAGTCCGTGATTAAGAAAGCGAATGTAATGTTGTCATTTATCTCAGGAGGGTTGGAATATAAAAGCAGCGATGTGCTTCTGAGACTTTATAAAGCTCTAGTTAGGCCCCATTTAGAATACTGTGTCCAATTTTGGGCCCCACGCCTCAGGAAGGACATGCTGGCACTGGAGCGTGTCCAGCGGAGATTCACACGGATGATCCCTGGAATGGTAGGCCTAACATACAATGAACGGCTGAGGATCCTGGGATTGTATTCATCAGAGTTTAGAAGGTTGAGGGGAGATCTAATAGAAACTTACAAGATAATGCATGGCTTAGAAAGGGTGGACGTTGGGAAGTTGTTTCTGTTAGGTGGGGAGACTAGGACCCGTGGGCACAGCCTTAGAATTAGAGGGGGTCAATTTAGAACGGAAGTGAGGAGACACTTCTTCAGCCAGAGAGTGGTGGGCCTGTGGAATTCATTGCCATGGAACGCAGTGGAGGCCGGGACGTTGAATGTCTTCAAGGCAGAGATTGATAAATTCTTGATCTCGCAAGGAATCAAGGGCTACGGGGAGAGTGCGGGTAAGTGGAGTTGAAATGCCCATCAGCCATGATTAAAAGGCAGAGTGGACTCGATGGGCCAAATGGCCTTACTTCCACTCCTATGTCTTATGGTCTTATGGTCTTATGACATTTCTTATGACAAAAATCAAAGGGGACCCGGGTTCGGTTCCAGCAATGGGTGACTGTCTGTGTGGAGATTGCACATTCTCCCCGTGTCTGCATGGGTTTTATTTGGGTGCTCCGGTTTCCTCCCACAGTCCAGAGTTGTGAAGGTTAGGGGGATTGGCCATTCTAAATTGCCCATAGTGTCCAGGGATGTGCAGACTAGATGGGTTTGCCATGGTAAATGCAGAGTTACAGGAATAGGTTGGGGGGGGGTGGGTTTGTGTGGGATGATCTTTGGAGAGTTGGTGTAAACTCTACTGGCTGAATGGCCTGCTTCCACACTGTAGGGATTCTACGATGCTATGAAAAAACATGCTTATCTTTCTTGAACTGTGGCAGTGCAAGAGAAAGAGAGCAATACTACTTTGTCCCATCTTTCCCAAAAGCAGAGTTTTCTGCCTTCATGTTTCAGTCTTCAGACTGATCCAGATCTAGCCCTCAGGGAAGTTTGCAGTTTTTTATGTTGACAGGAGCCCGGTGCACCTGATTGCAACAACATAATATCAAATTAAAAATGCCTGTGTGTCTGGTCGTTGAGAAATGGACAATTCCTGTGATTTTCAGAATTATTTTTCAAATCATAATGCACCAGGATCTTGAACGTTAAGATTATTTAAATGTGCTTTTTGAGTAGATGTGTATTTCAGTTCTTGGATGCATTTTGACCAAGGTTAAACACAAGAAAAATGTTCCCAATGAATCGGAAGATCAGAACCAGGGGTCATAGTCTAAAGATACAGGATACGCCATTTAGGGCTGAGATAAGGAGAAATTTCTTTAGCCAGAGAATGGTGAATTCTATGCCACAGAAAGTAGTTGATGCCAAAATATTGAATGTTTTCAAGACGAAGATAGATATAGTTCTTAGGGCTAAAGGGATCAAAGGGTACAGGAAGAAACTCACAAAAGACACTGAGTTGGATTGATCAGCCATGATCATGTTGAAGCTGGAGCAGGCTCGAAGGGCCAAGTGGCTTACTCCTGTTCCTTTCTTCTGTGAAGCATCAAGGTGCAACTTTGTAATTTTGAGAAGGCTGCAAGCTTCGAAACCTGTCCAAAATGTGAATTATTCAGATGCAGATCGTTTGAAAGTTCACAATGTTTAATTTGTGCAGGGTCAGGATGTACCAAATTGTCTCATGATCTTTTACAACATCCAATGTAGCATACGTTCCTACATTGAAGTACAGATTAGATCTGTCACAGATAATGAGACTAGTTGGGTTAAATCATGAAATTGTATAGACGAGGCTTGTTTTTCCTTAAGTACAGAAGATGATGTGGAAGTGTTTATGATGATTAAAAGACTAGGTAGGGCAAATAATAAAATGATTTTTTTCCAAAAAAATACTTTATTCATGAAATGTGTATGAATAAATAAAAAACATTTTGATTTGAAAAAATTAGAGTGCAAAAATATTCAACTTGTCTCCATACTGCTGTTCTATTCTTGAGTGTCTCGGGAGAAATGTAATACTCTTAATGTTTATCGTATGCATTCTCTGTCAGGCATACAGCCTGAGGGCAAACATCTCACTGAAGAATACAGAAAGTGCGATAGAACTCAACTTTTCTACTTGCACCATGTTCCACACTGAGGTGCCTCAATTCAATTTAAACATTCTGATGTTCACAGTGTACATTTCTTCTCAAGCATACAGCCCAGGGGATTTTATAGTTTCCAACTCCTCTGTATATTAAGACTGAATGGATTTGACTGCGGCTTTCCCCATTGTGCCTCTGTGGCAACTGCCCTAAGCTTTTAGGGCATTCCTCAGCATGTAAACCTGGATCTTGTGCCAGCTTGCACTGAAAAACCAGGTTTCGGGCAGGCCATAGGGCATCTTTCATTGAATTGATGGTTCTCCAACCACAATTGATGCATCTCTTAGTTTGGGTATCTGAGAACAGCCTGTAGAGCAGAGATGTAGATCACAGAGCTACTTGGAATGAATTGTGACAAAGAGCGCTACATTTATCTACAGACCAGGGCATGTTCCACAGAGTTGACAACAATCTTTCCTACCATAGCCCACCTTGAGGGCAATGGACAGAAGGGGTGAGACTCTGGACAATTTGAGAGCCCAGATAAGTGGAAATAACCTTAAGAGTAAAGTTTGTGTGCACAAACTGATGTTAGGAATAATCTCTACTCAGAAAGGGTAGTGTGGAAATCTCAACACTCTCTTACTCCAAAAAGTATTTGAGGCTAAACTGAGGTGTTAAGGGAAGGCAATGCATTATTGGTATGATCACTAAACTGTAAATCCTGAGACCCCAGTATTATTCTGAGGACCTAGTTCAAAACTTGCCATGGCAGATGGTGGAATTTGAATTCAATTGTGCAGTGCACCTCAATGTATACTGTTGGGTGGCTCTGACATCCATAATAATGAAATGCTTCAAGAGGTTACTGATGGCTCAAATCAACTTCGGCCTACCGGATTACCTCGATCCCTTACGATTCGCCTACTGGCACATCAGGTCCATAGCAGATGCCATCTCACTGGCCCTACGCAGCCTTTCAGCATCTGGACCACAAAGTTACCTATGTCAAGTTCCTACTCATTGACTACAGTTCTGCATTCAACACTACAATTCCAAACAAACTCATCCCAAACTCCAGGACCCAGGACTCTGCTACCCCCTCTGTAATGGGATTTTCGATTTCCTGACCAACAGACCACGGTCAGTAAGGATAGGCAACAACACCACCTCCATCATAATCCTCAACACTGGTGCTCCACAAGGCTGTGTACTCAGCCCACGACTATACACATGACAGTGTGACCAAATTTCGCACCAATTCCGTTTACGAGTTTGAAAGTCTGATCTCAATCAAAAAGTCCAGGAAGGAGCTAGTGTGTTTGACAGCATGGTGGAAACACAACAATCTCTCCATCAATATCAGCAAAATGAAGGAGCTGGTCATTGACCTCAAGAAGCAGAATGGAAGGCATGCCCCTGTCTGCATCAGTGGTGTTGAAGTGGAGATGATCGAGAGCGTCTGGTTCCTGGAAGTGACAGTCACCAGTATTCTGACCTGATCTATCCACATTGACACTATGGTCAAGAGAGCACAGTGGTGCCTCTACTTCCTCATGCAGCTACAGAAATTCAGCATTTCTGTAAAGACTCTTAAAATTTCTTACAGATGCATCACAGCGCAGTATGGCAACTGCTCCTCCCAAGACAGAAATAAACCACAAAGAGTTGTGAACACAGCACAGTTTGTGATCATGCTAACCAGCTTCCCATCCATTAACTTCATCTTATACTTCTTGCTGCATTGGGAAAGCGACCAATATAATCAAAAACCCCTCCCACTTCAGCTATTATCTCTTCCACTCTCTTCAGTCAGGCAGAAGATATAAAAGTTTGTATACTTGTGCAAACAGATTCAAGAATAGCTTCTTCCTGGCGTAATCAGACTTTTGAATGGACCTCTTTAATATTGATATTGATCTCTGTCTGCACCTTCTCGGTAGCTGTAACATTCTATCCTGCACTCTGTTCTGTTACCCTGATGCACTTATATAGTAATATCTGCCTGTAGAGCACATAAGACATGCACCTCGGTACGCGTGACAGTAAAAAATCAAATCAATAAAAATTTGGAACTGAGCTTAATGATGATCTTGGAACCACGGTCAATTGTTGGAAGAACCCATCTGGTTCACTGATTTCCTTTAGGGAAGAAAACTGTTGCCTTACCTGGTCTGGCCTGCATGTGACTCCAGAAACCACAGCAACATGGTTGACTCTTATCTGCCGTCTGCAATTAGGGATGGGCAAAAATGTTGGCCTAGATTGCCTTAGCCAGCGAGACCCACATTCTACGAATGAATAAAGAAGAAAATAGTCAATTGAAAGTATCAAAGCAGATTAATAAATTTTTGTTATATGATAGTTCTGTATTAAAGAATCTGGAACTAAGACAGGTTAGTGGAGTTGTATTGAATTTCATAAAAAAGCAGAACACACTTGAGAAAGCTGAATAGTTGACTTCTATCCCTACATTCCTAACTCACTTGTTCCAAATAGTTACAAGTCCAGTTGGGGATACACAAGCAGCATTAGGTGGTTTGAAATCCTTATAACCAGTGAGCACCAGAAGTATTGATTGCTTAATTGATCGAAATTTGTAAGTTGATTTACCTGCACTTAATTTTAGCTTACACAGGTCTTGCTTTTGCTCTTACTGGAGACCCCCGCTTCAATATAGCCAATGCCATCCCTTGGGTAAGGCAGAAGGGCCAAATGTGACACACAGTCATAAAGTCATTCTGATTCTACCCATTAACAGTTTAGGATTATGTCTGTACCTTATAAAGTAATTGACTATTAGCTGACATTATGCGTCAATCACTGTCTGGGGAAAAAAAATGCCCCTCAATTAACCAGTGTAATATTTTGCATAATTTTAAAAATTCTTTCTAAACACTTTTTTTTTTCTCAGTTACCTTTTAAAAACTTAATTGAAGAAAATTTCTACACAACAGCAATGTAAGTGACACTTTCACTGCCCCCAGCTGCACTGAAATCAGTTTGAAAAATACAGTCCACCATAAAATCTTACTTTCAACTCTATCAGCTTAAAACTCAGGGCTTTGATTTAGATCTTGCTCATAGGCTAACCAAATAACATGCCCTTGAGTTATTGACCCAGGCTGCCTCTAGCCATAGTGAATGATATCCCTGAAATCTTAGTAACGTATCATCTCTTTCTCATACTAGCTGACCTTGCAAGAATACCAATTAATGCTCAATTGTGTGCCACCATATGCTATTTGCCTGCAACTGCTTGGATCTGAATTTACAGTGCCATGTGCTGTTTTGACATGGGTCTACTTCAGTCAACAAAGGAGGCTTTCACCTAGTCAATGGAGCAAATCTAGACCTAAATGCTGGAGGTATCAAAGAGATTCCTCTAACTCAGAATATTATCACAAACTAAGCCAAAAAAGAAGCAAAGGGCTTAAATTCAAACTCACGGAAGTGGTTTTGTGATTGACATAACAATCACATTAATTATAATCATTTACCTCTCTGCTGTTTGAGGGAGTTGTTTGTGTACAAATTGGCTACTGTGATTCCATCATTACAGCAGTGTCTCCAATAATAATGAATAATGGTAGAGATTTATATGATCTAATGACTCCCTGGGTGAAGAATTTTCCTTGGATTTTTTTTTATTTACTAGTAACTACTATTTATGACTCCTCATTTTGGATATCCGCCCCCAAGTGGAAATGCCTTGCCTGCATTTCCCCTTTCAAACCTCTTCATAATTGTAAGAACCTCCAATAGGTCACCCCTCAGCTTTCTCTTGGAGAAAAGAATCTGAACATCAAGATGTCCTAAAGCATTCCTAGCCAATGAAATGTTTTGATGCCTGGCCGTTCTTATCATATAGAAAACATGACAGCTAACTTACACTTAGGATGCTTTCACAAAATGCAACATGATCAGTTTTTTGCGATGTTGGATGAGGAATAAATATTGCCCAAGATATTGGTCAGATCTTCCTGCCTCCTCTTCAGTATCATTCCTTGCAATCTTTACACTCACCTGAGCAGACAGCTGTGACCTCTATTTATTATCTCAAAATCAAAGATGGTCATTCCATAGATTCAGCACTTTCTATGTCAGATGTGACAGTCTACATTGTGTCCAAGTCTTTGTAACGGGGCTAAATCCACAATTTTCTAACTTGGAGACAGGAGTGAACCAGGCTGAGTGTGCAATAATAAAGGCTGACTCTCTGTAGTGATGCTGTGTCATCACAGCTGTCTTTTGGTCACCGTGCCAAAATTAGAGCTCTTCAAGCAGATGTAAAACATCCCACAGCACTATAATGAAGTAGAGCATTCCTGTATCTTGGCCAATAATAATCAGTATCTCAAGAGATTCTTCATCATTCTAACATTGCTGTTTGCTGTGTGAAAATAGGCTGCCGTATCTCCTTTTTGTCATTGCAACAATTGCTACACTTCAGAACTACATTGTTGTCTGTAAAACACTTCTCAAGGCACCTGGCAATCACGATAGGCTCAATATAAATGCAGGCCCCTTCTTGGTTTCAATTGTTGTGTCTTTCCAACAATTAACTGCACATCAAGGTTCAAATTTTTGCTATCAGAAAGAGCAGCTTAAGTTGGGATATTTCCCATCCTGCAAACCTGTCACAGTACAAATGGCCCTGGTTAGACCGATGTTTCACTCGGGTGTGGGCTAGGATTGGGTTGGACCACCAATGTTAGAAGAAAATCATAAGTAGCCATGATAACAAGGTGTGGAGCTGGATGAACACA
>JAHRHZ010000133.1:9590807-9610188 GCA_024137785.1 Ginglymostoma cirratum
CGATTGATGTCTCGACGGCAGTTGGAGATGAAGAGGTCGAGGGAGGGTAGGAGGCCTTGGGGTGGTCTCCCAGGTAAAAGGTAAAACGGTACTGCTTGCATGCGAAACAGCATAAGCAGCAACTGATAGAGCTAGGTGACCCCACAATCAACAGATCAGATCTGAGCTCTGCAATCGTACAGTCCCTGCAGTGCGGAAGCAGGCCATTTTGTCCATCGAGTCCACACCAACTTTCCAAAAAGCATCCCACCTAGACCCCACCCCATCCCCATATCCCTGCATTTCCCATAACCGAGCTATCTAGCCTGCACATCGCAGGACACTATGGACGATTGAGCACAGCCAATCCACCTAACCTAAATATCTTTGGATTGTGGGAGGAAACCGAAGCACCCAGAGGAAATCCACACAGATGCGGGGAGAACATGTCAACTCCCCACAGTCACCTGGCAGTGGAACTGAACCCAAGTCCCTGGTGCTCTGAGGCAGCAATGCTAACCACGGAATCACTGTGCTGCCATGTCAAATCTAGAGGTGAATGATGGTGCACAATTAACTCACTGAAGGAGGTGGCTGCACCAATATCTTCATCCTCAATGATGGAAGAGCCCAAAGTATCAGTACATCTAAGACAGAAGCATTCACATCAATCTTTAGCCGGAAGTGCTGAGAGGATGATCCTTCTTGGCCTCTACCACTGGTCCTCAGCATCATAGATGTCAGTCTTCAGTTAATTCAGTTCATTTCACCTGATAGCAAGGAGCAATTGAAAGCACTGGATACACTAAAGGCTGTCGACCCTGACAACGTTCAGGCAATAGACTTGTTCTCCAGAACTTGCTGCACCCCGAGCCAAACTGCACCATTACAGCTAAGATACTGACCTCTATCTGACAAGGTTGAAAGTTGTCAAGGTATGTCCTGTACATAAAACGCAGGACAAATCCAACCCAGGTAATTACTGATAGATCAATCTATTCTCAATCATCAGCACAGTGATGGAGGGTATAATCAAAAGTGCTATCAAGCAGCATCTGCTCCGTGACTTCCAGTTTGGGGTCCGCCAGGGCCACTTGGCTCCTGACCTCATTACAGTCTTTGTTCAAACATGGACAAACGAGCTGAATTCCAGGGGTGGGTTGAGAATCAGTGCCCTTGATATCAAGGCCATTTTTGACCGAGTCTGGCCATAACAAGCTATCCTAGCAAAACAGGAACGGGGTAAACTCTCTGGTTGGAGTCATACTTGGCACACAAAGATGGTTGTGGTTGTTGGAGTTAGTGTCCTAGGCCCAAGCATCCTCAGTGGCTTCATCAATGACCTTCCCTCCGTCATAAGGTCAGAAGTGGGATGTTCACTAATGATGTTCAGCACCATTCACAACTCATCAGGTACTGAAGCAGTTCATGTTCAAATGCAACAAGACCTGGACAATAAGTGGCAAGTAACATTAATTCTACACAGTTGCCAGGCAATGACCAACTCCAGTAAGAGACAATCTAACCACCGCCCCTTGACATCCCACACTATCAACATCCAGAGACTTCCATTGACCAGAAACTTGGCTACAAGAGCAGATCGGAAGCTAGGAATACTACAGTGAGTAACTCACCTCTTGACTTCCCAAAACCTGTCATCCATCTACAATGCGTAAGTTAGGTGTGAGTTGGAATGCTTCCCATTTGCCTGAATGGTTGCAGCTCTGACAACAACAGCAGATATATGGGAACACCACTGCCTGCAAGTTCCCCTCCAAGCCACTCACCATCCTGACTTGGAAATATTTCACCATTCCTTCATTGTCACTCGGTCAATATCCTGGAATTCCCTCCCTGAGGACATTGTGGGTCAACCCACAGCATGTGAACTGCACGAGTTCAAGAAGGCTGCTGACCATCCCCTTCCCAAGGGCAACTAGAGACAGGCAATAAATGCTGACCAGCAAGCAACGCCCACATCCCTCAAGTGGATTAAAAAAAAACCTGAATACCCTATTCTGGCTTTCTCAGAATATCCTTTGATTTGTCCACACCTAAGAACCATATCTAACTCCTTTTTGAAAACACTATTTTGGTTTCAATTTTTTTCTGAGAAAGGAATTCCACAGACTCACTGTTCTCTGGGTGAAGAAATTTCTTTTCACCATAATCTTAAATGGACTATCATGTATCCTTAGACTGTCATCACTGTCCCTCTCTAAGTTGAGCCACCTCTGTGATGTTCCTTGCACGTCGATTTGATGTTGGCACCTCAGACTCCTGGTGAACTGGTAAGAAAATTAGAGGGAACACTGACTGTGACCCTGGACTCCCCAGTCATTGGGAACATCCTACCTGCGTTTATCCTGGCTAGACCTGTCAGAATTTTTATTCTTCTACTTATTCCCCTCAGTCTTCTAATCTCCAGTGAATATAGATCCAATTTCTCTTCGTACATCAATCTTTCCATCCCAGGAATCAGTTTGGAGGACCTTTCTTGCACTCCCTTCATAGCCAGAACATCCATCCTGGGATGAGGAGACCAAAAGTGCGCACAATACTGTTGATAAGCTGACACAAAGTTCCTGTACAATTGCAGCAAGACAATCCTGTACTGAAATCCTATCGCTATGAAGAACAGCATAGAATTTGACACCTTAACCACCTGCTGCACCTGCATGCTTGCTGTCAGTGACTGGTGTATGAGGACACCCAGGTCTCTTGCCCCTCCCCTTTCCCAGTCCTATACCATTCAGGTGATAATTTGCCTCCCTGTTTTTGCTACCAAAGAGGATACCTTCACGTTTGTCCACATACTTCATCTGCCAAGCATTTGCCCACTCACTCAATTTGTCCAAATTACACTGAAACATCTTGCATCCTCCTCTCAGTTCACTCTGCTACGCAGCTTTGTGTCATTTGCAGGCTTGGAAATGTAATTTATATGGGCTTCCAAAAGATATTGTCAGGCTGCATGTAAGGAACTGTTAGCTGAAATTAAAGCTCGTAGACTTGAAGATAGGCGTCTGGCTTATTTAAATTCAAACAGTGAAAGGCAGATTTGGAATAATGGGTATATATTAAAATTTGAGAGAAAGTGGCTGGTGAGTCCCAGGAGGACCTATTCTGAGGCTTCAAGTATGCACTATATTCATGATTTAGTTATGTGGCTTTCTGTGGTGTTACTTGAGTGTACTGATGATACAAAGATTGATGTAAGTCATGTCAACAAAACAGAAAACTATTCAGCGATGTTGGTGGAGTTAGTAATTTGTAATAAATGTGGCAGATGGATTTCACTGCAGCTATCTAACATAATCAATTTTGGAGCAATTAAAATTAGACTTGTGTATTATTTAAATGATGAAAAAAACTAGGAAAACAGAATATTCATCACCAAAATACGGTAGCCAAATTGCTAAAATAATGTCACATATAATTATAAAGCATAGGAATGTTGGTCTAGAATATCCAGGGGAAGAGGTTTTGACAATGACTGCACAAAGCCTTTGTTTGACCACTTTGAGTTAACCACACCTCCAAAAGCTTATATTAACCTTCGAAGGAAAGCTGTGCAGATTCAGCAGATTGTTTTCAGGCCTTCAAGGGTTAAGCTATGATAAAAGATTATAGATAGACTTTTGATCAGTAGGGAAATTGAGGTTTATGAGGAAAGGGCAGGAAATTGGATGTGAAGGATGTCTGATTGACCGTGATCTTATTGAATGGCGGACCAGGCTCAAGGGGCCAAATGGCCTACTCCTGTTGCTATTTCATGTAGTCTTGGGGACCTCTCGTTCACTGGTATGTAGATGTTTACAGGGCATTTGAAGTTTTTGAGATTTTTAAACGAATGCATTTATGGGAATCTGAGACATTGGCATAGAAATCAGACTAATTCATTCAGGAAGTATGTTAGAAAATAGGTTAAGGGTGGAACTCTGCCCTCCAAAAGATAGAAGGTGATAGTCCAATGCAAAGTGATAGATTATTACTAATCGAGGGAGGGTGTAAAGGGATGTAGAGCCAAGGTGATTGGATGGTAGTCCTAACAGATGAGCCATGGTCCCTCTGACACTTGGAACAGACTGTAAGAGCTGAATGGCTCATCCAATATTCAAGAAATGTTGAAACCTAAAGCATGCATTTTCCAGGTAAGTTCAATAATTTGAGATTTGGAGCATCAAAGTTGAGTTCTGTGCCAGAGTGATCAACTTATTTTACTTGATTTGGCCTGCATTCTGTTTGTTACTGCAGATCCCTCGGAAAACTGTCTATGACCAATTGAATCACATCCTGATTTCAGATGAGCAGTTACCAGAAAACATAATTCTTATCAATACATCAGACTGGCAGGGTCAGGTAAGCACCAACTTGTGTGTCATGTTTCTACTGATGTTTCCCACATTACTACTCTGAAGTGCAATCATTTTTGTACTGAGGGAGTGCTGCATTGTCAGAGGTGTACCTTCTTTTGAAGGAGAATTTTCCCTTTAATATTGACATAAAAGGTCCCACAACACTCCTTGCAGAAAAGCGGAGGCATTCTCTCCATGTTTTTTTGGACAGGAGTTATCTGTCAGCTAATTTGCTTCACTGCTGGTTGCTAGCTGTGTTTCCTGCTTTGTAATGATCACAACAGTTCAAAAGTACCTCATTCGTAAACCATTTTGGGATATCCTGAGGATCAAAGACACCATAAATGCAAGTCTTTCTACCTTTGGATGGAATAAAAAGGCTAACGTATTCCCACTTGGATGACTTTTCAGTCGTTAGGTGACATGTCTGATTTGACATTAACAAATCCAGCCCATCAAGACTGATAAGTGGTGCTACTTCTTTGCTTTCACACTGGTTTATGATGGTGACATAAGTCTTTCCTCCATCTTTCTCTCCTGAACAATTAATTTCTTTCACTTCAAAGATTGCTCTTTGACAACTAGTGCAAGACCCTCTTCAGTCATACACTGCGATCGTAAGTAACAGCTGAGAATCTAACTGTGAACCATGTCATGGCTGACAGTCAAATTCACACTTGCTGATTTCAATGAAGGATTAGTTGATAATAGTCAGGAATGAATCTCACAGCTTGTTTTTCTTTAATTTGTTTGATAAATGTGGTTATTTGTGAGCTGGCACTGAAAGAAGTAATCAAGAAAGCTGCTGCATTGTTGTATAAACACTGATAGTTCACTGTTACATGACAAAAGGTTCTTTGTTTTAGGTTTGAATCTCTATCCGGTCTGGCCAACATGTTACCCCAGTCCCATGCTTAATACCCTTTGTAATTAGAGGTGGACAATAAAATTGGGTCAAAACATTATAATGAAAATGCAGAATTTGCCGCTCCCAATTCTGTCTCACTAGTGGATGTGGATAAGATGCTCTAGTTGATTGCTTCTGATGTTTTTCTTCTGCACTTCATGTTTTGCTTTCATTAAGCCTGTTTCCAAAGCCTCCATCTTAGTTTTGTCATTGTTGAACTTGCTAATTAAACTTAAAACTGTGACTTAGAGACTGGATCAGTGAATAGGCTGTGTTGTTTAGTAATACTTTACTGCCTTACAGTATGTATCGGAGTTACTACAGAAACACAATCTCCCCATTGTGTGCACGTGTTCGTCGGCAGATGTACAAGCAGCCTTCACAACCATCGTCTCCAGGATACAACGCTTGTGAGTTAGAGCATTCCTTTTTGTGTGCGTTATTCTTAGTCCCTGAGTGAAACAAAAATGCTAGTCAACACAATTGAATTAGAATTTTCGGATTCATCCATCTGAACCTCTAGTGTCTCTCCTTATCATTTCAAATATAATTTAACTTTATCTTTCCTCCCTGTATCTTTCCATAACCAAGGGCTTAAGTTGAAGATTGCATCTATCCTTGCAAAATATTTACCTTTAATGGAAATGTATGTGAAGCCTATTTCCCTATGGGGGAAACAAGGCTGACTGTCACTTGCACTTCCTTGTCTCCTTGGACAAAGCTCTTGAGTCTGAGTCAGTTGTTAACTCACGAAATGTGGGAATCACTGGCAAGGGAGTATTTATTGCCTTGTCCTAGTTGCTTGGGAGAAAGGTTTTGGTGAGACACCTTGAACATTGCAGTCCATGTGTTGCAACAATCCTGTTTACATCAAGAGACATTTTCTCCCGGTCTTCAAACCATAGTATACAAGCTCTCTGAGAACATCAGCAAGTAGGTATCAAGAATACTCATTAAACCTGACTTTCCGAAGATTGAATTCAGTTATCACTGGCTTTGATTTGAGAAAAATTCTTGTGTCTTGTGGCATAGTGGTAGGGTCCCTGCCTATGGGATAGAAGATCTGTGTTTATGCACTACTTGCCCTGGAAGTGTGTCATAATATTTCCAAGCTGGTTAATTAAAAATAGTTAAAGAAGATCTCCCAAAATGTTTCTTCTTCTGCACTGATGGCTAATTTAGGTGCACAGGGTTTTATGTAGGAGAGGGAGAGGGAGTTCAGTGAGGAGGGGGAAGAAGGTGCTTATATTTTCTCTACCTTTCTCAACCTCCAGTGATTGTCTCTTACTTTGATACAGGGAGAGAAGCTGATTGTTGAGTAACTGTTAAGTTATTCTGCCTAGCCTAATGGCAATAAATAGTTTTTAAATTGTGGGAAGTCATGGACGCACCCTGTGTACTAGACCAACTCCACTACTGGAAATGATGCTAGCTGCACAAGATTGAGTTCCACATTTCAAAACTGGAGCAGTGGCTGCAGTTACTGTTGACTGAGGTAGAGAGCTAAGTGGATAGCATGTTTAGAGACATGGTCACCCCCCAGGTTAGGGGTTTATTGACAGAGGGAATAGGTGAGCACCAGACAATCCAAGAGAAGCAGGCAGATGTTCATGCTACTCAGTTTTCTATTTTGGATACGGTAGTTCCTTGGGATTGCAGCCACAGCCAAGTCCATGGCACAACAGATTATCCATCTGTACAAGAAGGGAGGAGGAAGAGTGAAAGAGCAATAGTGATAAATGGTTCCATAGTTAAGGGTTCAGAAAGGTGTTTCTACAGCAATTAACATGACTGCAGTTCAAGGATATCTCACGGCAGCTGCATGACATTATTTTAAAGGGAAAGTGGTCCATGTTGAAAGCAAAGATCCAATTGGAAAATAAATTAGGTCCTGAGGCACATTTTCAGGAGTTAGCACTGAACTTAAAAAAAAAAAACACCCTTGAGCAAAATGTGGGATCTGTTGAGGTGGAGTTATGAAACAGAAAGGAAAGAAGGCATTGGACAACAAAGGACAGCAGACATTGGTAGGAATTGTTTATAGGACATAAAACAGTGTGATAGTTTGGAGCATGGTATAAATCAGGAGACTAGAGAAATATATAGCATGGATAATACAGTAATCCTGGATGACTTCATCCTACATACAGCATGGGTAAACCCAGTGAGTGCTAATGCTGCAGAGGATGAGTTTCTAAAATGTTAGGGATGGTCTTCTTAAGTGTTATGTTGATGAACCAACCAGTGGATAGGCTATCTTACATGTATTATTATGTAACAAAAAAGGGACAATTAATAATCATGTAAAATAAGCAAGGGATGAGTGACCATAATATGGTAGAATTTCACATTGTTTGAAAATACGGCAGTTCAATCTGAATCCAGCATGTTAAATTTGAACAAAGGAAATTATGAAGGTGTGGCAGGCAAATTGGCCAAGTCGGATTAGAAAAATATAATAAAAGGTATGACGGTACATAGACAATAGATGGCCATTAAGTAATTATGGCAAAGTTTACAGCAGCTATATATATATTTTCAACGAGAAAAAATAATCCCAAAACAACTCAGAACTGGCTATAAAATGAAGTCGAGGATTGTTTATGAATGAAAGAAAAAGCTTATGACATTGCTGGAAATAATGTAAAATTAGGGATTGACAATAGCCTAGTGGTATTACTGCTGGACTGTTAATCCAAGAAAATGTTAAATGCAATATAGTTTCAATGTAAATAAGCAAAACACACAAAATCAGACCATCAGACTGTAAAAGTCCCTCTAGAAAGGTGAAAAGGAAACATTTGGCTAAGGAAATGTGGGTCCATTACAGGCAGCCAGGAGGAACAAGGGTATAGAGACCTGTCAGGGACACTAAGTGATTACTTTGTATTTATCTTCACTAAGGAAGATACAGGAGTTCTCCCAGAAGATGCAAGGCACGAGTGAATGAGCAATCGAAGGAAATTTAGAATGTGAAAAAAAGTGTTGTTGGGGTATTGAATGAGACTGAAGGCTGATAAGCCACTGCAACCTGATATCCTACCTCCCAGAATATTAAAAGAGGCAGCTGTGGAAATGGTGGATGCATTGATGATAATCTTCCACTGATGATCTTCCAAAATTCTGTATTGCTTCCTGCTGATTTGGCAAATACCCAATTTCACTCCATTATTTAGTAAGAGAAGGAGACAATACTACAGACCTATTAGCCTTAGATCAGTAGTTGGGAAATGCTGCAATCTATTATAAATCAGGAATCCATTATTCGCGCTTCCGAAAACCAAAAAGACCTAAAGGCTGAAGGGCCTTTTGAAAGTGGGCCTGAACTTAGCATGTGTACCCAAAGACGTCCTGAAATCAGGCCCTCTGGAGGAAAAAAAACTTAAATTTTCAGTTTGTTTACATCTGTTTGGGCCAAGCAAAGTTTATTTTTCCCAAAGGCCTGACCAGACCCATTATGCATATGTATCTGAAAAATTTAAATATCCTTTATCTGAAAACAGTCGGCCTCAAGGTTTTTGGATAAATGATTCCTGAACTGGATAACAAACGTGACAAATGTGACACACTTGGATGATAATTATTTGGTTCGGCATAATACACATGCATTTGCAATGGGGAAATCAGTTGTTGATCCTGTTGTAATGTTTTGACCGCATTACTAAGAGAATTGATAAAAAGACCTTATAGACGTTTATAAAATCGTGAGGGACATTGATAGGGTGAATAGTCAAGGTCTTTTCCCCTGGGTAAGGAAGTCCAAAACTAGAGGACATAGGTTTAAAGTGAGAGGGGAAAGATATAAAAGGGATCTAAGGGGCAACTTTCTCACGCAGAGGGTGTATGGAATGAGTTGCCAGAGGAAGTGGTGGAGGAGGATACAATAACAACATTTAATGGGGAGTCGATGGCCTAGTGATATTGTTGCTGGACTGTAATCCAGAGACCAAGATAATGTTGACCCGGGTTCGAATCCCGCCACGGCAGATGGTGGAGTTTGAATTCACTAAATAAAAAAATCTGGAATTAAGGGTGTAATGATGACCATGAATCCATTGTCGGTTGTCAGAAAAACCCATCTGGTTCACTAATGTGCTTTACAGAAAGCACTGCCATCCTTACCTAGTCTGGCCTACATCTGATCCCAGACCCACAGTAATGTGGTTGACTCTCAACTCTACAAGATGGGCAATAAATGCTGGCCTAGCCAGTGACATTTTCATCCCTTGAATGAATTAAAACAAAAATTCAAAGGAATCTGGATGGGTATAAGAAGAGGAAGGATCTTGAGGAATATCAGCCAGATGCTGGCAAATGGGACTAGATTAATTCAGAATATCTGGTTGGTACGGACAGGTCGGACTGAAGAGTCTGTTTCCATGCTGTATGACTCTATAACTCTAAAAAGGAAGTGGGTGTTGTAAAGTTGGATGAGGTTCTTCGCAAGAGGTTGATTCACAAAATTGAATCACATTGGAGAGGAAGTAATATGCTTGCGTGGACCAGGATTAGCCAACAAGAAAACAGTAAGAACAGACCATCGTTGTTTGGTAAAAATGTTGTACCTGAGTAACATCATTTGGGCTCAAATTGTTGGTAATGCACATCAACAATTTGGATGTGGGGTCTGTCACAAACTACTTGAGAGAATGCACAGATACTGGAGTCCCACTACTCCCACAGTCGTAACTAAAGTTGAAGATTTAACCAAACGACTCAAGTCCCTAATTTTCTTGTCTGATTAACACAGGTTAACAGAAATCAGTGGGCAGGTTTTTTAAGTTAACAAGAAATTAGTACTTATTAGTACGCCTAACCACAGGCAAAGAAAATATGAATTATTAACTCATAACTGTAGTAGGGAAATGTTGTAACCTATTGCAGTTTGGATATCCCTCATCTTACAGTAGCCCTCAATTTTAAACCAGTTCTTGCTGTCATTTTCTCACTTGTTTGCTCTCGCTGGCCCTCTCTCTTTCACATGCAAACATACCCAAACAACAATCTGATTGTCATCATTCAGAGTCCTTTCTGTTCTTCACTGAAGATGCAGGGCAAATGCAACACTAATTGTTCAGTCTCTCAGTCACTGATTAGTTCCCAATCTATGTTACTTAGAATCATAAAAGTAGGCATTTCAGCCCGTTGAGTCCAATCCTTCAAAGAGCGTCGCATCCAGACCCATCCCCTACCCCTAAATTTCCCAAGGCTAATCCACCTGCATGTTACTGGATACTATGAACAATTTAGCCTGGGTGTTTTTTTAACTGGAGATCTGTGACTAGTGGTGTTCTGCAGGAATCGGTGCTGGGGTCCCTGCTGTTTGTAATATATATACCAAAATTTGGAGGAAAGTGTGGGTGGCCTGATTAGTAAGCTTACGGATGACACAAAGATTGTGGGAGGTGGGGATAGTGACGAGAGTTGCCAGAGGATACAGCAGGATATAGATAGGCTGGAGACTCAGCCGGAGAAATGAGAAAAGGAATTTAATCCAGACAAATGCAAGGTGATGCATTTTTGAATATCCAATTGCAGGAGGGAAGTATGTAGTAAATGGCAGAACCTTAAGTAATGTCAACATAGAGAGTGATCCAGGCGTACAGTTCCCTGAAAGCGGCAACACAAGTGGATAAGGTGTTCAAGAAGGCATATAACATGTTTGCCTTAATTTGTCAGACCATAGAATATAAGAATTGGTAAGTCATGTTGTTTCTGTATAGAAGTTTAGTTCGGCCACATTTGTAATGTTGTGTACAGTTCTGGCCTTGACTCTACAAGAAAGATATGGAGGTTTTGGAGAAACAGTCTACCAGGACATTGCCTGGTTTGGTTTGGTTGTGAGGAGAAATCGGACAAACTTGGTTTATTTTCACTTGAATGTCGAAGGAAGTGGGTAACCTGATAGAAATTTACAAAATTGAGAGGTACAGATAGAATGAATAGTTGGAGTCTTTTTCCCAGGATAGTAATGTCAGTTACTAGGGGACATAGTTTTAAGGTAAAAGGGGAGAAGTTTAAACATGAGAGATGCCACCCTCTGTGCAAAAAATGTAAGTGCCTGGAATGCTCTGCCAGAGGTGGTGGTGGAGGCGGATAGAATAGAAACACTTAAGAGGCCTCTTAACGGATATATGAAAAGGCAGGGGATGGGGGGATACAGACCTGGTAGAGGTAAAATCTTTTTGGTTTAGAAAGGCATCATGTGTCAGCATAGCCTTGATGGACCAAGGTGCCTGTTTCCTTGCAGTACTGTACTTTCTCCTTTTTTTACCTCTGTATTTATCATTGCAAGGTAACAACTATCACCAATAGACACAATCAATTCATTCTTCACACTGGAATTAAAGACTCAGCTAGATTAATCACCTTCCTGATAATTTGTGAGAGGACTCCCAATAATAATTAAAAAGTGCGCAGTCACTCCCCTTGCAGAATTAGACTATAGTTAGTCATGTTGTCACCCTTTCCCTCAGTCCGTGGGTGTTGTCCAAGCAATGTTCTCAAGTGGAGAATGGGGGAATTTGGTAAAAACTATTCTGAGATGCTGTGGTAAAAAGGTTTGATTGAAAGTAGGTAGCAAATCTGCCATTGCAGCCAGGGATATTGCTTGGCATGAAGACAGCATGGAGGAGGAAATGAACTTTTACTGCAGACCCACGCCATCATGAAGACTTGACTGTTCCCAGGTAGTTATTTCACCTGACCATCTCAGCTGCCGTTAGAATGCAGAATGCCATTCAGTTCATTGAGTCTTGCTGACTCTGCACAAGAGCAGTTGAACTCTGTCCTTAGCTTGTAGCCCAGTTATTTCATTTTTCTCAGGATCTTACTCAATTTCATTTGAAAACCATGACAGAGTCTGTGCTCCAAGTCCTAACAACTTGCTGCATAAAGTTTTTCCTCACGTTGCTGTTTGCTAATCTGTTCCTTTCAGTTCTTGAGCCTTGCACTAATAAGAAAAGTCTCTATCTGTCTGCTCTGTCCAGAAATATCATCATTTTGAACACTTCTGTCATATCTCCTCACAACCTTTGTGAAGGAGAACAATTTTGTTTTGTTGAATCTACCCAAGTAAATGAAGTCCCCCATCCTTGGAATCATTTTCACAAATCTTTTGTGCACCCTGTCTATAGCCTTCACATCTTTCCTAAGGTGAGGTGCCCAGTATTAGACAGAACATACCAGTTGATTCCAAATAAATGTTTATAAAGGTTCATTATAAATTTTTTGTTGTTGTATTTTTTGTGTCAATTTGTAAAGCCTGGTATCCACTTTAACCACTTCCTCAATTTGCTCTGTCACCTCATAAACTTACTGCCTCCTGTTGCTATGCCCCATTTAAATTTGTACCTTTTAGTTTATTGCCTTCCCTTGTTTTTCTTACAAAGATGTTTCACTTCTCCACATTAGATTGTATACCATGGACAGGCTTATTCCCTAGTCTTTCTTTGCTATCTTCCAGTCTATCACTATCTTAATACTGTCTGCTTCATATTTTGCTATAATTCCCAGTTTTGCCATCTGCACATTTTAAACTTGTACTCTGTGCATCCATGTGTGAGTCAATATATATTTCTAGAAAAGCAGTGGTCCTAATGCCAAGCTCTCGGGAACCTCGTTGTACACCTCCAAGTCTGATAAAACAAACACTTTGCACTGCTGCCTGTTTCCTGTCACCCAGCTAAATCCTGCTATTTTCACTGTTTATTTCAGGGGATTCAACTTTGCTGCCAAGTCTATTATGTGACATGCTCATGTATCCCCATCGACAATCTCATCATAGAACTGAATCATGTTGATTAAATGTGGTTTACTTTAACAAATTGATGATGGTTTTCCTTAATGAAGAACTTGGCCAAGTAATTGTTAATTTCATCTTGGATTAGCAATTCTAAAAGTTGTCTCAGCATTGACGTTAAATTAACTGAGCTGCAGTAACTGGGTTTATCTGTATTGTCTTCTGCTGTATCACTCATCCCTATATTTGTTACCTCTATTTCAGCAAAATTCTACTGACTTATAGTCTCTATAAACTGAGGTGATCCAAAATTCTGCTATTGTTGCCTTAACTGGGGCGATATCCATTTACCCAGTATTCCAGAGTACCTATATGTGCTGACCCACACTGGTTCCCAACCAAGCAATTCTTTACATTTAAAAATTCTCATCCCTGTTTTCAAATCCCTATGCAACCTCCCCATTACCTGTCTGTCTAACTTGTAGCCTCCACAGCTCAGATTTCTGGTCTGTTCACCATTTACAATTTTAGCTGTTGTTTCATTGGCAACTGTGCCTTTAACCACTGGATGTTTGAATTTCCCTTCCCAAAATACTCACTTTATCCTGCTTTAAAATGCTCCTTAAAACCTTTCTGCTTGCCTAATGCTAATATCTGCTGACGTAGCAAATTTAGTTCAACAGGGCTTCTAAAAACCACCTTGGGTCATTTTAGTATGTTAAAAGTGCAAGTTATTGTTGAAGCCACATCATCTCCTTTTGTCAATACACACATTTTCTTGCTTGTTTTCAGCTGCAACTGTAACTCCCAAACACCAAGCCCCGTTAAAGTGACGGTGGCAGGGGCCCAGCATTACCTAAGTGCTATCCTGAGGCTCTTTGTGGAGCAGCTGTCACACAAGACTCCTGACTGGCTTGGCTACATGAGGTTCCTCATCATTCCCCTTGGTATGTTCAACTCAACTATTTTAAGATGCTTTGTGTTATCTCACTCCACGTAAACCTACCTTGTTTGAACATTGATTTTGTTCAGGAAGGATTTTGAGGAAGGCTCAATGGACTCGAAACGTTAACCCTGATTTTTTTTCTTGATGCTGCCAGACCTACTGAGCTTTTCCAGCAACTTCTGTTTTTGTTCCTGATTTACAGCATCCGCAGTTCTTTTGGTTTTTATTTAGGATTTTGGTAGGATTGTTTATGTTTTGGGAAGATGGCGTTTGAGCACAATAGGAGAATGTGTAGATAAACAGGCAGTTTCTGACTTGGATAGTTTCATTCCTGCTTCCATCAGGCACGGGATTCCTGCTGTTTTTGGACGTTGAAAGCAAATGGTTGCAAGGTTCATCTTGCGGTGATTGTAGAATCTCCTGCTAGCCGCTCTTTGTGCAGTATGAGCTAGCAGGTCATCTGTCAGTCCTCTGCCAAGCATTGTATCTTGCTCTTAGCAATTAACAATTGAACAGAAACATGAAAGTATCACAAAAAGTAGAGGTGTGTAGAAAATATTAGTAGTTGTTATTGATGTCGTTCTACTGTATCAAACTGAGTGTGGGCGCATTAGAGAAAGCATCCAATTCCCACTTACCCTTGAAATGCAATGTATTACATTGGGTATAAAGATGTAACTGTATTTCATTTGCTAGCACCGGCACCCTTCAATTTCATTTGAACAGGCCTTTCTGCACCTCATCTGTTTCATCATTTAGTCAGACTGTGGAAGATCTGCACCTAATAACTCGGTTCACCTGCCTTAGTTACATATACATGAATAGTCTTGCCCATCAAAAATCTATGAATTCCAGTTCTGAAGCTTAACAAAAATCAAGAAAGGGAGGGGAATGAAAAGAAATCATAAGTTTTTTTTTATAGGAAGCAAAATCTCAAAGGAACTATGTTTTAATAAATAACAGATGGTTGTTAGAGGTTTTAGGGTATTAATTTAGTCATGTTCTCTGTGGATATTTGTTGCTTCGCTGTTGCACTGTAGAAATATGATTTGAATTTCTATCTTGTGACTCAGTATCAGCCATCTGTTCTGCCATAGGGGGGAATTATAGAATGGCAAATGAAGTCTTATGGTGATGCTGTGAAAAATAACCAAGAAACTGGAACATCAGCTGGATTTTGTTTTTTTTTTTGAAAAAGCTACAAATTGATTCTTTTGGACCCAGTTAGAGTTTGTTAAACTAAATGCCAAAAGCCAAGAGCTGTATTATCGGTTAAAAAGAGAACTGGGGAGTGGAATACATGCAGAGAAGTTTATATGATAGAGTTAAAGCTGTACAAGGCATAATAGATAATAAATTTGCAAGAGGGGTATATATTATAGAGGGCAGCAAATAGAATACAGCTTTAAGTGGAGCAAAAACCAAAAGAACTGTGGATGTTGTAAATCCGAAACAAAAACAAATTGCTGTAAAAGCTCAGCAGGTCTGGCAGCATCTGTGGAGAAAATCGGAGTTAACATTTTGGGTCCAGTGACCCTCCCTGTGAACTATTGGTAGCTAGGAAAATGTTGGTTTCTATGCAGAAGATAGGGTAGCAGGGAGGGGTACGGAGTATATGATATGGGAATAGAGCCCAAAGTGAAAGAAGACATTTGGACAGACAAAGCAGTGGATAACAATCTGACTGGGAGCATGAATAGCTGTTAATGGAGACTGTTAGTGGCTAACAATAGGTAGTGTGTAATGGCAGGCCATTTGATAACTAGCCTGAGGTGAGGGCTAGGGTATTGGAGAGTTCGAGCCTCAAATTATTGCACTCGATATTGAGTCCGGAGGGCTGCAGGTTGAGCTTTGCTGGAACACTGCAACAAGACTGAGACACAGATGTTGGCCAGGGAACAGGGTAGTGTGTTAACGTGGTAGGCAGTTGGAAGCTCAGAGTCTTTTTTGCGGGCAGAAAGTAGATGTTCTGCAAAGTGGCTGCTCTGTCTACTCTTTGTTTCTCCAGTGTAGAGGAGAGCACGTTGTGAGCAGTGAATGCCGGAGACTAGATTGTGTGAAGTGCAGGTAAAGTGCTGCATCAGCTGGAAAGTATGTTTGGGGCCTTAGATACTGGGGAAGGAGGAGGTGAATGGGAGGGTGTTACACCTTCAGCAGTTGCAGGCTGGCTTCTACCTCCTTCCAAAAATTCTCAAACAGGACTGTCCAGGCAGACCCGTTGTTTCAGCCTGCTTCTGCCTCACAGAACTTATCTTTTCCTACCTTGACTCAGACTTCTATTCCCTGGTCTAGTCCCTGCCCGCTTACATCCACGATTCCTCTGACGCTTGACGCCAGTTTCGCAATTTCCAGTTTGCAGGCTGCAGCCACCTCGTCTATACCGTGGACGTGCAATCCCTTTACACATCCGTTTCCCACCAGGATGGTATCGGGATTCTCTGTTTCTCCCTGAGCAAAGGCCCGACCCGTCCTCACCCTGAACAACTTCTCTTTTAACTTCTTGCATTCTCTTCAGGTCAGAGGGGTGGCCATGGGTACCCTCATGGGCCCTAGTTATGCCTGTCTCTTCGTGGGGCACATGAAACATTCCTTGTTCTAGTCCTATTCCGGGCCCCACCCACAAGTTTTTCTCCGATGTATCAATGATATTACTGGTGCTGCTTACCTCCCTCGTCTGGAACTGGAAGAGTTAATCGATTTCGCTTCCAATTTCAACCCTGCCCTCACTTTCACCTGGCCTATCTCTGACACCTCCATTCCCTTCCTCGACCTCCCTTCCCTTCCTCAACAAATCTGTTTCCGTTTCTTGGGCTAGATTGCCCACTAATATCCACTACAAACCCACCAACTTCCACAGCTACCTGGACTATACATCCTTGCATCCATCTTCCTGTAGAGACTCCATTCCATTCTCCTAGTTCCTCCGTCTCCATCATATATGTTCCGACAAGGCCAACTTTGACAAGGAAACATCCAAAATGTCTACCACCTTCCTTAACTGAGAATTCCCCAGCACCGTTGTCGACAGGGGCCCTCAACCAGGTCCGACCCATTTCCCGCACTTCTGCCCTCATCCCTTCTCTTCCCTCCCACAACAGCGATAGGGTTCCCCTTGTCCTTACATACCATCACACCAGCCACATCCAGAAGATCATCAGCCGCCATTTCCGCCACCTCTAGTGAGATGCCACCACTAGACACATTCCCCTCCCCTCCTTTGTCCGCCTACTGGAGGGATTGTTCCCTCCCGGACACCCTAGTCCACTCTTCCCTCGCTCCGAATAGCACCCCCACGGCACCTTGTCCTGCAACTGCCAAAGGTATAATACCTGCCCATTTACCTCCTCCCTCCGCAGTATCCAAGAGCCCAAACATACCTTCCAGATGAAGCAGCACCTTACCCGCAATTCACACAATCTAGTCGGCTGCATTCGCTGCTCACAATGTGGTTTCCTCTACAGCGGGGAAACAAAGTGTAGACTGGGTGACTGCTTGGCAGAACATCTATTTTCTGAGCTTCCAATTGCCTGCAACTTTAAGACACCACAGTGTTCCCTGGCCAACTCGTCTCAGGCTTGCTGCTGTGTTCCAGCACAAGCTGGAAGAACAACACCTCATTTTCCGCTTGGGGACCCTGCAGCCCTCCGGACTCCATATTGAGTTCAATAATTTTAGGGCTTGAACTCTCCCATGCCCTAGCCCCTAACCCCACCTACCAGGTCTTGTATTCATATAGTCTGCCTATTCTTAGCCACTAACAGTCTCCATTAACAGCTATTCACTCTCCCAACCAGATCGTCATCCACTCCTTTGTCTGTCCAAATGTCTTCTTTCTCTTTGGACTCATCCCCACCTATCGTTTACTCTTTACCCACTCCTGCCCACCCTATCATCTGCATATAAACAGACATTTTCCTAGCTACCATCAGTTCTGAGGAAGGGTCACTGGACCCGAAACGTTAACTCTGATTTCTCTTCACAGATGCTGCCAGGCCTGCTGAGCTTTTCCAGCAACTTCTGTTTTTGTTTAAATGGAGTAAATACTGGAAAGCTTCTACAGTACAGCTGTGAGGGTATGTACAAACAGAGCAGCTTCTTTATGACACTGCAGCCTCCATAGCAACTGCTAATTTCTTCCAAATGTCCACATAGTTGCTGGTCCCTCCTGCCGTCTCTACAACAGGTTCTGAAGAAGGGTCTAGGCCCGAAACGTCAGCCTTCCTGCTTCTCTGATGCTGCTTGGCCTGCTGTGTTCATCCAGCTCTACACCTTGTTATCTCTGACATGCAGCTGCTGAGATCTCCCACAGTGTTAACAGCTGGTCGGACCTGTTTGCAACTTCAGCAGGCAGCTGTTCACTATTCTATTGTTTCCTTTACACCGAAATAAAGTGAAAACAGAAAAGAAGACTTGCAGGAATTTGAAGAAAGAGCAGGGAAGGATTGCTCTAGGTCCTAGGATTTTAAGATCATCAAATTGAAAAAATTTAGATATTGGGAATAAAGATTTGCTCTATCTCCATTAAAATGAACATGGGAAAATGAAGAGGCAGCAAGTTACAGATATGTTGGTTGCATTTTGAAGCAGTGTTTTTAATCTGGCTGGATATTTTAAAACATCTACATTTTTCTCTCTAGGTTCTCACCCAGTGGCCAAATACCTCAGCTCCATAGATTACAGGTACAACAATTTTTTCCAGGATGCAGCATGGCAGGACTTTTTCACCAAAACAGAGGCCCCTTCAATTGGTAAATAATATACTGTAATGCGTTTAAAGTCACTCTGAATCACTTTGTGTCAATGCTGTATTGAATTACCAAGTTATCGCAAATCTGCTCTGAGCATGTTTTGTTAGTTTCCTTGTGATAATCTTTGATTTTAATGTTGAGTACCATAACACAATTGTTGAAGCTAGTTGCACAATATGAAATTCGGGGATAAGTGCGAATGGATTAATTTGTATTTGTGCAACATCTTTCGAATCCTCAGGATATCCCCATGCATTTTACAACTAATAAATTTCTTTTGAAGTGTAATACCATTATAAAGGCCAATCCAATGGCCACTTTGCATGCCGGACCCACAAAAAGTAGAGAGAAAAGACCAGTTGGTCTCAAAGTGCAATACCTGCCCCTGGGGAAACCTGGATTTAATATTTCATTTGAAAGAGGATTTGTTACAAATATGAAGATGTACAAGTGATTTTTTTTTACATTAACGTGAAATGGAGGAATGAATGGGGTCACATGTCCTGCTGTGAATTCGGCTGACAGCAAGCGTTGACAGAGAAGAGGGAAAAAAAATCTAGTACTAGTAATACTAGCATTACAATGACTGAACAGCTAAACTAGTACTTCCCTGGACTTAATAAATGGCCTCCGAGAAAAGATCACTTAGGAAATAGTGATCATAGCATGGTACAAGGGGTGATCATAGCATGGTACAAGGGG
>JAHRHZ010000133.1:9610198-9650745 GCA_024137785.1 Ginglymostoma cirratum
GGGGTGATCATAGCATGGTACAAGGGGTGATCATAGCATGGTACAAGAGTGTGAGAAACTTGCATCAAAAACAACTATGTTTATCTTAAATAAAGGGAATTACAGTGTAATGATGATAGAGTCAGCTAAAATGAAATGGGTAGATAAATCAACAGGGAAGACAGTCAGCAAGCAGTGGTAGTTATTTAAAGATGTAATTCATGACTCTCAGCGAAAATACATCCCAGTAAGGAGGAAAGATTCTATGAGAGAGATAAACTAACTATGGCTAACCAAGGAAGTTAAGGAGAGTATTAATTTAAAAGAAAAAAAGCATATAAGGAGGCCAAAGTCAGTTGTAGCCCTGAAGAATGAGATAACTTCAGAATCCAGCAAAGGAGGACTAAGGTGATAATAAAGATAGAGAAAATAAACTAAGAGCAAAATAACTAGGAATATAAAAATTGACAATTAAACCTTCTGCATAATGTGTTTCAATGGTTTCTTTTGTTTGGAACTGGCTATGGTCATCTTGTCTACTATTCCTTTGAATGGCTTGATTGGAATGTTGTATAAATTATAGGTGTGATGTTCCAGAGAGATGATAAATTGGCTTTTGTTGTGGTAATACCTGGAGATTTCTAGAAGCAGCCACATTTGTTGGACTGTTTTGTGTGGGTTTTTTTTTAAATAGTCCAATGTAGGTGTATGTTCATTGTTTTTTAATCCGTTTGTGACACTCAACATGGCACTTAATTGTATTTGCATAAAATCTTTGCTTCTAGCTCTTTGCCTGGTTGGGGTGTTCTTTGAGTGAAAGCTTTTATTGTTTTAATAAAGTTTTGCCAATAGTTCATGGAAACTAGACTCTGAATTGATTAACATAACTTGGATGAATGGTTCAGTCTCCTGGCTTTCTTAGTTCACTTGTTATTGATAAAATAGATTAGACCCTATTCAGACTTTTGTTTAATGACCATGATATTTAAAGTGACTGAAACATTAATCTTTATTACACAATGTAGACTTGCATTTGAGACTTTGATCAGAAAGCAGTAATGAGTATGTGAGTGGTGCACTGTTTGTTCTGATATTCCCTTATTATATGTATTTCTACTCTTCTGTTATAAGGTCAATATCCGCTGCACATAAGAGAAGGCTCTTAAGTCCCTGTTACTCCTGTTGGTAGTGCTGTAATAGGTACTTTCAATGCTCAAGGTGTCACAATGTGTGATACACAGTCTCATTATAAAGTATCAGCTATGGTTACCTTCTGAACAATCTGACAGGTTCCCACAGTTCTCACAATATGATTTCTGAAAATTCTTTTCAATTGTCATATTTGATCCTCAATAATTGCTGTTTGCCAAAATCATGGTTGGTCTGATTGTAAACAGCACCTTCAAATTTCCCTTCAAACAGCACACTGTCCTGATTTGGACCTATATTTCAGCTCTACCTTTAGGTGACTGATCTTAAAATTGAGAATTCTTCTCTCATCTTTTCTGCTTTTCCTTCCCTATTTAACTTGCTCCTTAGAATCTACTCTGCAACATTTCCTAAATTGGAACAGTGACTGCATTTCAAAATTACTTAGTCAGTGAAATGTGCTTTGGGATGTCCTGAGTTCTTGGACAGTGTAATATGTATGCAAGTCTTTGTCTTTCTTTTATTGTGTGTGGTTGTGCATAGCTATTTATAATTTCTGCTGGAAATTTGTTTACTTCATTTTATCTGCTTCGGAATGCAGTTTGCCTTTGTGAGAAAGGCAGGCTATTAACCTGTTGATTGTGTCTTATTTGCAGTGCAGGAAATACCGGATGTTGTCACCAGAGTTACCCAGTATATCTCCAATGCAAACATCTCCCACCAATTACCTATAGCAGAAGCTATGCTAACCTACAAACAGAAAAGGTACAGGCATGATTTTTACGCTGACTGTGTAAAGTTACACTTGAAAATAAATAAAGCTTTTTTACATAATCTACAAACATAACCAAATGGAATTGTGTGACAGCAGCAGGCAGTTTCCATGCTAGTGGGTGAACATAGTTGAGACCTTACACCAGCAATAACTCGCCACAAATACAAAAATAGTGCACGTGTTCAGTAAAGCAAATATTTCTGTGACAATAAACCAATCTGTTGCTCTCACTGTATTCCTGTTTGTTTCATGAAATGTAATGGAACCCTGTGTTATACTTTTATAGCTCTCGCAAGTCAATAGGACTTGGTTGATGTGTTTTCTTCTTATTGTAAGTCATCACAGGCAATTTTTTTTCACAGCGTATGTCATAATACAATGTAGAAGACTTGGCTGTAGAGTGCTGATAGGTCACCCAGCAATCTGTTTCGCTCAGGTTTATCATAGGTGTAAAGTAACTGTGCATTATCATGCTCCAATGTGATTTTTCACCGCTAAGTACCTCTTTCAGAAGTTAAACAATTAATATAGACAGAGTTAAGTTTAACATCGCGCTCATTTTCTCCTGCAAAATTTTGCCTAAAAAGTGGGTGGTGATAGAGGGGGGAAAAATCTGTAATTAGCAAAAGTATTAGAGTTTCTAAGCCTTTCAGAATTTGATTAACATTAATTGAGATGCAGTTAGTCACACAAGGTGATGCAGGACTGTTTCTGAAAGACTGTCGGAGAGTTAATTAACATCAGTAGATATACAGTAGTAATGTAATGCTGGGAGAGCTTGCTGAGCAACAGTGCAAAGGAGCTGACTTAGCATTAGTAGTGACAGAATGGGGCGGCACAGTGGCTCAGTGGTTTAGCACTGCTGCCTCTCAGCTCCATGGACCCAGGTTCGATTCCAGTCTCAGGTAACTGTCCGTGTGGAGTTTGCACATTCTCCTCGTGTCTGTGTGGGTTTCCTCCCACAGTCCAAAGATGTGCAGGTTAGGTGGATTGCCCATGCTAAGTTGCCCAGAAGGATGTGTAGATTAGGTGGGTTATAGGGGGATGGGTCTGGGTGGGATGCTCTGAGGTTTGGTGTGGACTTGTTGGGCCGAAGGGCCTGTTTCCACAGTGTAGGGATTCTATGATTCTATGATAATGAGTAGAATAAGGTTCTGGAGGAAGGAGTTACTTTCATGATGTGGTCTAGGTCATTGATTCTAGATAAGTGAGGTTGAGAGAACATCCACACATCCTTACAATAGTTTTATAATATTAATAATGTCTCAAGACACTTTGTAGGAGATTCATAAATTAAAGTTTGACTCAAGCCACATAGGTGATGTTAAAGCATGAGCCAAAACCTGGTCAGAAAGAGGAACGTTTTAAGGAGAAGGGTAAAGAAGGAAAGAAAAGCAAAGGGAATTCCAGAACTTTAGGGCCTGACAGTTGAAGGCATCACAACCATTGATAGTAGATTAAAATCAGTTGTATCCCCTAGTTCAAACAGCTATTCTCAGTGACTCTTATACACGTGCAGTAACTGTAATTCTTTGTAATTGGTCATGATTAGCAAGTACTCCTGATGTTGAGATCCTGAGGAAGTTTTTAAGGTTGTTCAAGAAAATAACATAACTAAACCGATTATTTACTTCACCCTGGAACAAACTCTTCAGGAAAAATGCTCTTTAAATCAAAGTATATGATAATATAGTTTAATTCTCCTCTATGATAAACAAGTAATATTATAGCAGCTTAGAATTTATGGTATTTATGGTCTACCTTTTTAAGTTTACATGTGTGGCTATTACTTTAAAATTCAAATGCCCTTTTCACACTGGCTGTAGTTCCCTGTAATTTTTTCAATTAGACATTGTAGATTAAAGACAAATGCAGCTGTAGCATCCTACTGTTTGTATGCAAGAAGCTGTAATAGCAGATATTTCAATGGATTTTCCACCAATTGCTTTTGCAAGTGAGAAAATTTTGTTTATAGTGGTTTATGGTTCAAAGCAAGGCCCTGTCTGCAATGCTACATACAAAAACCAAGAAAATTGGATGGATGTCAACAAACAATGTTTTGGCTTAAAATTTTATCTATTTTAAGAAACTATTCAACATGAGCTGCCTAAAGGCTTCTGTACCTTTTTTAGAGTTGCATGTTCTACCCCTCCCCTCATCACTGATTTGATCCACTGTGGGGATATCTTCTTTGTTTATTGAGCAATCTGACAGGAATTGAACACCCAAGCAACATCCTTGTGCCCCACATGACAAAGAAGCCCAATGAGCACTCCGTTAAGAACAGTACCCATGTTGTAAAATGATATCATTGGAGATCTCCAGCCTCCTGAACCAGCAACAGATTGGTGAACGCCGATCAACTAATGTACTATGTCCTTCAGAGGATAGTGAGAATGGATTGGAGACAATGGAATAATTAAAAAGGAAAATGGAAATATTCCGAGTCTAATGTTGGCTAAGATCTGTTCTGTCAATTATATTTGCTCCATAATACCTACTTTTGGTCTTAATCAGCACAATGTACTATGTCCTCATGTGATATGCAGCCAGCTGTAAATGCATTTGACTGTCTTAAATACTCGACTATCAGCAGCCAGTGAGGAAAGGGCAAGTCCTTATTATTGATACAACCCTCAGATCAACCTGTTCCGTGTAATAACGTGTGGTTTTTGTTTTCTTGCGGTTGCTTTCAATAAAGGAAAAAGAGCTTTCATTTTGATTTTAACATAAGGTACCAGAGTCTGCTTGGGTTTTGATTTTTCTTTTTAAAAATAAATATATAATGCTTTTTTGATGTATATTTAATGCCAAACTTTTCTTCTCCTGGCTTAACATTGTTGCCTAGTATGATAATTGGATTACAATTGTATGACTTAAAATTGGAAATTTGGTGAATCTGCTGGAGCATGTTAACATTGGAGAGTAGTGTACACTTTCAGTATTTTCCATGAGCATGCTAATATTTGAATAAGCATTTACTGGTCTGGTATCTGAAAAATAAATCAACTTTCAGAGAATACTTTACTGGCCTTGTTTAAACAAACTATCCCATCTAATCTACAATCCCATCTAATTTCTCCTGCCTACATTAATGACTTCTGAGGATATATCCATGAAACTCAATGCATGAGTTACCCTAATGTCACTGCATTGTCCATCTATGTCTTCATTGAACAGAACAACAGCATAACACTGGGCAGTCTTCTACTCAGGATAGGGATGGCAAGGCCAGCATTTATTATCCATCCCCAGTTAATCTTGAGAAGATGGCATTGAACCACATCTTGAACTATATAGTCCTTGTGATTTAAAAGTTAAATTGAAGCACATGGATTGGGGTTAGTGTACACACATGGATCCAGAACTGGCTGGCAGTCGGAAAGCAAAGAGCAGAAATAAATGGGTCATTTTCCGAGTTGCAGGCAGTGACTAGTAGGGTACTGCACAGATCAGTGCTTGAACCCCAGTTATTCACAATATATATTAATGATTTAGATTAGGGAAGTGAATGTAATATCTCCAGGTTTGCAGACAACACAAATCTGGTCAGGAGGGTGAACTGAGAGAAGGATGCTGAGATGCTTCAGCGTGACTTGGTCAAGTTAACAGAGTGGGGAAAAGGTATGTCAGATGAAGTAGGATATGGATAAAAGTGAGGTTGTCTACTTTGATAGCAAAAGACAGGAAATTAGATTATCATGTGGTGCAACAAGTTCTTGGTATCCTTGTACACCGTTGCCAAAAGTAAGCATGCAGATCAGGCAGTAAAAAAGGCAAATGGTATGTTGGCCTCATAGCGAGTGGATTTGAGTACAGGAGCAGGAATGTCTTGCTGCCTTTTGTATAGGGCCGTGGAGTTTTCTGTGCAGGTTTGGCTCCTTGTCTGAGGAAGGATGTTCTAGCTATGGAAGATGTGCAATAAAAGGTTTACCAGACTGATTCATGGGACGGCAAGACTGACACATAAGGAGAGACTAGATTGGTTAGGACTATATTCACTGCAGTTTAGAAAAATAAGAGGGGATCTCATAGAAATGTATAAAATCCTAATAGAACTAGATAAGGCAACTGCAGGAAGGATGCTCCTGATGACTGTGGAGTGTAGTACCAAGGGTCACAGTCTAAGGGTACAGGGTAGGATAGGGGGAAAAATTTTCTTCACTCTGTGGAATTCTCTACCACAGAGATTGAGGTCAAACATTGAATGTTTTCACGAAGGAGTTAGATAACGTTCTTGGGGCTATAGGGAGAAAATGGAAACAAGGCACTGCATTGAATGATCAGCCATGATCATTTTGAATGGTGGAGCAGACTCAAAAGGCCAAAGGGCCTACTCCTGCTCCAGTTTTCTACACTTCTATTTTTACAGTGAAAGTATTCCCAGAGTTCCAGGATTTTGATTCACTGACAATGAACACACAATGTATGTCCAGGTCAGGCTGCTGTGAGTCTTAGTGTCACCAGATCATTGCAGCACAGAAGAAAGTTTTTCAGCTCTCCATGAGCAATCCAGACAGCCCCATTCCCTTTCTCTATCTTCATGGCCCTGCAAGTTTATTCCTTTTCAAATTGCTTTTGAAATCAATCATTAATTGTGTGTACTTTCATTGTACACGTGGCCAGTGATTTCCCAGTGAAATAACTCCACAGGTGCCATCCTGTCACCAAGTCACCCTTTATTTGGAGAGTCCTTGATACTAATCCACCTTCCTCAGAGCTAGCTCTCAGAGTGAACAAGATGTTGACACTTCTGTCAGAGACGTCTCTGACAAGATGTTGGCTCGCCGAGCTGGTTTGTTGTTTTGCAGACATTTCATTCCCATGCTTGGTAACATCCTCAATGCAGCCTCCGATGAAGTGTCGGTATGTTTTCCCGCCTGGTTTTTAAACTCTGGGGTCCGTTGAGATGGATTGCCTCGCTTCCGGTAGCTCCTCACCCGAGCTACAGATCTACTTCAAAAACTTCTGTTCCTATCTGTCAGCCAGGGCTCCCTGATTGGACCAAGTTGACAGCCCCAATCAGGAAACTCGTATTCTATGAGGTCCACCTGGCTGACCTCATTACAATCACTATGTCCCTACCCGTCTGAGTCAGAGGAAATAGGCCGGTTCTTTATTTTGTAGTTCCTCCTAGGGTGTTTTGGCACGGTGTCGGGTTCCTCTAACTTTTACCTCTGATAATGGGTGGCTTGTAATGCACAGTAGCTCGTCTCTTGCACCTGGAGCATCTCAGAAGGAAGTTATTCTCTTCAAGTGGCAAAGACATTAAGGCAGCAACAGTTGCTGTGTCTATCTCAGATTCAGAGGTATTTTCAACACTTGATGGAGACGGAGAACCTGAGAGTTCCAGTACAGACAGACAGGCTGTCGAGGAGCCGGGCACATTTTGCTTCCACTCCATTTGCGAGTTTGCAGCTTTCATATGGTCCACATGCTTGTTCTGGATCGTCGCGCACCTACCTGAACTGTATACGTCACTGGACCTGACCTTGTGTCAGCCATGTCCCTTACCTATGCAGGGACAGCCTGGATTCTGAAGAAAATTTTAACCATTTGGCTGAGGCTTGGCTTTGTTTTGGGCTTTTACTGTGGGCTGACCAAGAGTCCTTCTGTTTAGGATACATCCTGAGTGAGACTCTGCAATTGTTTTCGCTCAAGTGGTATGACCCAAGCGCAGTTGTACTGGCAAGGCTGTCCAATGATAACACCAGTTGTAGTGCCTGTTTGAAGTCCAGTTGGGCTTCAGCTAGTAGGTGGTTTTGCATGGTTGCATCATTAGTTACACATACCAAACTGTGTCTCAGCATCTCATTAAGGTTCACATGCCTCTGCCAGTCATCTTAACCCAGTCAAAAATCCTGATACAGATTCCCTGGTCTTGAATTGCTGAGTAAAACTGACAGCGTCTCAGAATTAATGGAGGCTTGGGATTGTAATATTCCTTAACTAAATATGTCAGCTCTTCAAAGGTTTTAGTATCTGGTGCTTCAAGGAGAGTTAGGCTCCTAATAACCAATAAAGCTCTGGGTCCACAAGCTGTCAGAGAGAATTACTCGTTGCTTTTCATCTGTCCCAACTTTTATTTGCCCAGAAAAAAAAATAACACGTTTCTTCTAATACTGGGCCCAATCTTTGGCAGGATGGAACAAGTAAAGCTTGCCAAATGACAGCATGATGCCAGAAATGATTACCCTAACTCAAAAATGACAGTTGCAAGGGAATTTCTTCAGGAGCATGCTTTTCTCTCATCGCCACTGAAATAACTGCATAGAGACCAGAATCCAGTCACCAAGTCACCCTTTATTTACACGTGGAGAGTCCTTGATGCTGATCCACCTCGCTCAGAGTAAACAGGATGTCTGACACTCCTGTTCTTATCTGTCAGCCAGGGCTCCCGACTGGACCAGATTAACAGTCCCAATCAGGGAACTCGTATTGTTTGAGGTCCACCAGGCTGATCTCTTTACAATCGCTACACATATTGGTACTACTGTCTGTGCAGCAATGATCTTCCTGACTTCACCCCTGAATCTCTTTCCCAAAAATCTTTACATGTGTGTGCCATAGTCCATGTACCATTAGGTAATGCGACAGCTTTTGTCTGCCTTATCTAAATCTGATCTGTTATGATGTTGTACAATTCCATCAAATCTCCATTGTTCCAAGAGAACAATCCCAGCTTCTTCAACCTAACCTTTTGTTAAAATTTCTTATTGGAGTTCATTCTGCTGAATATCCTCTGGACCCTCCTACAGACCTTTAAATTCTTTCTAAAGTGTAGTGATTAGATCTAGATGGCATAGTGATAGACTTTGTTTACATGGACTTTAGTAAAACCTAGATGAATTAGTAAAGTTAGAACACATGGGATTCGGAGAGCGTTTACCAATTGGACATAAAATTGCCTTGATAGTAGGAGACAGAGGGTGCTAGAAGGTTGTTTCTTGGACTGGAGGCCTGTAACCAACAGTGTTCCACAGGGATCAATGCAGGGTCCATTTTTGTTTGTCATTTATGTAAACGATTTGGACGAAAATTGAGGATGTGGAGGTGCCGGTGTTGGACTGGGGTGGACAAGATCAGAAATCACACGACACCAGGTCATAGTCCAACGGGTTATTTGAAAACACAAGCTTTCAGAGCCACGCTCCTCCTTCAGGTTTTAGTGAGAGAGGTGGAATCAGACACAGAATTGATAAATAAAAGATCAAAGGGTCACACCACTGAGGATGTGTTAAACAAACCTAAAATGCTGTTTAATCTTTAATCAGTTAGAAAGTTTTAAATGATTAATATGTATATGTAAATCCCTAAATTTCTTTTCAGTCACTGCCCTGAGAGAAATAAAGGTTTTATCAGCGTGAAGAGGAGGAGATATTTTAGGTCAGACAACGCATGTTGGTGTGAGGCCTTGTTTAAAATCTGAAGAAGGAGCAAGGCTCTGAAAACTTGTGTTTTCAAATAAACCTGTTGGATTATAACTTGGTGTCATGTGATTTCTGAAAATTGAGGAGGCATGGTTAATAAGTTTGTGAATGACTCCAAAATTGGCGCTATAGTGGACAGTGAAGAAAGTTATCTAAGATTACAAAGAGATCTTGATCAATTGGGCCAATGGGCTTGATAAGCTGCAGATAGAGTTTAATTTGGATAAATGCGAGGTATTGCATTTTGGTAAAATAAAAACCGGACTTGTATGTTAATGCAACGGCCCTGGGGAATGTTGTCGAACAGAGACCTAGGGGTTCAGGTGCGTAGTTCTTCGAAAGTTGTGTCACAGACTGGGTGGCTAAGATGGCATTTAGCACGCTTGCCTTCATTGCTCAGACCATTTGTGTAGGTTGGGATGTCACGTTGAGGTTGTACAGGACGTTGGTGAGGTCACTTTTGGAGTACTGTATATAGTTCAGGTCACCGTACTATAGCAAGGATTTTATTAACTGGAGAGAGTTCAAAAAAGATTTACTAGGATGTTGCTGGGACTAGAGGGTCAAGTTATAAGGATAGACTGAATAGGCTGAAACCTTTTTCACTGGAATGTTAAGAGGTTGAGGGTTGATCTTAGAGGTTTATGAAATCATGAGGGGCATATATAACATGAATAGCAAAGGTCTTTTCCCCAGGGTGGGGGAGTTCAAAACTGGGGGTGTATTTTTAAGGTGAGAGGGGAAAGATTTAAAAGATCCGAGGGGCAATATTTTCCACATAGAGGGTGGTTCGTACATGGAATGAACTGCCAGAGGAAGTGGTAGATGCAGGTACAGTTACAACATTTAAAAAAATAATTTGGACAAGTACATGAACAGGAAAGGTTTAGAGGGATATGGCCCAAACGCAAGAAAGTGGAACTAGTTTTAATTTGTGAAACACGACATGGACGAGTTGGACCGAAGGGTCTGTTTCTGTGCCTTATGACTCTATGAATACTTGAGTTGTGGCTTACTCAGAGCAATGTAAATATTCGGAATAACTTTCCTGCTTTTGTACTCAAAACCTCTATTTATGAAACTTAAGATCACACTTGCTTTTTTTTTAAACCACACTTTTAATTGTCCTGCCATCTTCAAAGATCTAGGCACAGGACCCCCAGGTCCTTTTGTTCATGCACACTCCGTAGAACTGGGCCATTAACTCTATTGCCTCTCCCTATGCCAAATGCATTACTGCACCCTTCCCTGTATATACCAAATTAACCTAGCTTCCTGTCTGCCTATTCTCCTGACCTATATGTTCTGGTGCAGTTGATTGGTATTCTCAACATTATCTGCCTCAGTTCTGTTGGTAGCACTGGCAAAGTTTGGAGGGAAATTTGCAGATGGACCATCTTCTCATGATGGAACTGTTTTTGGTCTTTTCAATGGCAGTGATAGCAGTGCCAGGACTTGCTGTCAAAGTAATACATAAAAGAAATCTTTATAACTGT
Organism: Ginglymostoma cirratum; assembly: GCA_024137785.1. NCBI lineage: Eukaryota > Metazoa > Chordata > Chondrichthyes > Orectolobiformes > Ginglymostomatidae > Ginglymostoma > Ginglymostoma cirratum. The sequence continues at coordinate 9,621,028 of JAHRHZ010000133.1, forward strand.
TCCCTATACTCCTGCTCAGCTGCGTATTCTTTTCTGACACATTCTTTCTCATTTAAAATAACAGTTTTAATGATTGAGTTGTTTTGGACCAGCGCTATTGAAATATTTGCCACTCAAGTGACTTCCACCTACTGCTAGTTTTTAGCTGGCTGCGTGACAACACGAAAGATGTTCTTTCAGTGTTTTTATTCCTCATCCTATCTTATCTTGCTACGTTCTCTGAGCCTGTCTGGTGCAACAGACAAAAATCTTCTTGTCTTTGTCTTCTAATGCATGTACCTTCAGGTAATGGGACAGCTTTTGTCTGCCTGTTCTAAATCTGGTCTGTTATAATGTTGTGCAAACCTATCAAATCTCCTTTGTTCCAAGAGCAACAGACAAGCTGGTAAATTCATGACAATGTAGGATAGCAACAGGTCTAAACCTTCTTTCTGCTCAGAACATTGAATGATATAAATTTGGCTGATTGTGCCTTTGCCAGCTTTTTGAGGGAACCATCCAATCTGCTATACTTGCCCCAAATTCCTGGAAATCTGGCCCTTTCAAGTATTTTCCAATTTATTTATTGAATTGAAAGTAGAAATTGCATGAGAAACGTAACAGGTCTGGCTGCAGTTGTGGGAAGAAAGCAGAATTAATGTTTTGCGTCCAGTGATTTGTCATCAGAAATATTAGCAACTAAGAAAAAGTGGTATTTACGCTGAATATATTATGTTACTTTGATGTTCATAATGTTTTCAAGTACCATTAGGTGTAATGCAGACTTTGAGATTGACCTTTAAGCTGCGGACCTATTACATGGCATTTTGCTCAGGTTTGCCTTTTGTTCAGTCATGACCAGCAATACTCACCCTGGCTAGTTCCACGGTTCAAGAAACCTGACAGTTTACTTGAGACATGCCATTCTTCAGCAGGGACCTTGAAACTAATTCAAGAATCTTCAAAATAAACACTAAATTGATGTGGAAGTATAATCTGATTACTCTAAAAATGTTCATCAGAATGCATCAATTCTACTATTTTAACCCCAGAAATAGTGATTAACCAGACACTCCCAGAGCTGTCCTAAGAATTCCCGTGTTCTTTACCCAGCCCAATACTCACCTGAGCTTCTGTGGCTCGTAATATTCCCATAATTATGAAAGGTTTCCTGCATCCTGCAGTACTTAATAGTTGCGAAGCTATTCTCCTAAGAATTTTGTCTCATGCATTATTCCCAGTATTTGCCTCAGCATTTAGAATAGAATCCCTACAGTGTGGAAACAGGCCCTTCGGCCCAACAAGTCCACACCGAACCTCAGAACATCCCACTACAACCCACCTAATCTACACCTCCCTGAACACTACGGGCAATTTAGCATGGCCAATCAACCTAACCTGCACATCTTTGGACTGTGGGAGGAAACCGGAGCACCCGGAAGAAACCCACGCAGACACAGGGAGAATGTGCAAACTCCACACAGACAGTCGCCTGAGGCTGGAATCGAACCCGGGTCTCTGGTGCTGTGAGGCAGCAGTGCTAACCGCTGTGCCACCATGCCGCCCTGAAGACTCTCTGTCTCTTGTAACATAATTTGCAAAAGTGACATCTAAAGTCATTATATAATCTTTAATACTTTATCCATCGCCTTTTCCTCCAATGTTTATACTCTCACCTGAGATGCACTGTCATTTTTAACCGATGGTAGTATCGTATACAAGAATTATGAGAGTAATTTCTCATTGTAATTTATTGGACCCCTATGTATGTTTGAATAACTTCCTGAGCAGTTTGATTCTTTTATTTTGAAAGGATTTAGCACATTTCAGAATATTGGCTTGGAAATTAAAGGTACATTGTTGAGAATAAATCTAGACTTCCATATATCTGAACTCCTTCACCCACACTACCATTCCAGTAAATTGCTTCAAAATTGTTTTAAAAGTCTTTGCATTAAAACAGTTTGGAAGATAATGTTGGCTGGAGTGCTCTGTGCCTGAAGCCACACTACTGTACGTTACTCTCCTGCTACTGCGTATATGCTGTGCGTAAATTTTTGCAGCTGATTTGAAGAATGATCCTGCGAATAAATGCAAATTGAAAGATGAGTATTTGATGAAACAGAATTGTTACTGCATGTTATTGTTTGCATCGCTTGGTTCTCCTTCTCTTGTGGTCTCATGGATTAGATTTTAATGCTTCTTTTCCCCCCTTAATCTATAGCCCAGATGAAGATTCCTGTCAGAAGTTTATTCCTTTTATTGGAGTAAGTTATTTCAATTTTATTTTTTAAAGTTTCTCATCTGCATGTCTTTGTGGCCTTCAATATGCTCAATACTGTGTCATCCTCCGTCGCTTTTCCTCTATGATGTTATCCATTGATGCTTCTATTTTCACCTTCCTGGTCACCACTCACCTCCTGTAGCTTCCGACTGAAATTAGCTCCCAGTTTAGCAAAATTAAATTTCTCATTGTTCTGTTGAAATTCCTATAAAGCCTTGCCTTCCTTATTTGTGTAGCCTCCTCCAGCTTCGAGATGGCTATGCAAGTCTGTTTTTGGCTTAGGGATATCTCAGCAATGGAAGCTGCTTTTGCAACTTTTAAAGCCCCAAGCTTGGAATTCCATTTCTAAACCTTGCTGCCTATCTAACTCTTCTTGAAATCTACATCTGTGACCTCACCTGTTTTAAAGGGTTTTTTTTTTGAGTTTTGGTGTTACAAGCGGTCCTATAACTTTCATTTTTCAGCTTGCAATATCGTACTGCATCCCAAGGCATTATATAGATATAAATAGTTGTTGTGCAATACAGAACACAATACAGGGAATGTATTCCACATGGTCAGCTCCAGCATTCCCTAGGACTGTCAGCTGCAGTCCCTTATTAATATGTTATTGACATGCTGCCTATGTGACCTTATTCATCTTGTATTATTTGAACTGCCGTATCAAAGTGTAGTTGATTCTTGGTATTGCCTGTTGCCTAGAAACTAGGAGACCCTCCTTGTAAGTGGATTTGTCTCTTTCACAGAAACTCTCCCTTAGTTTAAGGTGAAGTTTCTCTCACGCACAAGCTTTCATTTGCTTATGCTGAATCTAATAGTGACAACCAGCTTCTCCTCAAGCTGAATTTTAAACCTGTCATTTAGATTGTTATCAAGATTACTAATTTCCACTTCTGAAATAATCCTATCTCAATTGCAGCACAGCAGGCAGCCACGTTCAAGCCTTTAACCCCACAGTATACTTCCAGTAATTTTTCGAAGCTTTGCTGTACATAAACCTCAACTAAACCAGACTCCATCACTGTTATATTACCTCCTTTTAAATCTCATTCACTGATCTTCACCAGCTACCACTAGCCATTCTCTGACACAGTGAATTCAAAAATTGCCCTGTGTGAAAATCTTTTATGGCTGTGTTCCAGCGTGTGTCTTCAGTCAACTTAGGCTCGGTAGTGGTGTAACGGCAACGTCCCTGGACTAGTAGTCCATAGTCACAGAATAATGCTCTAGGGACAGGAGTTTGAGTCACACCACAAAAGTTTGGGTTCAATTAGTAGACCTGTAGCTAAAAGCAAGTTTAGTGGTGACCACAAAGCCATTATTGGTTATTGTCAAATTCCATCTGCTTCGCAAATGTCCTCAAGGAAGTAAAATCTGCCATCCTCACCTGGTCTGTATGACATGTGACTCCAGATGAGTCAACCTCGTGACAACAGAGCACATTATGTGCCCTTACACTCCTTGGTTATCCTCCAAGTGGTTGAATCAAAAATGCCTCCTGAAATCGCCCAGCAAGCCACTCACCTGCACCTTACCTCTACAAGGTGTGATAAAAGACATCAATCAAGCATCAGAAATTAAAATAGCACACACAGCCCTATTGACCAAATAATATTGTTCTTTCAACTATCTGGGAGTTTGTGCCAAAATTGGAGAGCTGTCACACAGCCTAGTCAAACAGCAGCCTGACATTGTTTCTATGGTAAGATTTTATGATGACTCCCTGCTGAAGGATTTCCTGGGAATCCTGAACATTCATTCTGGACTCCTAGGAGTTTAATGGCATCAGGTGAAACATAGGCAAGGAAACCAACTTCTAGTTGCCACCACCGCCCCCCCCAACTTTTCCTTGTCCCCTCCTCCCCTCAAAACCCATTAATGAATCAGTTCTCCTCCATGTTGAACTCCATTTGGAGGATAACCAAGGAGTGTAAGGGAACATAATGTAGTCTGGGTGGGAGACTTCATTGTCTGTTATTGACTGACTAGGTAGCACCGGTACTGAACAAATCGGCCAGATCTTAAAGGACATAACTGCTTGTTTGAAGTTGCAGCAGATGGTGAGGGAACCAACAAAAGGGAGAAATTTACTTGACCTCATCCTCTCCAATCTGCTTGTACCAGATTTATCTACCCATGGCCGTATTGGGAGGAGTGACCGCCAAATAGTTTTTTTAGAGATAAGGTCTTGCCTTCATTTGAAAATACGCTCTGTCATTTTTTAAAAATTCAATCATGGGATGTGGGCATCACTGGCTAGAAAGTTCAGAGTCAACCACATTACTGTGGGTCTGGAGTCACATGTAAGCCAGACCAGGTAAGGATGGCCGATTTCCTTTGCTAAAGGACATTAGTGAACCAAAAGAGCTTTATAACAATTGACAGCTTGGGCTAACAAGTGGCAAGTAACATTTGTGCTGCGCAAATGCCAGGCAGTGACCATCTCCAATAAGAAACAATCTAATCAGCGCCCCTTGACATTTAATGGAGTTACCATCACTGAATCCCTCACTGTCAACATCCTGGAGGTTACCATTGATCAGGAACTCAATTGAACTTATCACATAAATACAGGTGGCTACAACAGCAAGTCAGAGGTTAGGAATACTGCAGCGAGTAACTCACCACCTGACATTCCAGTGGCTGTCCACCATCTGCAAGGCAAAAGTCAGGACTGTGATGAAATACTCCCCACTTGTCTGAATGAGTGCAGCTCCAATAGCACTCAAGAAGCTTAACACCATCCTGGACAAAGCAGCCCACTTGACTGGAACTTTAACTAACTCCTTCAACATTCACTTCATTCACTGACACACAGTGGCAGCAGTGTACCATCTACGAGATGCATTACAATAACTCACCAAGGTTGCATCCACAGAATCTACCAAACCCATAACCCCTACCATTTAGAAGAACAAAGGCAGCAGATACATAGGAACACCACCAGCTGCAAGTTCCACTCCAAGCCACTCACCATCCTGACTTGACAATATATCGCCATTCCTTCATTGTTGCTGGGTCAAAATCCTGGAACTCCCTCCCTAACAGCACTGTGGATGCACTTATACTACATGGAGGCTGTTAATCAAGAAGGCTACTCATCATCGCCACCTCTTGGGCAATTAAGGTGACCGCAGCCAGAGATGAATGAGGGGGAAAAAAGTCTCAAACATAGTGTTCGTGGTGTCTCCTCAGTTCGTGCTCAACTGTTGTCATATATTCCTGAATCTCTCTGTTTTGTCATGTCACTTTCCATCAAATCCTGCTTAAATCACACTTCGGGAATCATTCTGCCATCCGAAATCATCTTCATTCACTTCCTGTTAGGTAGATTTTAGTCACTTCTCTGTTATGGACTATCTTGCTGTGTATTACTAGCTATTGATTCTAACTATTACTGAGAATTGATTGTACCTGGGATCAAGATATTTCACCTTGCAGGAAAATCTAGATCTGGAGATGAGGTTTCAAAATGAGAAGTTCCTAATTTCTGTTTTAATTAAGAGGAATTTCTTCTCTCAAAGGCTTATTGCGTCAGGATTCTTCTCTGGGGATGAGCAGTGAATACTGGATCATTGAATATTTGTAAGACTGGGTTAGATTTTTGATCGCCAAGGAAATCGAGGGTAATGTAGATTAGGAAAGAATGTGAAGTTAAATTGACAATCAGATCAGCCATGGCCATCTTGAATGGTGGAGTAGGCCAAGAGGCCATCAGGTTTACTGCTTTTAATTCTTATGCTCTCAAAAGGGAGAATATGTTTTATGAACTCAACAGAGAAGAACATTACATTTTGTGTGTTTGTTTAGAGATGAGTGTTGCAGGGGTGTTGGCATTTAGTTGGATGGAGGTTGTGGTTGAACAAGTGCACACTGGGATTTTCATTGAAGATTGTGTGTGTGTGTGTCTGTGTCAGAAAGACAGACAGACAGACAGAGGGGGATTGTAGAGTGATTTTGGTGGGCAAGTGACCTGAAAAAGTGTACGTGTGTATTCTGGGTGGTGTAGGGATAGTCTGCAAGTTTAGGCAGAAACATGGAGGGAGTGTTGAAGGAAAACTTGTGTATATTTGTGAAGGACAACTGAATATGTTCAGCATGAAGAGATTTGAGGAACTGATGCCATTCGGAGAAGGGTTGAATGTATATGCATGTCTTGGAGGAAGTGAGTTGAGATGTGTGCGCTTGCATTTTTGAAGTATATGTATTAAACATTTGCATAGTTGGCTTTTGCATCACTGATTTTTTTTTTGTTTAATAACCAAACGATGGGCTGTATCCTGTATATAATCAACAGGAACATAGAGGGTAAACATTCCATGAAATTCAGGTGCTGAGAAGCTGTACTCTCCATTCTAGAATCGAAAGGCTGAATCTGTATTATCAGGAGCTGAGAGTCTTGTGCTCCAGATACTGTACAAATAGTCTAGAATGTTGCATATAACTGATCCTAAGGGAAATATGCCTACAAACTGTATATCAATAAATGTTCTTCATAGTATTTGGCTGCTGATTCTTATTGCTTTCTGCACTTTTAATACATTGTACTGAATCTATAATATTGCAGGTGGTGAAAGTTGGAATTGTGGAACAGTCTTCAGCGACATCAGGTTGGTAATTTCCTCTAAGCACAAATCGGTTCCCCGTAAATGATGAGAAATATGTGTGAGGTCGTGCAGGGAAGTGGTTCTCAAGCTTGTTTCTTTGAATTATCCCTGTGCAAATGGGCTAGCAGTCATGGGTCAACGCTGTACTCTAATCTCAATTCTAACACAAGTGCTGCATGTTACGAGTCTTTCAGTAACACTTTTCAGAAAACGGGCATTTGTGTTTGTGCCACTCTGTCTCACCTGGAGAAGTACAGCCCACATTGCATTGCACATGCAGCAGCAGAATTTTCATGTTATTTCCGGGGTTTCCTGGGAAGTATCTGTGGAACCCAGTTTGGGAACCATGATGGGAAGGAACTTTACCCTCGGTCAAATGAATGTTGTGCTTTCAGGCATTTGATATTGTCATTAGTTAGGGATTTCTTTAAAACATGTTTTAGGTTTGCATTGCTAGCTCATACCACAATGGTGCTAAATAAAGTTACATTACTTACAGGAGATTCCGATGATGCTGCTACTTCAGGCCCTAGTGTCTTGTCTTCTACTCCTCCGACACTGTCTCCAGCAATGAAAGAAGCTTCCCCAACACCACCTTCTTCCCCCTCTGTTGGAAGTGGACTGTATTCAAGGTAATTGTGTTAAGTCTTTCCTGGAATGTGAAGATTGCTGGTAAGGCCAGAGGTGAGGCACCTTTTTACCATCCTTCTGGGTTAATTCACTTAGTGCTGTTAGGAAGAGAGTTCCAGGATTTTGTCCCAGCAACCATGAAGTCATGTAGCTCAAAGTGAGGATTTGTGAGATTAACTTGCATTGATGGTGCCATTTCCCTTTTCGGTGACAGAGGCTGCCAAAGGAGCCTATGTGAGTTCCCACAGTGCATCATGTAGATGGTACTCACTGCATCCACTATGTGTCAATGTTGGAGGGAGTGGATGTTAAATATGGTGGTTGGGATGACTGGCAAGTGGATTGCTTTGTCCTGGATGGTGTTGAGTTTTCGAAAGTGTTGTTGGAGCTGCACTCATCCAGAAAAGTATTCCATCACACTCCTGGCTTATAGAGGTTGGGCAGGCTTTGCAGTTCATGGGATGTGGGTGTCATTGACTGGAGTAGTGCTTTTTGCCCAACCTTGATTTCCCTTGAGAAGGTGATGGTGAGTTGCCACTTTGAATCACTCTACTGCATGGAGTGTAGGTACACCCAAGCAAGGGAGTTTAAGAATTGTAACCCAGTGACAGTGAAGGAATAGCAAGAGAGTTCCAAATCAGGATGATGTGTGACTTCGAAAGGAACTTGCTGGTGATGGTGTTCCCATGCATCTTCTATCCTTTATCTGTTAGATGTAGAGGTTGTGAGTTTGAAACATGTTGTCAAAGGAACCTGGGTGAGTTGCTGCTGTGCGTTTGGTAGTTGGTACACAATGCTGCCATTGTGAGTCAGTAGAGAGGGAGCTGATTGTTGAAGGTGGTGGATGGAGTGTCAAACTGGTATTACTCACCATAGAATTCCTAGACCCTGACCTGCTCTCGTAGTCATGGAATTTGTGTGTGAGTTTTGAGGTTCAGGGTTTGTAGATTAAAAGGCAGTTGAGAATTTGTGAATTATTTTAGGGTTGTCTATTAAGCAAGTTAAGAAGCAATAGTTGTGATATGATGCATCATCTACATAGATATGAACAGCATTGTATTTGTGACAGCCAAGAGTTGTTTGATCCTGGAAGATGAATGAGTGGATAGTGTTTAGTGTCTTGGTCTCTCTAGATGCCAGAATTCCCCTCAGGAAATCTCTTGCTCCTCCCTCCTCTCTGTTTTCCCCGTCTTCTGCTTAAAGAAGGCAGCTGCCAGACTATATCTACCCTCTGCCTCTAAGCACCTCTAGCTTGAAATCAATTTTTAGTTTACCTCATGCTGGGGGTCATTTTTGTTAACACTCACTAGACACATGTATAGATGAGAGGGTGCAAAGAGGCCCTACCTTTCAACTTAGAAAGATTGAGGTGGAAGCCTGAATTAGGAGACCTCAACATTGCTCGTCAGGAAAAACACAAAGGAAAATCAATTTCTCCGTCAAGTGGCCTTATACAACACCTATCAGTTCCATAAGAATTCAACACTTTGTCTGGAAAGTCTTATTTGTCGAGTCCCATTTTTTCCTGCACATTGGCACCAGTACTAGGGAAGAAGGGAGTTATTACAATGGGACAAACTCCACCTGAATCATGCTGAGGCCAGAGTCTTGGTGAATTGCATAACTAGGGCTGTGGATAGGGATTTACACAACAAAATAATGTGAGGATGTGTTCAGTCACATGGAACAATATAAAATCATAGGTAAAGGAGAAGTTAGGATTGCAGATTAGTGATTGGCCTGATTTGTTTACTAGAGAATAAAAGAAAGGGACAGATGGTGTGAATGTCATATTGTCCCAAGGAACCATTAAAAGTGTAGGGAAGTTCGATAATAGAATAAATTTAAAGGCTTTGCATCTTAATGCATGGAGAATTTGGAATAAAGTGGACAAATTGATGGTGCAAATCAAGGTAAATGAATATGATCTCAAAACCATTGTAGTAATGTGGTTACAAGGAGATCAAAACTGGTAACTTAATATTCAGGGATATTTGACCTTTCAGGAAGCCTAGAGGGGTTGAAAAGGTGATGGGGGTAGCGGGCTAATAATAGATGAAATGTTCTGAGAGATAATCTAGGCTTGAGTGATGTACAGTCCATTTTGGCAGAGGTAAAAACAAAACAGCAAAGGAAAGAAGGCTTTGGTAAGAGTTGTGACAAACCCCCAAAAGTAGCCACTCTGTGGGAAAGGCTATAAGTGAATAAATATTAGGAGCATGTAGAAAGAATAGAACAATAACCATGGATGACTTTAAGTTTGTTGATTTGGGCTAATCAAATTGGAAAGGGTACCTATGACAACTAATTCAGAGACCTTTAGGAATAGTTTCCTGGAGAATTGTGGAGCCAACCATGGAGCAGGATGTCTTAGATTTGGTAATCGGTAATGAGGCAAGTTTAATAAATGGCCTCAGAGTAAAAGATCTCCTAGGAAGTAGTGATCATAACATGATAGAATTTAATATTCAGTTCAAGAGTGAGAAAATTGCATTGGAAACAACTATATATAACTTAAAGGGAATTACAATGAAATAATGATTTAGCTAAAGTGACTTGGGTGGATAGATTAGCAGGAATGACAGTAAGCAAGCAGTAGCAGACTTTTATGGAGGTAATTCATGACTCTCAGCAAAACTACATCTCAGGAGGGAGAAAAAGATTCTATGAGAGGGATAAACCAACCATGGCTAACCAAAGAAGTTAAGGAGAGTATTAACTTAAAAGAAAAAAGCATATAAGGAGGCCAAAGTGGTCACCCTGAAGACTGGGATGAATTCAGACTGGGATGAATTCAGAATCCAGCAAAGGAGGCAGAAAAAATAAAAGTATGAGGGCAAACTAATGAGAATAAAAACTGACAATAAGAGCTTCTATAAATATACAAAAAATAAGGAAAGTGAACTTAGGCTGTTCAGAAAATGGATCTGTAGAGACAGTTATGGGGAACAAGGAAATTACAAAATATCCATTTAACTCCTGTATCAGTCTTTACCAGAAAGATACTTCAGACATGGCATTGATACTAAAGAATACAGGGGAGGAATTAAGGTCCATCACCGTCACTAGAGAAGAAGTATCAGACAGGCTAATGGGGCTAAAGATAGATAAGTCCCCTGGCGCTAAGGGCTTGCATCCTAGGATCTTGAGGGAAGTAGTTAGAGGTGGTGAAAGTATTGGTTGGAATTTTGTCATTTGTTGGATTCTGGAGAAGTACTACAGGATTTGGAAAAATACCATTGTGATACTGCAGTTCAAAAAGGGAGGGAGGCAGAATGTGTGTAACCGTAGGCCGATTAGCCATACATCTATTTTTGGAAAAGCATTGGAATAAATTATTATGGAAGTAATAACACCACGTTTGGAAAATAATCATTTAATCCATCAAAGTCAATGTGGCTTTATGAAAGAGAAAATTGTCTGACTAATTTATTAGCGTTTTTTGAGCAAGTCTCAAACTAAACTGGGTGGAGAGAAAACCAGTGGATGCGTTGTATCTAGACTTCCAAAAGGCGTTCGACCAGGTACTTCGATGTCATAAGATAAGAACCCGTGCTGATGAGATAGTAAATTGGCATGGATACAGAACTGAGAGAATAGTGAGTGGGGGATAAAGGGTTATTTTTTGACTGGTGACTTATGACCAGTAGGTTCCACAGGGATCAGTGCTGGGGCCACAACAGTCTACAATATATGTTAATGACTTGGAGGAAGGAAGCAAATGCACTGCAATCAAATTTGCAGATGACACAAAAATAGGTGGAAAGGCAAGTTGCAAGAAGAATACAGACACTCTACAGCATGATATTGATAGGTTAAGTACATTGGGAAAAGAACTGGCAAATGGAGTATAATGTGGGAAAACGTGAGGTTGTTCATTTTGGAAGGGAGAACAATATTATTTAAACTGTGAAAAATTGCAGAAAGCTGTAACACAAAGGGACTTGGAGATACTTGTACATGAAACACAAAAAGCTAACACAGGTGGCAGCAGGTAATCAGGAAGGCTAATGGAATGTTAGCCCTTGTCCAAGGGGGGTTGGATTTTAAGAGTAAGGAAGTCTTACTGCAACTGTACAAGGTGAGGGTGAGAGCTCATCTGGAGTATTGTGAGCAGTTTTGGTCCCCTAATTTAAGGATAGATATCATTTCACAGTTCAGGGAAGGTTCATTAGGATGATCCCTGGTATGAAGGGGTTTTTTTATGAGCAAAGGCTAAACTGGTTGGGACTCTATTCACTGGAGTTTTAAAAAAAAATGAGAGTTGAGCTCGTTGAAATGTTTAGGATTCATAAGGGATTTGACAGGGTAAATGCTGAGAGGATGTTGCCTTTGTGGACCAAAGGGCATAGTCTCAGAATAAAGGGCTACCCATTTAAAAATGAGAGAAAGAGGAATTTCTTTGATGGCTGTGCATCTTGGAACTCTTTGCCACAGAGAGCTGTGGGGACAGAGTTGTGTATATTTAAGGCTGAGGTAAACAGATGTTTGATCAGTAAGGGAATCAAGGGTTACGGAAAAAGGGCAGGAAAGTGGATTTGAGGAAATGTCAGATTAGCCATGATCCTAATGAATAGTGGAGCAGGCTTGAGCGGCCGAACTGTTGTTCCTATTTCTCCGGGCCTATGTGGTTTTATAGTATTCATTACAAATCCACAAACTCTAACAGTTACTTGGTTTATGCATCCTTACACCTTGCTTCCTGTAAGAACTCCTTCTCATTCTCCCAGTTTCTCCATCTGTCTGTTTTGATGATGCCACTTTACGCAGCAGGGTCACAGAATTTTCCACCTTCTCCCTTGAGCGAGCAGGTCCCTTAGCCTTGTCCGACCCATCTCCCACACTTGTGTGTTCACCCATTCTCTCCCCTCTCAACACTGATAGGGTCCCCTGGTCCTCACTTAGCACCCCACCAGCCTCTATATCCAGAGGATAGTAAGCTGCCACCTCCAAATGGGATGCTACCACCAGACCCACATTCACTTCCCTTTGCTTGTCAGCATTCCATAGGGACAGTTCCCTTTGGGGCACCCTAGTCCACTCCTAACACCTCACATTGCCACAGCACCTTCCTCTGCAACCGCAGAAGGTGCAATACCTGCTGTTTATTTCCTCCCTCCTCACCATCAAAGGCCACAGACACACCTTTCAGGTGAAGGAGCGATTCACCTGCACTTTAGTCAATTTAGTCTACCTTATTCGCTGTTCATAGTGTGGTCCCCTGTACGTTGTGGAGACGAAACGCAGACTGGGTGACTGCTTTGAAGAACACATACGTTCTGTCCGTAAACATGATCTTGAGCTTCCAGCTACCTGCCACTTCAACGCACCGTTGTGTTCCCTGGCCAACATTTCTGTTGCAGGCCTGCTATAGTGTTCAAGCAATCCTCGGCACAAGCTCAAAGGACAGGGATCGTACAGCCTCTAGGACACAACATTGAGTTCAATAACCTTAGAACCTGATTCGGCCTTTTTTTTAAAACCTACCCCTACACGCTGGTTCTGTATGACATGGGTTGCTTTTGGCACAATCACCCATTCTCACCTACTCCTGTGCCTATTATTGCATTATATGGGTTGCTTTTAGCATAGCTAGCCCATTCTGTCCTCCTCTCTGTTCCTTTTATCATTTACTCTGCTTCTCTTCTGTCCATACGTACTATTAATAATCCCCTCATCTGTCTTGCCCTTTCATGTCTTTGTCTGTCTCTGTGGGCTGTCTGTTAACTCCTCCACACCGCGCCCCCCCCCCCCATCATAATACAACTTTCTGGCAGCCATCAGTTCTGGTGAAGGGTCAGTGTACTCTGCTTTAAAGTTAACTCTGCTCAGATGCTACCAGACATGCTGAGTCTTGTCAGCAGTTCCTATTTTTGTTTCAGATCTCCAGCATCCACATTCTTTGTTTTATATAAGAATTTAAACTATGTTAAAAATCTGTTTTTCTTCCGTTTTTGTAACTATTTCTCTGACCCTAACCACATGACTGCTAACTGGCACATGACAGTAGTGTTTACCTACTTGTCCTCTAACTTCTTTACCTTCCTCCTTTTCTATGAGAAAGCTCATGGCCTCCACAGAACACATTCAGCTGATCCTGTGGGGAATTACATGGGTCAATCCATCTCTCACTAATTTGTTGCATATTCACAGTTACCACATTCAGTTCAGATAGTCATGTCCAATGTTGTTGTAGAGTCATACAGCACGGAAGCAGACTCTTTGGTCCAACCAGTCCATGCCGAACATAACCCCAAACTAAACTAGTCCCACCTGTCTGCTCTTGGCCCATACCCCTCCGAACCTTTCTTATTCATATATCCATCCAAATGTCTTTTAAACATTGTAATTGTACCTGCATCCACCACTTCATCTGGAAGTTCATTCCACATGTGAATCGCCCTCTGTGTAAAAAGAAAAAAAATTGCCCCTCATGTCTTTTTTAAATCTCTCCTCTCACCTTAAAAATGTGCTCCCTAGTCTTGAAATTCCTCATCTTAGGGAAAAGACAACTATCATCAACTCTATCTATACCTATCATTATTTTATAAACAATAAGGTCATCTCTCAACCTCCTACACTCCAATGGAAAAAGTCCCAGTCTATCTAGCAGTCAGTAATGTCATGATACTCGACTCTTGTTAGTTCACAGAGCCTTGGCCACAGCGGAGAACTGATGGGACTGCAAGTTGACTACTGGATTGCACAGCAGGTGACCGACAAGAAGAAAGATCCGGAAAAGAAGGATGCCACAGCAAAGAACACACTGAAGTGCACCTTCCGTTCCCTTCAGGTCAGCAGGCTGCCAAGCGGTGGAGAAATTACAACCCTGCCGACAATGTCTATGACAGTAGTAACAAAGGAGAAGAACAAAAAGGGTAAGAGATTGCACAGAACAGATCAACTTTACTTACCATTGTAATTGCTAAGATGGACCAGCGTTTAATTTGGCCTGTCCCCTTTATTCCTTATGGAAAGTGGTCTGTGATGGCATATTAATCAGTCTGTTATACGTCAATTGGTGGTATAAATTCTTTGAGTTGCAGCTGTTCCTTCAGATACTAATGTTTTATTATTTGTAAAACTATGTTTGTACTCTTTCTTATAGTGATGTTTTTGCCTAAGAAGGCAAAAGATAAAGAGCTGGAATCTAAGAGCCAAGTGATTGAAGGCATCAGCCGATTAATCTGTACTGCAAAGCAGCAACAGACTATGCTGCGAGGTAAGACCAAAGGAAATTGGATTCACAGCTGCAGAACATTTCACAACAGTATTTTCTTAGCGATTCAGTGGTTATGTACCCAGTTAGTTATGATGTTTCAGAGAGAACCTAAAGAAAGACTTGTATTTATACAGTGCCTTTATATATATACAGTTAATGATGCACTTTAAATGTAGTCACTGTTGTAATGTAGGAAAAGCAGAAGCCAATTGCACACTGTAAGATCCCACTACAATAATGATCAGACAATGCCTTTTTTTTCATTACTGTTGGTTGAGGGACACTGTCTTGTGTTCTACTGTGTTCACAGTTTAAGATGGCATCCAAAAGATGGCTGTTGACGGTGTAGCACTCCCTCAGTACTGCAATGCATGTGCCAGCTAATGTTTTGTCCACTGCAGATCTGGCAGCATTTGTGGAGAGAGAAACAGAGTCAGTTCTTCAGAATTTCTACAAAACATTCCAGACTTGAAACATTAACTCTGTTTGTCTCTCCACACAGATGCCATCAGACTACCTGCATTTTTTCAGCACTTTTTCAACTTTTTTTTCAGATTTCCAGCATCCACAGTATTTTGCTTTATTTTGAAATTTTGTGACTGGGGCTTAAACCCAGGTCTGTTTGAGTGAGTGAGAATACTATCCCAGAGCCACAGCTGAATCCTGGTCCCAGCCATGAGGCTGTTTTAGTTGAGGTTGGTTTAGAGGTTCTCAATTATGTTTTGCTGAACCCCTTCCTTCCCACTCCACTTTCCAGAGATTCATGTCCTGTGCATGTGCTGTCTTGCTAGGAAAGAGCCATTTTTTTTGCAAGCTTAACAATTTTGGACACCTATCTAATAAACCAGAGTAGTTCAAATTTTATTTTTGCTTGCTTAGACATTTGGCTTTTAATATAAAATGCATAATTAGTGGAAAAGTTCCTTGGAAATGCTCCCACTTCAAAACACTGGGAATTCATGCAGGGATCATCTTGTAGTTGATACAATATACAGACAGGAGTCACTTCCTCTCTAGCAAGTAAAAGCACGAGTTGGCACAGTGGTGATTATTCATTGTTTTATTAACCAATCATACAGGGCCAAAGGCTTGTACTAGTTCTTTAAAAACCTATTTACTTAGTTCCATCCCCTGTACTTTCCCACTGGCTATGCAATTTGTTCCTTTTCAAGTATATATTTCTTGAACATCTCACAACAGTACTTCGTTATAGAGATTCAGTGGGTATTTACATAGCTCCTTCCACTAACCCTTTAAACCAAATTCCAGATCATAAAACGTGTCAAAAGAGATTCTCATCTACCTAGATTTCTTTTCCCCACAGAAAGTACGGACATTGTTGTACATCCTGCTTACTGTTTCTCTGTTTCTCTTCCAGTAACAATTGATGGAGTGGAATGGAATGATGTGAAATTTTTCCAGCTTGCTGCTCAGTGGTCCTCTCATGTGAAATACTTCCCAATTGGCATCTTTGGCCATTTGAAATCAGCTTACTAAACCTTCCTAGCCAAGCAAGAAATATTTAACCTGTAGCTGGGCTAGGAGCCAGCAACTAGTCAGTGCCAAGAACCTATTTCAAACTGGAGGTGCCTGCTTCTTGTGTGCAGTGTCAGAGCTTTGCATTATATTTTTTTTAAACAATGATCTAAGGCAAAGAATAAAATACACATCCTTATGAGCCTTATCAGAAGGTTATTTGAGTATGGTGCAGCACTTTTGTTTTGCTGTGGGAAGGGGAGGGTGCCATTTAGATATAATTGTGGGTGAAACATTTGCCTTGTTTACTCATGGCCATTACTTCCTGTTTTTCAGCTCTTGATAGATAGAAGTGAAGTCTGCATATTGAAGTGTAAACCACAATTTGGCCTTATGTTATCCATGTGGGCCAAAAAACTGACTGCATTTAGATATTATTAGTGCAAATCAATTTGTGGTCTATAGGACTCTGGTGCACACTACCTAACACCCCCCACCCCCAAACCCACGCCCAGGAAATGCATTCTGAATCTTTGAGAGTAATTTTGTCAAATGCTTACATAGCCATTATGGTCCTCTTCATGGCTCCCCAACCCCCACAACTTCAACAGTGGCTGCCTATGGAGAGGGCCTGCAACATGTGATGTCTGAAGATGGTTACTTTTTGGTTATTTAATATGTACTTTTTTTTTAAAGAGCCTTGGTTCTTAAGCCAGGCTGTTGGCTACTTTTCTGAGCAGGGCTTTGGCATGAGGATTGTGCTTGTTATCAAATCAGCCAGATAAGGGACCTACCTTGGCTGTTCAGCCTCAAGGTAGCCTCACTAAAAGCTTTCCTCAGCTTCGTAAGCTGGTAAATGGGTTTGATTTGCACTGTGGTGATAATATAAAAAACAGCTCCTATATTGCTGTCACACCATGTTTAAATTAGGCTCTAATGTGTTTTTTGATGGTTTATTCATTGTTCAAAAATTCACTTTATAGATGAAGTTGTGTCTTTGTGGTTGACTGGCAAGAAATAAAAACAACTCACGAGAGCTGAGATCTTTCCCACACTTTGACCCTCACAGCAATTCTGTGCTTTGCTTTCACCATGCTTGCAAGTGATCCACAGCAATTTGTCACAAATATCCAGCTTTGAACCTCATTTTGTGATATAACTAGAGTTGTACAGATTTCTAACTCCTAACTTTTATTTTTTGAGTGGGTGGGTGGTGGGGATGGGACTATTTTTTTTTTCCAATTGTAACATAGATCTATTCAGATTCTCTGTTTGATTTGAGTGTATCTACCTATCAGTGAAGAGGGAAAGGTGGCTGTTTTTCTTTGTGGTGTTGCTCAAAGTTTGCAGTGTACATAAAGGTTTGTTAGCATAGCTTTGATAGTTAAAAATATAATTTTTATGCATTTAACAAGGCCTCCTTAAAAAGAACGTTATTTCTTGAAGGAGTGCGTACTGGTTTTTTTTTGACACTAATAACTTATGTTGTACAGTTTTATATAGACTGGTGCAGTGATGGTGCAAAATCTGGCACTATAAGCACCAAAGGGCATTTGCTTTTAACAGAATGAATTTCTTTCCCCATAACTTATATCAGCACAAGAGCTTTAAAATAATGTGACATAGGTCAGAATATGTGGTTCAAAATTAGGCTTGTAGTTTACTGGAAACGAAACCATGTTTGCATTGATTTCCTACATGTTGGACAATATTAATAGTCTTATTATGAAATTTAACCTTGACTGTGTGTGCTTTTTGCTTTTGCAAATACCTTGGACCTTTTTATTTTAATGTGCCAAAATGTGTTTTTTAAGTTATAATTCTCGTTGGGAATTAATTGGATCTCACCTGCCTTAAACATGACAAAGTCAGGAGCTCTTCCTGCAGGGTCTAACATGCCTGCAAACTAATGCCTGAGAGTGCATCAAAATTCTTAGATTTGCAGGTAAAAAGTGACTAGTAATACTGCGAATCTTTGTGTCTTGAAGCTTAAGTAAGTTGTAGATATGGAAAATCTGGCATCAATCCTAAGTATTTGGTGCTAGAACACTAATCTTTGTATTAGTTTCTCTGCGTTTGTGTAACAGTACATTCATGTAGACCTAGCCTTACATCTTAGCTGCTGATTTACATAACATAAACTATCAGCATTCAGTTTTGATTGCATTACTGCTTCCTGTGAGGATTTCAGATCTCTGACCCGGTTTATTATAAATACCACTTTCACAATTCGGTTCTTGGCAGTTGCCTATTTCAAAGGTTATTACCACTAGTCAATGGGAGCGTGTGAGATGTTTGACCATTTCCAAAAGTCGAGTTTAAAGGGCTTGAGAAAAAGAAGAATGTGTCTTAATTATGTGTAAGTCTTTAACCAGGTAGCTGCGTCATTCCTGACTTCAGTGCATTAGAAGTTTTTAACAAGGTTATTCAGTCCATTAGGAGTGAAATTGGTCATTGCAAGTTGAATCATTTCAGCCACTTGTCATACAGTATTGACCAGATATATACTGGGCAGCCAAATCAGTCCTGCCTGTTTTGCTTCATGTCCTGTATTTTCTTTCACTGCCTCAATTTTCCACTATGCTTCGAAGTGGGAATAAATTAAGCAACTAAGTATTTCCCCTCAGGATGGGAGGATTCTTGTCCTGTATTATATTTAATTGGACAGGAGACCTCTACTTTGATGCATGGCCTGCACAGAGCTATTTGATCCTTAGTGAACCTAAATTGGGGTATTACAATTATTTGCAGCACGCCCAGTTTAGGAAAACCTACCAACATTCCTATTCCTTGTCTCTCTCCAGTGTCTGTTTTCAGGAAAGTGTGTGTGTCGAGTGTGAACAGGTCAGCTTTGATTGCAATGCCATGTGAATAACTCACCAAGTCTAAGGGCAGGCTCTCAGCCAGGAGATGGTCACCTGCACCCAGGAAGCAGATATTACAGAACTCTACCCTAGAGAGGATCAATCCCTCAGATTAATGGGGTGAGGGAAGAAGGGAGGATTTTTGTTTTAAGAAGACCCCAAGTTGTAACTCTCTGGAAGAGCTTCCACATGGAAGTTGGAAGGAAGTAGGTATTCCAGAATGTTCTAAATCAGTCTGGATGCACTAAGAAATCCTATCAGTAAAACGATGCTATACACGCTCAAACTTTAAACAAAGAAAATCTTTATCATTGAAACCACCAATGGCTCCTGTTGAAAGGTGTTGTCCTCATAGCATAGGTCTTCAGGATTAAGGACAGAGTCTCTCCATTGTTGGAGACCTGAGGATTTAGGATTCCCATACCAACAGCTGTGCTATTGATCGTTCAACAAATCCCACTGTTTTTCTAATTTATTTTCCATGTTACTTAATATGAGTGAAGAAATGAAAATGCTTATCCAATACCGTATCTGAATTAACCTGATGTACTAAAGACTGCTTTGTGACTGTGGAAATGTACATTTGTTTATAATGGTACTACTCTAATTCTACATTGTTGGTAAATGTCAAGCTGTGTTATTCACATACTGCTTCCAGGTCCTGATGGTGTATGCTGCTATTTTCTTTAAGGGAGAAGAAGTATTACCAGTCCCAAAATCCTTGTTCCATCTCCAGTACTCGATATATAGCATTTAGTATTGATTTTGTGAAAAAGTCTGATGTGAGACTTCTCCACAGCCAGGCTCTATAGAAAACCACTGTAGGTGAGGATCTCTGCTGTTTGGTACTGTTGCATTCACTGAGCTTATCTGGGCTATGGGGTCAGCAGCGCATGTCCCTTAAGAAAGGTGTCAGGCTTGAATATGATGTTTTCGATGTTGGATTGCTAAAAGAGAGGAAATTGTTTTATAAAATGTGTTTGTGCTACTCTGCTCCTGATTGAATGCTGGAATCCGAAGGACTTAAATTTGTAGGTACTATAGACTAAATAATCATGTAATCTGACTTGAAACTGTGTTTAACTGCTGCAGAAACACAATGCTATCACTTGAGTGGATACCAAATGTTTGGTTCTAGGACATCCTGTGTGCATTTTGCATA
The DNA here is from genome assembly GCA_024137785.1 of Ginglymostoma cirratum. Classification (NCBI taxonomy): domain Eukaryota; kingdom Metazoa; phylum Chordata; class Chondrichthyes; order Orectolobiformes; family Ginglymostomatidae; genus Ginglymostoma; species Ginglymostoma cirratum. The sequence goes on from JAHRHZ010000133.1 coordinate 9,641,252, forward strand.
TTTTTCTTGCATTTCTTTTTGAGCTTTTGCTCAAATTAAGTGTAAGGACGAGCCACATTCTCACTAAATGATGATCATGTAATGCACTAGTCGGGATGTGACCCAAAATCCATTCCACTTTAGTCATATATAGCTCGGTAATCTGGAGGGGATGTAGTTATGTTGGCACTATAGTGCTGAGTAACCTTTGAAGGTGTTTGCAGTTTACTTAGAAAACAGGTTGCTGGTGTAACACCATAAGCACTGTACCAAGACATGCAGGTGTGTACCCATTTGTTTTAAGGGTGAGGAATTAACAGCTGCCTGACTCTTACAAACGCACTGTTTGAAGCTTTTTACTGTCCATTAGTGGTAATCATGAATATTTGCTTGAGATTTTACACTGACACGTGCTAAACTGTGACCACTTGATGGCGCTTTTTAAGTGGCCACATTATCAGCAGATGTCAGTCTTTTCTGAGTCTTTGTGCTTTACTTGTTCTTTACAGTTTACTGTTTGCTTTTCACTTTCCCTTTTCTCATTTTTCTCATTTGTTCTTTTGCTGCTATTCCTGTTTTCTTCTGCAATTTTGTCACTTTTTTCTTTCTGTTTTCATTTTCTTTCTTGCTTTTATTCTTCCTTGCACCTTTTTCACATTGTTCGTTCTGCTGTTCCTCATTCCTGCTTTTCCCTACTGATTTCACTGTGTTAATTGCCTGTCTCTCATAATACAATTTTTTTCTCTACTTGTTCACATTTAGCTGCTGTTTCCTTGTACTTCTTTTTCCTCGCTGTTTCCTTTCTTTCCCTCCCTTTCCTTACTGGTCTATGTCGAGAATTGGGAGGCAATGGGGTTGATGAAACCCCATCCACAGCTCTTTGGTTTTCAAGCTGGTCTCCAAAAACAGGAGCCAGAAGGCTTGTAGCGTATGTTTTAAAACTGATGGGCAGGACACAAAGCTTTTGTGATTCATATGTTCTTTGGTTTGGAGCTATCAATGCACGTACATCTGGCATCAATGGCTTTGGTTAATAGTTACAAGCCTAAACATACGAGGGAATTAAGACTTCTAAGCATTGCCCAAGTTTTCAATTAGCCACTACCAAATAAACATCCAATCTGTTAACAACAAATACCATATCTGGCATTCTTTTTAAATCAGCACCTTGTTATAAGAGTCCGTCACAGTCTGTGCTGCACTGTGAACATTTGCCTGTGACCTGGAAACAGTATGGAAGCACTGTGTGTGAAACTGCTGTATGTATGTGAATGATTTCGAACACAGACGCATCTTTGTGAAAGTACACGCTGTTTTGCTGTCCCGAATAAAAGAAAGGAAATGTTTTGTTTTTAATTTTTTTAATTAAACTTATTTTGGATTTTCACTCTTGGAGATTTATAATAGATTACAGTCTTTTGTGTTTTGCAAGCCCATGTAGCACAAGTTTGTTTTTTTTTCTTTTTATACTGGTGAAGACTTATGAAGGAACAGACATGTAATACATTGAGTACTACAATTAAATAAAATAACCATTATCCATAAGTTGTGTCATTACACGAGAGTGGTGGTCATTCATTTTACATCTTAAACTTCTATGTGGAATTTCTGACACAACAACAAATTGCATTAATGCACAGCACCTTACATGCAATAGAATGTCTGACAACCTTAACAGAAGTTTAATCAGACACAATTTGACAGAAAAAAGGAACTACCAGAACAGGTGACCAAAGGCTTGGTCAAAGGGAGAGATTTTAAGGAGTTACAGAGGTAGTAGGAACTGTCGATGCTGGAGAATCTGAGACAACAAGGTGTAGAGCTGGATGAACACAGCAGGCCAAGCAGCATCAGAGGAGCAGGAAGGCTGACGTTTTGGGTCTTGACCCGAAACGTCAGCTTTCCTGCTCTCCAGATTTTAAGGAGTATTTTGAAGGAGGTGAAGATGCTTAAGGAGGCACTTCTAGAGGCGGAGGCCTAGAGTAGGAGTGGGTGAACTTTAGCCAGAAGGGGCAGACGTTAACATAAAAAGAAGAAACAGTAATAATAAAGTTACATAACATTTCATCACATACAGCCACAAAACCAAATGTACTCTTGCTACACTCCCTGTTGGCTTAATGTAAGCAATGGTGTTAGTTAAGGTCTGGCATCAATCTCCCTCTCCACAAATGCTGACTGAGCTGGCTATGTCCTTCCAATATCTAGCAGCAAATTACTGCAGATACTGGAATCTGTACTGAAAACGATGAATGCTGAAAATCACTGTGGGTCAGGCAGCATCCATGGAGAGAGCAAGCTCATGGTTTGACTCTAGATGAAGAGTCAACTCAAAGTTAGTTGTGCTCACTCTGCATGGATGCTGCCTGACCTGCCGTGATTTTCAGCATTGTTTGTTTTCCTTCCAATATCTTCTGTTTTAATTTCAGATTTCCAGCAACCACTGTATTTTAGCTTTGTCCTGCAGTAGAAATGCTGCTTTGCTGTGATCTACGATGTGGTTTTGGAAAAACCAGGGGAAATATAATAAAGAAAAAGAACTTGTGAAGACACCAGAAGGCATCTTGTACAAATTATCCTCTCTGTTTCTCATGCCCAGAGCTGGGCTTTAATAACCTCATGGCACTTTTTAAAGAGGTTCTACCAAGTGCATCTGTAATTTTTTTCTCCATCTCTCTGGGACCACAGTACTGGTTTTCAGTTTTCTGAAAGCAAAAAGACCTAACCTAAAAGCAAGCAACTTCTGTTAAATTCATCATTCTTCTCCTGAATTTCCAAACCTTAGCTGCTTAGAATGGAGATACTTTGCCTACTCTTGTTTTCAGAAGTGCAAAAGCAACTGTTCAGAGTTGCCTTCTCAAAATGTTAAATGGATTGATTGTGATACCTTTCAATCATATATATCTCGGACCATCAGTAAAACCTTAACAGTTCAATCTCTCGTCTACCTGCAGAATTGCAGGTCATGTTTTTGCTGGGTCCATGAAACTGCTACTCTCCAATGCTTTTGCTAAATAGTTTAAGTTTTGCATTAACAAGCATGGGGCTGGATGAACACAGCAGGTCAAGCAGCATCATAGGAGCAGGAAAACTTGACGTTTCGGGCCTAAACCCTTCATCTCTGATTAAGTTTTGCGTTGCCTGGTTACTGATGTTTCTGCTACCAGGAACAGGTTTACCTTAATTGTGAGGACCTCTATTAAATCTAGCCTGAACTTTCTCTGCTCTAAAGAGGACAATACAAGTGTTTCTCTTCTCAATTAACTGGCATTCCACATGCCTCGTAGTATTATTAATGAAACTATAGAAATTCACGCACAAAAACTTATGATTCTCGGTTTCTTTTTATAGATATATAACAGTTTTAGTGGAAAAAAACTCCTTTGCAGACCTGACAGGCTCAATCTTCGACTTTCAACACCCATGGTATTCAACTTCAGCAAATATCAACTGCTTCATTGAAGAAATTCTGTTATAATCTAACTCTTAAACGTACTTTTCTTCTGCTTAATGCTCCTCCACGTGCTCACGATTAATATGGGAAATTCATGTACCCCTTAAGAAATGCCCTCATCTGGATTTATGATTATTGACTGTTTCTGGTGCTGATTAGCCAGTGCACCACACTTGGCATGCACTACATTAGCCAGCACACATTGCGTTCCTTCCCAGCAGCGGTCAACAGGTCAGGTTTTAATGAGAATGTGCCTGCAATTTGTTGTAAGATGTCAGTCCAATGCCAGGCACGCAGCAATAATCATCTTGAGTTCTTTGCTGAAGGCAGATCCACCACCTACACAATGAAGAGGGAAAGGAGGCAGGTCCCAAATCCACCCCAGTCAGAACAGAGATTGAATATGACCCACACTGGTTGCCTAGCCATCAGAACCAACCTTAGGAGTGAGTGTTGCTGTGGTACCGTGCATCTTTACATGGCAGTTGTCTGGGATTATCACTAGTGATGGTATAGGTTCCAATTTTCTTTGCATCACATTGTTAACCAGGAACTACCCATGCTATTACTGTTTGCCATTAGTATATGTTGAAAGGGTTTACAAGTTAATCTTCGACATATCTGGCCATCAATTCTTGGGATATGACTTGAATGAGGAGGCATGGACACTACACACTTCACCTTAAGATCTCTGCGAGTAACCATAGATTTTTGTAAGGAAGATGGAGCTAATCTCTTATGATACATTCACTTAATTGGTTGCTGTAAAGGCAAAGGGGACAAGCCTAAGTTTGGGGCTGGGGGGGGGTGCACAAAGTGTACAATACGGTATTGGGGAGAGTACTGCCCCAACATCTTTCCCTTTCGAGTGACATGTAGGAGCAACAAACTCTGAGAACCATGGATGTCTAGGAATATTCAGGACTAGACAAGTAGAAAAGGAAGAGATTTAACAGGTACAAAGAGAGCAAATCAAGAGATCTAAGTGGTGTAGGGAAGTGCAAAAGGGAACTTCAGAAAACAAACAGGAGAGCAAAGAGGGGGCATGAAAAACCACTGACAGGTAAGATTAGGGAGAATTTCAAGATATTCTATTAATGGGGAACTTAGAGGTTGATAAAAAAAATGAGGGGCATTGATAGGGTGACTAGCCAAGGTTTTTTCCCCCAGGGTGAGGGGTTTCAAAACTAGAGGGCTTAGGTTTAAGGTGAGAGGGGAAAGATTTCAAAAGGACATGAGGGTGAATTTTCACGTAGAGGGTGGTCCGTGTATGGAACAAGCTGCCACAGAAAGTGGTGGAGGCGGGTACAATTACAACATTTAAAAGGCATCTGGATGGGTTTATGAATAGGAAGGGTTTGGAAAGATATGGGCCAAATGCTGGCAAATGAGACTAGGTCAGATTGGGATGTCTGGTCGGCACAGATGAGTTGGACTAAAGGGTCTGTTTCTGTGATGTATGATTCACCTATATTGAGGGGAAGAGAATAAGCAGAGAAAATGTCAGAACCATGAGACCCATTTATGTTTGGAGCAGGAAGACATTGTGGTTTGGTGTTATGAGTTCTTCACACCTGTCTTCACTTGGGAGAAGGAGGGACTGTGCAGTTCTTGAACAGATTGATGTAGGAAGTGAGGTTTTGGCAGGCTGAAAGATGGACAAGTACCCAGGACCAGAAGAGTTGTATCCCAAGCTCAAAGGAGGAAATTACAGGGGCTGTGACTCAGATCTTTAATTCCCCCTTGGCCATAGATGAGGTCCAGAGGACTAGATGACAGCTAATAGGGTTTCACTTGTCAAGGAGGGTGGTAGAGATAAACCAGGACATTACAGACCAGTAAATGTCTCAACAGTGGTAGGGAAAGGTTTGATCAGGGATAGTCAGCATGGCTTTGTCAGAAGATGTCATGCCGTGCAAATTTGATTTTTTGTTTTTTGAGGAGTTGACCAGGTGTATAGATAAGGTTAGTGCAGTTGATGTAGCTTATCCGGATTTCAGCAATGTCTTTGACAAAGTACCACATGGGAGACTGATAAAGAAGGTAAAAGCATTTGAGATCCAGGGTAACTTGGCAAGTTGGATCCAAAATTGGCTTAGTGGCAGGAGATAAGAGGGTGGTGGTTGGAGGCTATTTATGTGGCTGGAGTTGGTGTCCAGTGGCTTATCACAGGGATCAGTACTGAGTCCCTTTATTGTTTGTGATTTATGAATGATGTAGATCAATATGTGGAAGGTATGATAAGTAAGTTTGCTGTTGACACAAATATTAGCTGGGTGGCTAACAGTGAAGAAGGTGGTCTTGGGTTAAAGGAAGATCAGTAGCAGATAGAATTTAACCCCAAAAAGTTGAGAGGTGATGCACTTTGGAAGAAGTAACAAGATTAAATTACTCAATGAATGGCAGGATATTAGAAAGCTCAGAAACAGATGGATCTTGGGAGTGCTTGTCTGCAAATCCCTGAATGAAGGTGGCAGGACAGCTTAATAGGGGAGTTAAGCCACATAGGTCATTTTGCCTTTTATCAGTCATGGTATAGATTATAAAAGCAGAGGGGTTATATTGGAGCTGTAAAATATTTTTGCTTAGGCCACAGCTGGAATAGCGTATACAGTTCTGATCACCACACTGTAGGAAGGATTGAATTAAAGGAGGTTCAGTGAAAATCCACAAAATTGTTGCCTGGAATGGACGATTTTAGCTTTGAAAAGAGGATGGATAAGCTCAAGTGTTTACTTTAGAGTACAGAAGGCTGAGGGGACCTGATTGGGATGTGTATGATTGAAGGGCATGGACAAGGTGATTAGGAATAAGCCATTCCCTTTTGTTTGAAGGGTCACTGATGAGAGGGCACAATTTTAAGTTGAATGGCAGGAAGTTTAAAGGGGATTTCAAGATTTCTTTTCACCCAGAAGGTAGTGAAAATCTGGAATGCACTATAGAGAAGGGTAGTTAAGGCAGGAAACCTCAAGTGTTTAAGAAGTACTTGATGAGGACTTGAAATGTCATAACATATAAAATTATGGGCTTAGTCTCATTTTCCTGCAATAAGTGCAGATAGGTTAGTACGGACTATATGAACCAAACAGCCTCTTCTGAACTGTATGATTCTATGATTGTCTTCTGTAGGACAGATCATAATAGAGACCAATAGTAGATACATGTTTTCAAAGTAGGCGAGTGAAGTTAATTTAACTGTTGATGTGTAGTGGAGGGTTCCCTGATCCCCAAATGCCTTACATTAGTAACAGAACAGTAGACTAGACTAATGCAGTGGAAGGGGCAGGTAAGAGTTATGCAATAGAAATAATTAAATTTCTAAAAAATGCCCCTGCAACGGCATCAATATTAAGTTACACAATAAAGATCAGAGGGTGTGGAGTCAGAGGGCATACAGCAGTTTGGATTGCAAACTGGTAACAAACTAGAAAACAGGATTGTGAGTTGTTACTTGGATTAGCAAATGGTGGGAAGAAGTTTTCCAAAGACTCAGTGCTTGGACTACATAACGTAAACAATTTTGCCTTTGGAATCAGTAACACAATTTCAAAACTTAGGCAAGTGACAGCAAATTGGAGGGAATAGTTAGTCCTCAAATGAGATAAAATACTGCGAGACATAAATAGACTGGCAGATGGGCGATTAATTGGTTAGCAAGGTTCAAAACCGATAAGCGCAAAGGTACTACATTTTGATAAGGTAAATCCAAAGGTGACACACTCCTTGGAAAAAGTATCTAAATCAAGTAGAGGATCGTTGTTACACAGTTGCTTGTTTTTAACCTTGTTACTTGGCCTGTATATGTTCTTTTTTAATGAAAGTCATGCTTCAGTCTTCAGAATATGAATGTGTTTTTTGAACAAAATATCATTAGCAGGGTTTAGATGTACACATAAAGTATATGAATCAATAAAAATAGTGGCATACATCAATAATGCAGGAAAATAAAAATTCTAGTGAGAGGAATTGTTAAAATTTCATTGAACGATTGTTAGGTCACGCTTATTTTTTGTGACAATTTTGAACTCCATGTTGAATAAAAGAATACAGAGTATTTCTGGAAAAGTATGATGAAGATTTGCTAGGATTGCACTGGAATTAGAGAGGTCGAACCCATCAACAAGATTGGACAAGTTGGGGATCTTGTTTCTAGAAAAGAAAGGACTTGGAAGAGACCTGATAGAAATTTTCAAGATTATGGAAGCATTTGATAGAAACAGAATGTTTCCACTTGTGGTGACAAGACTAGATGCAGGAGCCATAGATAGAAGATATTCACTCATAAATCCAATAGGAATTTCAGAGGTAATATTTTTGCCGAGTAAACACCTAGAATGCGGAGCTGTTTGCAAGAGCTGTAGTTGAGATAAATTTGGTGGATACATTCAAGAAGAACTCGGATGCTCAGATGAGGAAGAAAGAAATAACATGTTGATGGGGTCAGAGTAAAAGGGAAGCTCTAATAGGGCAAATACACAGGCAGGGACTTGTTGGGCCAAAATCTTTGTGTCTATATTGTTACTTATGTATTTCTTTGTAATACTGGTAATGCTGGTATACATTTTCTGCAAAGCACTTGATACAAGTGATATTTTCTAGGACTTTTCCTATTACTTATGGAACCAGAGAAAAGTGTTATCCAGACTGTTTGAAAAGGCAGTTGTGTCATAAAATGATTTAAATAGATGTGCACACAGGATAACAATAGACAACTGTCTCCGTAAAACCTAATCTGCCATTTTGTTTGCAGACACCATTTCCTTTTTAATCCTAATGTTGGCTCTTTCTCTGCATCACTGCAACCATGACCTCCTTTCCTAATAAACATGAAGATGTTTTTCTTGAATTTACTTTTCAGGTCTTTTAAATTTTACAAATACATTCTCTTGTTACTAAAATAGTAATAATATCCCAAGCTACCCTGTTAATCATTTCATTACTTCCAACTGCCTTCGTCAAATCACCCCATAACCTTGTCATCATCAAGTTTTATAACCCTCATTTATCCAGTCCTTTGTTATAAATCGATGACCCCATTCCAGGCATCAATTTCATGAAGAATTGCTTCACTTCCTCCAAGAATAGAATGGAGACAGAAGAAAAGATGAGCTGTGTATTTAAAAATAAATATAAATGTAGAACAAAGGCTAAAATGCCAAGTAGACAATCATATTTTAAACAAAGTTAAAGTGCAGAGGAGTGATACAAAAAGGAGAACAGCCTGAACTAAATTAGTTCTTTTTCAAGAGTGCATTTCATTGTTTTTATATTAAAATATTAATGTAACTTACAGATAAGGGCACAACAGAAATTTCATCAGCAATATCTCTGGCACGCCGTCTGTATTTAACAGGGGGATCTTAGAACAACGCTTTTCTTGCAGCCAGCTCCAGAAAGACTCCTCCGAAACTGACTACAATGGAATGGACTCATTTTGGATGGTGTCTCCCTGCCAAGTCTTGATTTTTTCTTCAACTTTCAAATGGCCAGAATGCCTGGGTGGGGGGCAAAGAAAATACTTTGAAGGTCCACTGTAGCTTGACACCATTGATCTTAATGACCAGGAAGTGCTCGCTATTCAGCATTCAAACGGACAACAATTCATCTATTGAGCTACATACTTTGAATCACATTGTCTCATGTGATTAGATACAGTGGTGGCAAAACAGGTGAAAAAAGGAAATGAATTTCTCAATCGGATCCCACTATTCTGAGGGGTGTCTTGCCTCACGCATTCAAAGTTCTGTAGACAGATGGTTCAGTTACATGAAAGCCCACTGCAGAAACCCTTGATTCTGTGTAGATGGCATCTCTAAACTGAGGGACTGCCAATGAGTGAAATAGCCCCTAATAACATTATGGCATTAGACAATTTCTCAGTGTCACAATGGCAAAACGTCAGCCATTATAAAAATCTATTCAGAGATAGTAGGAACTGCAGATGCTGGAGAATCTGAGATAACAAGGTGTAGAGCTGGATGAACACAGCAGGCCAAGCAGCATCAGAGGAGCAGGAAAGCTGACATTTCGGGCCTAGACCCTTCTTCAGAAGAAGGGTCTA
>JAHRHZ010000133.1:9651145-9661950 GCA_024137785.1 Ginglymostoma cirratum
TCAATCAGTAAATTAATTGCATGAGAAGATATTTTATCAGTGTTCACAAAGTCATAGAAAGGAAGCATTTGGATTTACAAAACACTCTTCATGACCTTCGGTTCTCTGGAGCACTTTACAAACAATTTAGTAATTCCTGAAGCACAATTACTGTTATAGAGTCATAAACACATTTAGCATGGAATCAGGTTCTTTGACCCAACTCATCCATGCCAACCAGGTTTCATAAACTGAACAAGTCCCACTTGCCTGCACTTGGCCCGTGTTCCTCTAAACGTTTCCTATCCATGTGTATATCCAAATGTTTTGAATATTGTGGTTGTACAGGCTTCTACCATATACGCACCACCCGCTATGTGAAAAAGTTGCCCCTCAGATCCCTTTTAAATGTTTCCCCTGTCACCTTAAACCCTAAGCCCTCTAGTTTTGGACTTCCCTACCCTGGGGAAAAGACTTTGGATATCCACTTTATGTATGCCCCTCATGATTTTATAAACCTCTATAAGGTCCGTGGAAAAATGTTCCAGGCTATCCAGCCTCTCCTTATAACTCAAACCTTCCAGTCTGTTGAAGAAGACATAACTGCCAATTTGTAAACAGTAGGATCTCCAGAAACAGGAATGAAATAAATGTTCAGAGAATCAGTTCTAGTTGGTGGCTAAGGTATAAGTATTGACCGGGTCATCAGAGTCAACAAACATGACTGGTGTCACAGGATCTTTTACATACACCTGAGAGCAGTAGAGATGCCACAACGTTTCACCTGAGAAATTATATTTTTCACAGTGCACCCCAGTCACTGTTATGTCAGCCTTAATTATTTGCTGAACCCAAAACCTTTTGACTCCTGAGTGCAACAGCTGTTATTTGGTTGACAGCTATCTAGATGGACACACATTGCCTTTTCAGTTCAACACCAAGGCCTGGGTTTTCCGATGGCCAGATAGTCATCTCTGCAATGTGCGTGCAGAAATGTCAACACAGCAATGGAATAACACAGGAAATTCGCAATTCCAGTGGGCAATTCTATCGCGTCCAGAACCATCTGGAAATATCCTTTAAGACTTAGAGGGTTCTGCTGCAGTTAAGTTACCAAGGAAAGTAGGAAGATTAAAAATCTTCTTCAAACCCATGGCTAAGTATTAAGCATTAACCCCCATCCCTCAAACTACATATCCCCCAGAAGACTTAAACACACGCACTCCCCTCCCCAGGACCTGACACATGGTCTTTCCTTGCCCAGACATAACACTCCATCCCACCCACCTAACATTACCACTTACTGGCACCCTAAGCCCATACTTACCCTCTATACTTACCCTTTCACAGGTACTGTCACAATAGCTGCCTGTGCTCTGGACATTTAAATTACAAAATACCGCAATTACTGCTGTGAAAGAGGTGGTGTGGTTTACATACCGTCAACTATAGACAGCAAGAATTGAGTGAATCCCTAGAAGATTAAGGGTCTAGGCCCGAAACGTCAGCCTTCCTGCTCCTCTGACGCTGCTTGGTCTGCTGTGTTCATCCAGCTCTACACCTTGTTATCTCAGATTGTAAAGGTAGTAGGACGATACTTAAGAGGGAAATCAGGAGGGCCAAAAGGGAACATGAGATAGCTTTGGCAAATAGGGTTAAGGAGAGTCCAAAGGGATTCTACAAATGCATTAAGAACAAAAGAATAACTAGGGAGACAATAGAGCCCCCTTAAAGATCAGCAAGGCCGCCTATGTGTGGAACCACAGGAGGTGGGGAGAGATACTAAACTAGTATTTTGCATCAGCGTCCACTGTGGAGAAGGATATGGAAGATAGAGAACTTGCAGAAATAAATAACGACATCTTGAAAAAGTACATATTACAGAGAAAGAGGTGCTGGACATCTTAAAACACATAAAGGTGGATAAATCCCTGAGACCCAATCAGGTGTACCCTAGAACTATGGGAAGCTAGGAAAGTGATTGTTGAGCCCCTTGCTGAGATATTTATATCATCAATAGCCACAGGTGAGGTGCCGGAAGACTGGTGGTTGGCTAATGTGGTGTCACTATTTAAGAAAGGTGGTAAGGAAAAGCCAGGGAACTATAGACCAGTGAGCCTGACATCGGTGGTGGGCAGGTTGTTGGAGGGAATCCTGAGGGACAAGATTTACATGTATTTAGAAAAGCAAGGTCTGATTAGGGATAGTCAACATGGCTTTGTGAATGGGAAATCGTGACTCACTAACTTGATTAAGTTTTTTGAAGAAGTAACAAAGAGGATTGATGAGGGCAGAGTGGTGGATGTGATCTGTATGGACTTCAGTAAGGTGTTTGACAAGGTTCCTCATAGTAGACTGGTTAGCAAGGTTAGATCTCATGGAATACAGGAAGAACTAGCCATTTAGATACAGAACTGGCTCGAAGGTAGGAGACAGAGGGTGGTGGTGGCGGGTTGCTTTTTAGACTTGAGGCCTGTGACCAGCAGTGTGCCATAAGGATCGGTGCTGGGTCCACTGCTTTTTGTCATTTGTATAAATGATTTGGATGAAACATAGGAGGTGTGGTTAGTAAGTTTGCAGATGACACCAAAATTAGAGGTGTAGTGGACAGTGAAGAATGTCACCTCAGAGTATTATGGGATCTTGCTCAGACAGGCCAATGGGCTGAGGAGTGACAGATGGAGTTTAATTTATATAATTGTGAGATGCTGCATTTTGGAAAGGCAAATTAGGGCAGGACTCATACATTTAATGATAAATTCCTGGGGAGTGTTGCTGAAAAAAGAAACTTTGGTGTGCAGGTTCATAGTTCCTTGAAAGTGGAGTCGCAGGTAGATAGGATTGCGAAGAAGGCGTTTCGTATGTTTGCCTTTATTGGTCAGTTCATTGAGTACAAGAGCTGGGAGTTTATGTTGTAGCTGTACAGGACACTGGTTAGGCCACTTTTGGAATACTGTGTTCAATTGTGGTCTCCCTGCTATAGGAAGGATGTTGTGAAACTTGGAAGGGTTCAGAAAAGATTTACGAGGATGTTGCCAGGGTTGGAAGGTTTGAGTAATTGGGAGAGGCTGAACAGGCAAGGGCTATTTTTGGAGCATCGGAGGCTGAGAGGTGACCATAGAGGTTTATAAAATCATGAGGGGCGTGAATAGGGTGAATAGCCAAAGCTTTCTTCCCAGGATGGGGGAGTCCAAAATTGGACGGCATAGGTTTAAGGTGAGAGCGGAAAGATTTAAAAGGGACCTAAGGGGCAACTTTTTTACACAGAGGGTGGTGAGTGTCTAGAATGAGCTGCCATAAGAAGTGGCGGAGGCTGGTACAATTGCAACATATAAAAGGCATGTGGATGGGTATATGAGTAGGAAGTGTTCACAGGGACATGGGCCAAATGCTGGCAATTGGGACTAATTTATTCGGGATATCTGCTCAGCATGGACAAGTTGGACCGAAGGGTCTGTTTCTGTGCTGTACAGACCTATGACTCTATAACTGTGCCATACAACCAGGAACCCGTTAGATCTAAGGTATGCTCCACATTTCTGAAGGAGCTCCCTGATCATAATGTCCATCTAGAAATGTGGAGCTGTCTTAATGGAAAAATGTCAGTGGAATGACAAGCTGGCTGTGACTGCCACTCCCGGAAACACCCGGCCCCATATGTAACTTACTGCAATAAAGAAATACACAGGTCTACTTTGTACATTCAAGTAGGTAATATTTGCCTAGAGTAGTGAAAGTGTATAGATCTCGTCTCTATGAAAGCATTGACTGGTATAGTTAGGGGATAGTGCCTGTTCACTGCCACAGCTAGCATGTGAATCCCGACCTTCCCCGTCGGTGTAAAGCTTTACAGTGAACTTTCCCCATTCTCACAATGCCAACTCAACCCACGTGTTAACCTTAAGAGAATCTTGAACTAGGACTCCCAAATCTCTTTGTACGTCAGCTTTCTGAAGCTTTTCCCCACTTAAAAAATAGTCAAACCACTATTCTTCCTACCAAAGAGCATGACCTCACACTTTCCCACATTGTATTTTATCTGCCACTTCCTTCCCCACTCGCCTAGCCTGTCCAAGTCCTTCTGCAGCCTGCCTGCTCCCCCAAACTACCTGTCCTTCCACCTATTTTTGCGCCATCTGCAAACTTAGCAACAACATCCTCAGATCCTGTATCCAGATTGCTAATGTGTACAGGGAATAACTGCGGTCTTGGCACGGACCCCTGTAGACCTCCACTAGTCACCAGCTGCCATTCTGAAAAAGACCCCTTTATCCCTACTCTTTGTTTTCTGCCAGTCAGCCAATCCCTGCCAGTACCTCGCCCCTAACAGCAGGAGCTCTTATTCAGTCTTCTGTGTGGCACCTTGTCAAAGGCCTTCGGGAAATCCAAATGGTTTATGTTCACTGGCTTCTTTGTCTAACTTGCTCATGACCTCCTCAAAGAATTCTCAAAGATTTGTAAGGAATGAACCCCGCTCCATGACAAAGCTACGCTGACTCTTTATTATTCATTCGGGTTGTGAATATTGCTGGAGGACCAGCTGCCTTCTTGAACCTCCGCAGTCCATGTACTGTAGGTAGACTCAAAATGACAGTAGAGACAGTTCCAGGATTTTGATCCAGCAACACTGAATGAACACTGATATATTTCAAAGTCAGGATGGCAAATGGCTTACAGGAGATTTTGCAGGTGGTGGTGTTTGTATGTATTTGCTGTCCTTGTTCTTCTTCATGGTTGTGGTAGTGTGTTTTAAAGTATCTGTATAAGGAGCCCTGGTGAATTTCTGCAGTGCATCCTGTAGATTGTACACACTGCTGCCACTGTTTGTCAGTGGTGAAGAGAGTGAATATCTGCTTTGTCCTGGGTGGTGTTAAGCTTTTGGCGCTACACTTACCCAGACACTTGAATAGTACTCCATCACACTTCTGAATTGTGCTTTCTTGTGGGTAATCAGGCTTCAGGAATTTAGAAGAAGATGAGTTATTTACTACAGATTTCCTAGCCTCTGACCTGTTCTTGTAGCCACAGTATTCTTCTGGATAGTTCAGTTCAGTTTCTGGTCAATGGTAACCCCTCAAGGTTTTTGATAGTGGGAAATTTAGCAGTGGTAGTGGCATTGAATGTCAAAGGGAAATGGTTAGAATCTCTTTTGTTGGACATGGTATTCACCAGGCATTTGTGTGGCATGAATGTTTTGCCACTTATGTGCCCGAGTTTGCATACTGACCAGATCCTGATGCATTTGGACATGAACAGCTTCAGTACCTGATGAATCACAAATAAAGCTGAACATTGAGCAATCAGCAGTGACCATCCCCTCTTCTGACCTTATGGCAGAGGGATTTTACATTGGGATATATGTAGAAGAAGCTAATTTCACCAGTCCCTGGTTATCAACCTCTATGTTCACAATTGATTTTATTACTGGCCAAGTCAGATCCCATTCTGAAATCAGGCTTGACAGATCATATCTTTTATTCTGGTATTAATGATTAATTAATCTTTCACTGAAACACAAGCTTGAGATGCTACAGATGTAATTTTATCAGTAAAACAGAAGTTTATTATGAAAAGGAAAAGAAGACAAAATAGAATAAACTAAACTATTTACATATAACACAAGCAATGTGGCACAGCCACTTGGACGTCCTGTGCATGATGATTAACATGCTGATGTATTAGAGTCATGGAGCACTATAGCACTGAAACAGATCCTTTGGTCCAACTCGCTGACCAAATATCCTAAATTAATATAGTTCCATTTGCCAGTATTTGGCCCATATTCCTCTAAACACTTCCTATGCATGTACACATTCAGATGCCTTTTAAATATTGTAATTGCACCAGCCTCAACCACTTCCTCGAGCAGCTTGTTCCATACATGCACCACGCTCTGCGTGTAAAAGTTGTCCCTTAGGTCCCTTTTAATTCTTTCCCCTCTCACCTTAAACCTATACTGTCTAGTTTTGGAGACTCCTACCCTTGGCTATTCACCCTATCCATGTCCTGCATGATTTTATAAACTTTTATAACATCATCCACCCCTCAGCCTCAGACAGTCCAGGGAAAATAGCCCCAGCCTATTCAGCCTCTCCCTATGACTCAAACGCTCTGATCCTGGCAAGATCCTTGTCGATCTTTTCTGAACCCTTCCAAGTTTCACAATATCCTTCCTATAGCAGGGTGACCAGAACTGAATGCAGTATTCCAAAAGTGGCCTAACCAATGTCCTGTATAGTGGCAACATGACCGCCTAACTCCTATATTCAATGCACTGACCAATAAAGACAAGCATACCAAACGCCTTCTTCACTATCCTGTCTACCTGTGACTCCAATTTCAAGGAACTAGGAACCTGCACTCCAAGGTCTCTTAGTTCCGCAACACTCCCCAGCATTGACTTAATTATGCATAAGTCACTACTGTACATGTCTCTTGGAAGTCCACACTGCAGAAAAATATATCCAGGAAATGTAGAAAATGTGGTTGAAGATATTGAAACACAGAAACTACAATCCCTAGTCCCACTTGTTACAAAACTAGAGAGAATTCTCTATAATACGAGGGTTTGACTTAGCTTTGGCTTCAATAACCAGTTTGGAGAATCTGATTACTTCTCTTTTGACCCTTCATACAACTGAGTGTAGACTTTATCAGCCTCAAATTATCCCACTGAAAAACAAAACCACAAGTGATGCCAACCATCCCAGCAAATTGAGGCATTTAATAACAGGCAGGACAGAACACCAATGCTTCACCGGAGGTGCACTGATGATGTTACCTAGCAGGGTGACAAAACGTCTGCGATCAAACACACCGGCTCGGTGAGCCAGTCTACAACCTCATCCACAACTACAAATCAATTCAAAAACTTTCAAATTATCTGCATGCACTTGAACCAAATACTTCTGGCCTGAAACTTTAAAACAAAACTCCTTACATGGAGGTAACCAATTTCTTAGCAGTTCTATACTGTCTCCCTTTCTCAGGAACAGCTGTTTTATACATCCAGCTTTAGACAAGACTTCTACAAAACAGAAACGCCAATTTTTTCAAGCAATGGCTACTTCCCCCCGCTAAAAGTAAAAAATATCCATTCCTGAACTCCTATACTGAATGCCTAATGCACAACTGTATTACTTTGCTCGTAAAACTCACCCAGTGCATACAAGACAAGCTCTCTTTCCCCTTGTACTGCTTTTAAAACAAAATCACTACGGTGACAGAGATACTTTCCAGCTAATTGTTAACCTACAGAAAAATCAAATGCCAGCAGTTCAAAATTCAAATATAATTGATATTAATATATTGTTAAATTACACATCTTACATCATAAGTGATAGCAATATGGGTACCAAGTTAATTTACATTTTCTTCTTCAGCTGAGAAACTAAAAACTGAAAATCTCACAAGATCTTTCTTTAAACAGGGGGCATTGCAATCATGGAAGCAACATACAATCAGTGGGCACTAAATCCATGAATATAGGAGAAAGAAAGGCCATTGTGGAGTAGTCTACAGGTCAGATTACATGAAGGTGCTTGAGAATTTTTATTTTATTTATTAATAGGATATCAGCATCATTAGTTAGACCAGCATTTATTGCCCATCCTTAATTGCCCAGAAGGCCGTCAAGAGTCAACCACATTACTGTGGGTCTCGACTCACAGGTAGTCCAGATCAGGTAAGGACTCGATGGTTTTTCTTATAGAAAACAATGGCTTTATAGTAACAAAATACAAAAAAAAGCTACAGATGCTATAAACATGAAACAGAAATTGCTCTGAATCTTCTGAAGGTCACTGGGCCTGAAACGGTGACTCT
The DNA here is from genome assembly GCA_024137785.1 of Ginglymostoma cirratum. Taxonomy (NCBI): domain Eukaryota; kingdom Metazoa; phylum Chordata; class Chondrichthyes; order Orectolobiformes; family Ginglymostomatidae; genus Ginglymostoma; species Ginglymostoma cirratum. The sequence goes on from JAHRHZ010000133.1 coordinate 9,658,949, forward strand.
GCTTTCTCTCCACTGATGCTGCCAGACCTGCTGAGTTTCACTCTGATGGTTTTATAGTCATCATTATACTGTTAATTCCAGATACTTTACTGAATTCAAACTTCACTATCTGCCTTAGTGTGAGTTCCTCAGAACATTACCTGGGTCTCTGGATTGATAGTGTCGTGATAATACCAGCAGCCATTGATTCCCCTGTAGTTTAGAAGGGCAGAGATCTGCCCCATTTAGGAGCCATGAACCCTCTTCATTGTGGCTATGAACAGTTCTCACTGGGATCACTGGCTGGGATTGTATTCTCCCTGGATTGCTGTCTGGAAATATGTACCCTTTGGTATCATTGTGAGATTGTGTTTTGTCTGGGATCACTACGTGGGTATCTAATATCTGGTTGCACTGTTTTGGATTTGTCAGAGCACAGAAAAAGCCCATCGGCCTATTGAGTTTGTGCTGATCTATCTACAATAGTTCCACTTTCCAGTACTTCCCCCATAGCTTTGAATGTTATGACATTTCAAGCGCTCATCCACTTTTAACTTGTTGAAGGTTATGAGGTTTCCCACCTCCACCATTCTCCTACCACCATCTGGGAGAAAGTATTGTTCCTCAAATTCCCTCTAAATTTCCTACCCTGAATCTTAAAATTATGGCCTCTCATTATTGACCCTTCAACTAAGGGGAACAGTTCCTTCCCATCCACCCTGTCCATGGCCCTCATACTCTTTAATCGGGTCCCCTCTCATCCTTCTCTGCTCTAAAGAAAACAACACAAGTTTATCCAGCCTCTCTTCATAGTTAAAATGCTCCAACCCATGTAACATCCTAGCGAATCTCCTCTGCACCCATTGTAGTGCAATCACATTTGTCCTATGGTGTGGTGACAGAACTGTACACAGTATTCCAGTCAGATTCAAGATAGCACAAAGACAGGGCAATTCTTTGCCAGGTCTCTATCACTGATTTTATTCTCAAATCATACAAAGAACTGCAGATGTTGAAGATCTGAAAGAAAAACAGAAATGGCTGGAGAACTTCGATAGGTCTGGCAGCATCCATGGAGAGAAAGCAGTTAATGTTTCAAGTCCAGTGACCTTCCTTTTAGAACCGTTTGCCTAACCAAAATTTTGTACAGTTCCAACAAAACCTCCCCGCTCTTATAACCTGTGCCATGACTAGGATTTGTGCTCCGTCTGGGATCACTATTTGGTATTATGTTATCTAGGATCAGATAGTGGTGTACCTGAGATCACTATCTGGTGTCATGTTCTCTCAGGGATCATGATGTGGAATTGTGTTCTTTCTGGAATCATGGTTAGGGATCATACTCTCTCCAGGATCACTGTTTGGGATTGTTAGAATCATAGAGTCATACAGCAGGGAAAGAGACCCTTTGGTTCAATTCGTCCACACCAACCAGACATCTCGATCTCACTAGTCCCTTTTGCCAGCATTTGGCCTATATCCCTTTAAACCCTTCCTATTCGTATACCCATCCAGATCCCTTTTAAATGTTGCATTGTACTCACCACCACCACTTACTCTGGCAGCTCATTCCAAACATGCAACTCTCTGTGTAAAAAAGTTACCCCTCAGGTCCTTTCTAAATCTCTCCCCTCTCACCTTTACCCTATTCCCTCTAGTTTTGGGCTCCCCCACCCGAGGAAAAAAGATGTTGGTTATTCATTCTATCCATGCCCCTCATGATTTTATAAACTGCTATAATGTCACTGTCAGCACCCGACATTACAGGGAAAGAAGGCCCTGCCTATTCAGCATCTCATTATACCTCAAGACCTCCTTTCCCAGTAACATCCTCGTAAATCTTTTCTGCAGCCTTTCAAATTTAATACCATCCTTCCTATAGAATGGCAGCCAGAATTGTTTGCAGTTTCTAGAAGCGGCCTAACCAATGACCTGGCTGCAACATGATGTCTCACTTCCTGTACTCAATGTTCTTACCAAATGCCTTCTTAACTATGTTGTCTGCCTGCCACTCCACGCTCAAGGAACAATGAACCTCATCCGAAGGTCTCTTTCTTCAGCAACACTCCCCAGGTTCCTACCACTAAGTGTATAAGTCCTGCCCTGGTTTCCCTTGCTAAAATGCAACAACTCATGTGTTCCCTCAAATCACTGTCTGGGATCGTGTCCGTCCTGGATCGCCACCTGAGATCTTGTTTTCCCTGGGATCACACTTTGGGATCATGTTCTCTGGATCGCCACCTGAGATCTTGTTTTCCCTGGGATCACACTTTGGGATCATGTTCTCTCCAGGATCCCTGTCTGAGATCACGTTCTCTTCAGGATCGTGTTTTTCCAGGATCACTGGCTAGGATCTTGTTCTCCCTGGGATCACTCTCTGGGATTGTGTTCTCTCTAGGACCCTTCTCTGGGATATTGTTCTCCCTGCGATCACCCCCTGGGATCATGCGGTCCTTGGGACTGTTCTCTCCGGGATCACTCTCTAGGAACTTGTTCTCCCTGGGATCATTCTCTGGGATCATGTTCTCTTCAGGATCACTCTTTGGGATCTTGTTCTCCCTGGGATCACTCTCTGGGATCGCGTCCCCAAACCTAATTCAGGAATGATCGGCTCCTGAAATTTTAAAGCAGTGGGAAAGAAAACTATGAAAGAATTAACGACGTACACAACCGGAGGCAAAAGGGACAAAGTAGACAATAAACGAAATACTCGGACCTTAACCGCCCGCGTCGGCCGACTGAGAGCACTGCGCATGTGCAGCGATGGGAGGTCCATGTGAGGATCTGGGAGGACTGAGAGAGTCCGTCGGCAGGACGCCGATCCTGCCGCCAGCACGGTGTCTTTGTTCAACAACGGCAGCACGACGAGGCTCAGGTAGAGATGGGAGAATAGAAGGGATGGAGCGTGGGGCTGGGGGGGTAAAAAGGGGACATGAGAGGGAATGTGGGGGCTGGGGGAGATGGGGAGATCAGAGGGAATGTGGGGGCTGGGGGAAATGGGGAGATCAGAGGGAATGCGGGGG
>JAHRHZ010000133.1:9666950-9682143 GCA_024137785.1 Ginglymostoma cirratum
ATCAGAGGGAATGTGTAGGTTGGGGTGATACAGAGATCAGAGGGAATATGTGGGTTGGGGGGAAACGGAGAGATCAGATTTGGAATGTGGGGGCTAGGGGGAAACGGAGAGATCAGAGGGAATGTGCGGGCTTGGGGCAAATGGGGAATAAAGGGGGTTAGGGGAAAATGGGGAAAAAAGCGGGTTGGGGAATTGGAGAGATTAGAGCGAATGTGGGGATGGGGCAAATGGTGAATAAAAGGGATTAGAGAGAATTGGAGAGATTAGAGGTTGTGTGGGGGAATAGAGATGATATGGGGGTTAGGGCGAAATAGACAATAAAGCGAGTTGGGTGAAATGGAGAGATTAGAGGGAATATGGGTGTTCAGCAGAAATGGAGAGATCAGAGGGAATGTGGGGGAATACAGAGGTTGTGGGTGTTGGGGGAATGGAGAGATTAGAGAGGATGCGGGGTTGAGGGGGATGTGAGGGTTAGGAGAAATGGGGAGATTAGAGGGGATGTGGGGGTTGGGGTAAATGAAGAGATCGGAGTGGATGTGGGGGTAGTGGGGAATAAAGGGAATCAAAGCGAAATGGAGAGATTAGAGGGAATGTGGGGGAATTGAGGGGATGAGGGAGGAGGAATGTGGTAATTATAGGGAATGAGGAAGGGTAGGATGGACGGATGGAGTATAAGACTGGAGAGGGACACAAAATGTTGGAGTTTTGGAGAGCAGGATAAATGGAGGGAAGGGGAGCGGTGGAGAGAAAGGGCTAGAGATCAGTAGGAGAGCAAATCCTCAGTTGAAGGATCAAGTGTTTTTTGCGTAGAGCAAGGGATAGCAAACATTTAGTGGCACTTGTTTCTGAGCCACCAAACTGTCATGTAATTGTGGGCACAGTATAAATCCGGAAATTAGGGATGCATGTGATGGTGGTGATACAGTAATAATGAGCAGCTTTGAATTGCATGTACCCTCGAAAAACCTAATCAGCATTAACGCTGTGGAGGATGAATTTGTTCAAGATAGGTTTCTGGAGCAGTTCACTGAAGAATCAATTAATAATTGGGCTATTTTAAAGTTTGCATTATGTAACAGGAAAAGGCTAATTAAGGAGCATTTGAGAAATAGTGAGCATGTTATGGTAGGATTTCACTTTGTTTGAATGTCATATAGTTTATTCTGAGACTCAGGTCTTAAATCTGAACAAGATCCACCCCTATTGCAGGAAACTGAATGGTTGAGAGGCAAGTTGGCTGTGGTGGTTTGGAAAATATGCTGAAAGATTTGATGGTAGACAGCCAATGGCTAGTATTTAAAGAAGTATTAAGTGGTCTAGAACATAGAACAGTGCAGCACAGCACAGTACAGGCCCTTCAGCCCATGATGTTGTGCTGACCTATTATCCTACTAAGATCAATCTACCCTGCATACCCCACATTTTACTATCCTCCATGTGTCTATCCAAGAGTCGCTTAAAAGTCTCTAAAGTATCTGATTCCACTACCACTGCCGGCAGCACATTCCACACGCCTACCACTCTCTGTGCTAAGAACCTATCTCTGACATCTCCCCTATACCTTCCTCCAATCACCTTAAAATTATGCCCCCTCGTAATAGTCATTTCCGCCCTGGGAAAAAGTCTCTGACTATCTACTCTATCTATGCCGCTCATCATCTTGTTCACCTCTGTCAAGTCACCTCTCATCCTTCTTAGCTCCAAAGAGAAAAGCTATAGCTCCCCCAACCTTTCCTCATAAGACCTGCCCTCCAGTCCAGGCAGCATCCTGGTAAATCTCCTCTGCATCCTCTCTCAAGCTTCCACATCTTTCCTGTATTGAGGTGACCAGAACTGAACGCAGTATTCCAAGTGTGGTCTAACCAGGGTTTTATAGAGCTGCAGCATAACCTCACAGATCTTAAACTCAATTCCCCTGCCAATGAAAGCCAGCACACCATATGCCTTCTTTACAACCCTATCAACTTGGGTAGCAACTTTGAGGGAACTTTGGACGTGGACCCCAAGATCCCTCTATTCTTTCACACTGCCGAGAATCCTGCCATTAACCCTGTATTCTTCATTCAAATTCGACCTTTCAAATGAATCACTTCACATTTTTCTGGGTTGAATTCCATATGCCATTTCTTTGCCCAGCTCTATATCCTGTCAATGTCCCACTGCAACCTACAACAGCCCTCCATGCTGTCCACAACCCCACCAACCACCTTGTCATCGGCAAACTTACTAACCCACCCTTCCACTTCCTCATTCAAGTCATTTATAAGGATCACAAAGAGAGAGGTCCCAGAACAGATCCCTGCGGAACACCACTGGTCACTGAGCTCCAGGCTGAATACTTTTCATCTACTACCACCCTCTGTCGTCTGTTGGATAGCCAGTTTTGTATCCAGACAGCCAAATTTCCCTGAATCCCATGCCTCCTTACTTTCTGAATGAGCCTATCATGTGGATCCTTATCAAATGCCTTACTAAAATCCATATACACCACACTGTCTACAACAGATTCTTCTACAGCGTAAATGCCCAACAGAGGTGATTCAACTGTGGGTAACAAAAAAAGATTGCATTCGATCAAAGGAAGTGACATATACGGATGCCAGAATATGTCCAGTACATATGAACCAGTACATTGGGAACCATTTGGAATTCAGCAATGCATGACAAAGAAACTGAAAAAGAGAAAGGAAAATAATAATATAAACATGAGTCAACAAGAAATATTATATGGGCACAATGACTGCAGGGTGATGAGAATACACAAACAAGGAACAAGAGTAGAGGTTCTGAGGAAGGCTCACTGGACCTGAAACATTCGTTCTGATTTCTCTCCACAGATGCTACCGGACTTGCTGAGCTTTTCCAGCAATTTTTGTTTTTGTTTCTGAATTCCAGTATCCTTAGCTCTTTGAGTTTTTACAAGAGTAGTCGATTCGGCCCTTCACGTCTGCTCTGCCATTCAGTAAGATCCTGGCCGATGTGATTTTAAAATTTATAGAAAAAGGACTGCAGGGTAGTTTAGCATACTGTTTATGGCCCCACCACGCAGATTGTCATTCAAGTGAGGGAATGAAAATAAGTTTTTTTTATTTGTTCATAAAGTGTGGGCTTTACTGGCTGGGCTAGCATTTATTTCCCTTTCCCAGTTGAGAGACAACCACATTGCTGTTGGTGTGAAGTAGGTCAGACCAGGTAAGGATGGCAGATTTCTTTCCCTAAAGAACAAATAGAAAACTGGGTGGGTTTTTACATCATCAGACTGGCTTTTTATTCCGGATTGTGAAATTTGAATTCAATAACAATCTTCCATGGGGGAGATTTGAACCCATGTCCTCAGAACATTAGTCTAGGAGTTTGGATTACCAGTCCAATGACATTACCGCTACGCCGCCAACCCGTATGTCATCATAATTCTACATAATAGTGTGGTAGTAAAAGAGGGTAACACAATCAGAACAAACACTTCTCTGCAATCTCAACTGGAATTTCTGAAGAATCTATTACAGGCCTGGTGCAGGATTAAAAATGTGTCATCAGAGCTGGTGTTGCATATTGTGTTCCTCGCTCTGTAAAAGGGCACAACCCTTGACTCATGAGTAAAGTCAAGAGAACTTTGCTAATGTATACATTTACAGCTAGTTTGTATTTTTTAAAATTCATTCATGAGATATGGGTGTTGCCGAACAGGCTTGTATTTATTGTCCTTGAACAGGTGGTGGTGAACTGTTGTCTCAAACTGACTTGGTGAGATCACATCTGGTCAACTGTGTACAATATTGGTCATCCTATTTAAGGAAGTAAATACCTTTAAAGCAGTTCAGAGAGCATTTACTGGGTTGATATCTAGAATGGATGAATTGTCATATGAAGATTTGTATATGCTGGCATTTTGAAGAGTAGGAGGCAACATGACTAAAGCATGAGGTCCTGGGAGATTTTGACAGAGTATCATGTGTCTTTGAAACTCTCTTCCTTAAAGGGCAATGGAAGCAGAGTCCTTGAATATTTTTAAGGCAGATATGGATAGATTCTTGATATGGGAAGTGGCGTACGGTTATCGGGGTATGAGACTAACAATCAGACCAATTGTGAGCTTATTTAAATGGCGGCGCATTGAGGGGACGAATGACCTGTCCTGTGTCCTGTCTGTATGACTACTCTTGCTGCAAAGCAATGACACAGATGGTAGAGGGAGAGGCTGAATAGGCTGGGACTATTTTTTTTCAAGAGTTGGACGCTGAAGGGCAACCTTTTAAAGGTTGATAAAACATGAGGGCCATAGATAAGGTGAATAGTCAAGGTCTTTCCCCTGGAGTAGGGGAGTCCAAAACTAGAGGGCATAGATTTAAAGAGAGAGGGGAAAGATTTAAACGGGACCTAACAGGCAACTTTTTCACGCAGAGGGTAGTGCACATATGGAATGAAATGGCAAAGGAAGCAGTACAATTACAACACTTAAAAGGCATCTGGATGAGTACACGAATAAGAAGGGTTTAGGGGGATATGGGCCAATTGCTGTCAAATGGGACTGGATTAATTTGGGATATCTGGCCGGCATGGACAAGTTAGACCAAAAGCTCTGTTCCTGGGCTGTACAACTTTATGACTAGGTATTGAGGGGAGCATCCAGTTATGTGGCTCATATAGAAACGAATGATATGGGCAACTAAGAATGGTGTTCCATTAAATTTGAAGAGTTAGGGTTCAAATTAAATGCAGAACTTCAAATGTCATGATCTTTGAATCGTCACTGGTGCTATGTCCCATTAGTTTAGGATTGAGCAGATTATGAAAGTAACTGTGCGGTTCAAAGACTGGTATAAAGGGAAGAGGTTTTGATTCATTGGGCACTGGCACTAGTACTAGGTTAAGTGAGAGTTGATCCATTTAGATGCTCCACTTAACGCGGGCCAGAATCAGTGACCTGTCAAACTTTTGTGGCTAGAGCTGTAGACAGGACATTAATCCAAAGGAGTCGCGGGAAGGGCAATTTAGAAATCCAAAGAGAAAAATAAGATAACAGAACAGCGATTTAGATAAAGGCAAACAGAGTGAGACAGAAGATGTAGAGTTTACCAATAATTGTACATTACCATTCGTTATACTTGTTGGTATATAAAATAAAAAGGTTATTAATTGCATGAATAATGCAATAGGATGAACTACAAGTATAAATGGAGGTACATGGTTTAAATCTAATTGCCATTACAAAGACATAGTTGCAAGGTGATCAGGTTTTGGAAATAGATATTTCAGTGTACCCAATATTGTTTGAAAGCCAAAGGAAGAGGAGTATCCTTTACAGGGATGACGTAAGGACAGTATTGAGTGAGAATCTTGGCTCAGTAGGTCAGGGAGTAGAATCAGTGTGGATGGAGATTAGGAATAAGATGGCTCAGAAAGTTTTGGTGCAAGTAATTTATAGGCTCCATCAAAGTAGTTACAATGTTGGGTAGTGTATTATGCAGGAAATAATTGGAGCTTGTGACAAAGGCAATGTTATAACTGAGGGATTTAAATCTTTATGTCGATTAGATCAATCAAATTAGCAAAAGTCTTAGAGTTTGTAAGATACTATCATAACCTTTTCCTTGAACAATACGTTGTAGAACAAATGGGATGTAGCTATTTTAGATCTAGTAACATGCAATGAAGAAGGATTAATTAGTAATTTCATATCAAAAATCAGTTGGGAAATAGTGATCATACATTAAGAACAGATTATAATGGAATGTAAATAATAGTGGGAAGTATTTAAAGAAAATTTACCAATAACATATTGTATTCGAGGACAAAAACTCAGCAAGATCCATCCATGACTTGCCGAGGAACCTAAGGATAGTATTAGATTAAAAGTGACTAAAAATATTGCAAAGAGCAGTGGCAAGTTCAAGAACTGGAATTATTTTAGCAATTAGCAAAGGGCTACCAACGTTATAAGAAGCGAAAAAGAACAGAATACCAGAGTACACTTGCCTGGATTTTAAAAACAGATTGTAAGGGCTTTTTTGAGTACACACAACAGGGAATCACTTCGGTGCTTAGCTTGACAGTAGGTGTTGGAATAATGCTAGTGGACCATAGGCTGCTCTCTCATCCGAGACAGACAACTAGTGGTGGTTTATCCTGAGGATCATCACACCTCAGAAGAAGGGCAAGATTGAGAGAAGGTGGGACTTTCATAGTAACCTCAGCCAGGGTGGGGAATTGAATTTGCACTGTTGGTGTCACTTTGCATTGCAGGCCAGCTAACGCTAACTGACTCTCTGATTCTGTAGTGCTCCAAAAGGGAAACTAAAGTTACTTTTTATTTTACAGACTGATGGTGATGTTCTTTGGAAAATTGTAAATCAGTCAGCTTTGTTTGGAATGCTTGGAGCTTTGACTTAGGACATTGTTCTATAGGAAGCTGCGTTCTGCCTCTTCTGCCTGACAAGTAATGTATGGACCAAGATCCTCAGGCAGACTGGTGAACCATGGCCCGGCCACAGGCCTTAGCGGTGACAGCAGCCACCTTACTGGGTACTGCTGTAGGCTGCCTGTACTTGTGGAAGGCCTTTAAAAGTCCCAAATGGAAGAAGGCTCTGGCCAGCCAGAATCAAGAAGGTGTGGAAAGAGAGAAAATCACACAGAGTGATGGAGAGGAATCTTGCCAAATAAATAACACAGACGATTTTGTCAATCCTGGTTTGCTGGTGGAAAAACTGCTGACTGCAAATGCCTTCATAGTGGAATCAGAGGATGAATGGGAGCAAGCCTGGCCATTTTTGAAGTTAGAACTGGATAATTACCCACTCATAGGAATTGACTGTGAATGGGTAAGTGGTGTTGATAATGTCTGTCAATTTCTGTTGCTCCATGCTTTCCATGTGTGACAGAAAATGAATTAGTTGAAATTAGGTGGTAAAATTTGAGAATTACCAGTTCCACGACTCACTCAGTCACCTCCTCCCCCCGCAAGCTGTGTTATTGATCATGTATCTATTGATTTTAATCCAGCTGCACACACGGTCACTCAGTAACCCCTTCCTCAACACCCTGTTTTACTGCCTGTAATTACTGATGTCAATCCAGCTCGTTCACACTGTCACTCAGTGATACATTCTGTAAGGGGCTCTTGTGGTGCAGTGGTAGTATCTCTACTTCTGGATCAGGTTTAAGTCCCACTTGCTTCAGAGCTGTCATAACACGTCTGAAAAACATGTTTTAGGTAAAAAAAAAACTTTCCCTGAGCACTCTGTGTTACTGACTGTATCTCAGCTGATAATGCAGCTCCGCATTTTTGCAATGCTTCATAGTGGAGAAAGTACATTTTCTTTCTAAATGTAGTTCTAGTTAGAATATAGGAAAACAATTTGTGCACAAACTGCTACAAATTTGCTTTCTTTAGTGATGCTGATTGAGTCATAAATATTGGCTAGGACGCTAGCGAGAATTCCCTAAAAGTGCCGAGAGATCTTTCATGTCTGTCTGAGAACACACAAGACTTCAGTTCAGTGCTGATTCAGAGGATGTCACTTCAGCCCTGCTTTCTTGTACTGAACTCTCGAGTGAGCTTCAAAGCCCCAAAAACTTTCCAACTTGAGATGTGAGAGTGCAACCCACCGATCAATCTTACTGAATGCCTACAAAATATTGTAAAAAAATTACCAGAAGTGGACAGTAAACAGGTAGATTTTAAACTGTTGGTAACTTGATTTTGCAGAGCACACTGCCTTTAGAAAATGGGCCTTTCCAAGGCCTGTGGTCTGGTGTTGCTGAGGACTTGACCCTAATGTTTGGAGTTGCACTTGCATGCAAGTTGTCTTGTTTCTTCACTGATTAATGATAATCTCCAACTAACTATTGGAAAGACTCAGACATTGGTTTCAGTCCTGCCATAAAGTCAGTTTTCTTGCCACTTACTCCATCTCTTTCCTTGGCTAGTTCCTGAAGAGAAGTAAATTGCTTCCAACTGTGGCTTCTAATTTGACCCTGAAATGACATCCATGGAATTGTATAAAAACAAATCGTTTAGTTTAGCAGATTTATACTCCTAACAAACTTCTCCCCACCTTACTTCATTTAACCTCTTTTACATTGTCCTTTGTTTACCTAACTTCCTCTTACCTCGGCAAAACCATGTGCTAAGTCCCAGGCTTTCTCCCCACGTTTTCAAGTCTGTAACCCAATTTTGGAAGGCCCTAGGATGAAGTGAAATATTTTCTTACCAGGGAAAGGGAAAAGTCAGCCATGTCATCCTGGTGTCTGGCTGTCCATCTGTCAGCCTGCAGCAACCACAGCACCCCAAGAACAGCATTTATTGAATGTAAGGTGCTTTGGGGATGATAGGCTGAGTAGTGAGCATAGTACATCAGGCACTGCCTCTAAAACCAGAGCACTGCACTGACGTTAACAAAGTTGAAATGCCCAGTTAGAAAACGTAATCTGCAGGGTATTTAAATAAAAGACAATTGTGTTCATAACCTCTTATTTTCAGAAACCCCTGGATCTCTTTGTTACCTTCACTAGCCTGATGCTCTCTTGGTTGACCTGTCACCCTTTGTTCACTCAAAGTTCTGCTGCCTGTGCCCTAGTTTACATCAGTCCAGTTCATCCTTTGACCCTGTGTTCGTAAAACTATGTTAACTCATAATCTATCAAAACTTCAAACTTAAAATTTCTTATCCCATTGTCCACATCCCTTTGGCCTCACCCACGCCTATTTCTGTTATCATTCCCAGTCCTAAAGCCTGTGCTTCTCCTAGTTCTGGCCTCTTGTACATCCTCATATCCCTGCAATGCACTTTAGGTGACTGTACCTTCACCTTTGTCATCCTTAAGATTTGACATTCTTTCCCCAAACCTTTCTATGCCTCTCGCCTCCTTTTAGGCATTCAATCAGACCCACCCATCTGATTGAATAAGCTTTGTGGTCTTGAGACTTGATGTCAAATGTTGTTTGACAATGCTTCTGTAAAGTACCTTGGAAAATTTTGTCACATTGAAAGCATGTACAATGCAGGTTACTAGGATGAATGTTAAGGTGTCTTGCACTCCAAAAAAAGTGAGGGTAGACTTTATTTAGCTGATTTTCTTTTTAGTTTTATTTCCTTATCTGGAATTTTTAACCTTTTACTTTAACTCTGGCAACAATTACATTTATTTCTCTTGCTATCTTGAAATTATTTTTCAGATTTCTATAAAAGGGAAACCAAACCCAGTGTCTCTCCTTCAACTCGCCACTTACAGTGGCTTCTGTCTTCTTGTCCGCATGCCCCAGATGATTAGGGATGGTCGCTTGATGCCGAAGACCTTACTCGACCTACTGGGGAATGGGAGTGTTCTAAAAGTTGGTGTTGATGCTTTCGAGGATGGCTGCAAGTTATTCCGAGATTACTGCATTACGGTCAGGGGCTGCTTGGATGTGAGATACTTAGCCATGCGCCAGAGGTTCGTGATGGGTTGAATTATGAGAACGGATTACAAAGATTCGGCCTATATTTGGTTGCTTATTGAAGGCCAAGGAACAATGTAATCAAGGGGTTTGGTGGGAGATTCTAGAACGAGGACCCAGACCTTACAATCAGGATTTAAAATGAGGTGATGTCCGGTAGCACTCCTTCGCATTAAAGTTGAAAGAAAAGCCTTTGAGGCAATAGAAATTTTCAGAACTGGAATTGACAAATTTTTGTTAGGTAAAGGTTACAAAATAAGACAGGTAAGTGGATTTAACAAAAAGGACAATCATTATTTCATTGATGTGGAGATGCCAGTGTTGGACTGGGATGGACAAAACCAGAAGTCGCACAACACCAGCTTATACTGTAACAGGTTTATTTGAAATCACAAGCTTTTGGAGCGCTGCTCCTTCAAAGTGAACTGACTGACTTATGATATGGTGACATTATCCTGTATTTTCCCATGCCCTTCCATTCGGTTTCTATTTAAATAATAATTTAATGCCCTCTTGAATGCTTCAGTTGAAGCTGCCTCCACCGCACTTCAGGCAGTATGCTTCAGACATGAAGCATTCACTGTGTTTTTCTCATGTCACATTTGATTTTTACAAGTAACTTTATAGTTGTTTCTTCTTGTTTTTGATACTTTTATGAGCGGGCACAATTTATCCCTAACTACTAAATCTCCTCTTAACTGTCACCTCTCAAATGGAAAACCTCAATTTCTCCACTCTAACTTAATAGCTGAAGTTTCTCATCCCTGGAGCCATTGCCATAGACTACTTTCTCCAATGTGTTCATGTCCTTTCTATAGCATGGCACTTAGAACTGTATGCACTATTCCAGCTGAGATGTGACAGGTCTTATACAGGCTCAACATCACTTCCTTGCTCCTGTAGTCTCTGGCCCTATTAACAAAACTGAGGATACTGTACACTTTACTAACTGTTTATTTTAGTTCAAGCCATCGTTCATGACTACATGCATATTTATACTAGGTCTGTCTCCTGCACACCCTTTATGGTAGAGCCATTTATTTCATACTCTATTTCTATGTTCTTTCTACCAAAATCTGTCACCTCACTTCTGCATTGAACTTCATCTGTCATGAACTTATCCACTCCACTGGCTTATCAATGTCCTTTTGGAGTTTTACCTTGTCTTCCTCACAATTTACAATGCTTCTAAATTTAGCATCATCCACAATTTGGAAATTGTTCCCTGAACACCAAGATCAAGATCATTAATATATATCAGAAATGCAAGGGTCCAAGATTGATCCCTGTGGACCTCCAATGCAAGTTTTCGTCTTTAGTTTCTTTTCCTTCAGCCAGTTTTGTATCCATGTTGCTACTATACTGTTGATTCCATGAGCTACAAGTTTTCTTACAGGCCTGCTGTTTGATACTCTATCAAACGGCTTCTAGAAGTCTATGTATACCACGTCAAACAGCATTAATTTCACCAACTTTCTCTGTTACCTCTTCAAAAACCTCCAAGTTAATTATATACACTTTTCCCTTTAAAAATCTGTACTAGCCCTTCCCAATTAACTCACCTTTTCCTACGTGACTATTACTTCTATTCCAAATAATTGTTTAAAGAAATTTCGCCACCACTGAAATTAAACTGACTGGACTGTAGTTGGTGGGCTTATCCTTATAATTTTTTTTTAAACAAGGGTGTTACATTTGAAAATCTCCAGGCCTCTAGCATGATCCTTGAGTCCGGGGAGATTGAAAGATTGTTGCCAGTGCCTCAGCAATTTCCAGTCTCACTTCCTACAATATCCTCGGATACATGTCATCGCTCCTGGTGCCTAATCAATTTTAAGTATGAACAGACCATCTAATTCCTGCTCCTCATTATTTGAATCTCTTTGTGTGACTGAATTTCCTCTTGTGTGTTGGTAGCAACCAAAGCAGTGGAAAGAATTTTGTGCAGTTATAGCACAATTCCTGGTTTGTACACAGTAACTGTTCTCAAATGAAAATCAAGACAGAGCTATCCCAGTAAATTCTTTAATTGACAAACCAAGCAGATGCACCAAAATAGTTACGTGAAATATTTGTGATCAGAACTTGCAGCTTATTATGCCTATCGGATAGGTGAATTAATTATTTAATGTGGGATGTTTGTGAACATAAGTTTGTAATATTAATGAGCAGCAGCATTCCCTTTGCCAATTGGAAAATGCTGTCTCTTCAGCAGCGTTTTATTGTTAAGATGAAATCTGAATTATGCAGTGAAATGTAAACCATTTGATTTATCATAATTCTATCACTGTAAAGTATTATTATACTGAAAAGCTTGTTGTACAGAGGTCTCCAGTGAATGTTCAGCTGACTTAGCTACTCACATTATTAATTAGTATTTTAACTTTGGTGCAATGGTAGCATTTTCACCTCTGACTCAGAAGGTCATGAATCCATTATAGAATCTGGAGCAAAAAATCGTGTCTAATATTCCAGGACTAAGGGAGTGCCCTTTATTTGAGAAGTTAAACTGAGGCCCAGTCTGTCCCCTTGGGTGGATGCGAATTGTCCCATGACATTACTTTGAAGAAAAGGAGGATTGTCTTCAGTGTCCTGTCCTATCTCAACCAATATCACTGAAGTATATCTGTTCATTATGATATTGCTGTTCGTGGGTCCTTGCTGTATGCAAGTTGACTGTGTGCAAGTGTATGACAACACTTTATTTACTGCAGAGAACTTTGAGACGTCCTGAAGTCAAGAAAGGGGCAATATAAGTGCACATCATTGTTTTGCATCAACAATTCCAATTATTGTCTTGGTTGAAGGAAGACTTTCAGGAATGTTGACTATGATGTAACGGAATACAGACCTGTGACAGTGATTCTCCAAACAGTGAACTCCAGATTTCATTTGTAGTATTTATGTCAAATGAAAGAATATGACAACTAATATTATTGTCATTTTTATTTGTGTTAGGATGTGGGTAACCCTAGCAAGACAGTTCTTATTGCCATAAGTAGTTCCTCTAAGGCCATTGAGATTCAACCATGTTGTGTAGGACTATTGTCGTGTTTCAGCCAGATCAGGTAGGCCTGAGGACTAATTTCTTTTCCTTGAAGGATATTAGCAAACCGGTTGAATTTTCAATGGCGATTTTAGTCAGTTTGCTGCTGATCCCTGCTAGGGAAAGAATAAATATTAAAGAAAGCAAGGACTTATGTTTGCAAAATGCCTTTCTCAAGTTTTGGGTTTCCAACGTGCTTTGCTGTTAAAGTACTTTAAAGTGTAATTGCTACTGTATGCAATTGTGCATAGGATTGTCTCTCAAAAAACACTGAATTAAATGGATGGATCATCTATTTTAGTGCTTTTGAAGGATAAATATTGGTCATGATACAGAGGAGAATTTTCCTGTTCCTCAAAATAAGTGCCATGGGATGTTTTATGGCCACCTGAGAGGACAAAGAAAAACTTCAGTGGTACCTTTTTTAAGTAATTCACAGCATCTCCCTTAGTACTGCACTGAAATGTCAGTCTGGATAATGTGCTCAAATTTCTGGATTGAGACTTGAACACAAAGCCTTCTGACTCAGTTCAGCATATCAATACTGAGCCACAGTTGACACCCAAGTGAGGGATTATTGTTCAGCTCAATCACTCAACCTAACTCTTTGAGCATTAACACTGGATCTTCCTTTTACCATTTTTCCCTTTGTGTGTCAGGTGGTTCTGTTGTTCTGAAGGAGATTGAATTGGTCAGAAAGCCCAAAATGTCCCAAGTTTTAGTAGAGCAATGATAGACCAATATAGTGATAAAAAGACTGATGGACGAAGTGTAGCAAACAAACTAACATGGCAAAGATGTGGAAAATTACAGATATTGTCCCGAGACATTAGATCTACTGGCCCTACATTTACAGTACTCAAATTTAATTCTGTCTGGTCATCTTAATTTAAATTAATTCTAAATTCTTTTCTTAATTTAAATTAATTAATTTAATTTAATTTAGTTCAATTCTGTCTGATGATCTTAATCATCATACATATTTTCTCATCAGCCTGTTCAGAAATGTTATTACACACTTCTAGAGGAGGTGGGACTTGATCCTGGGCCTCCTGGCTTAGAGGTAGGGAAACTATGACCGCGCCACAAAAGCCCATTGAGTTATCATCTATAATTTGTTTCCCCACTTGTCTTAATTGATGTGGAATATGAAGGAATTTGGTCAGTCAGTAGAAATTCACCGTGCCCCAGAAGGAGTGGGTGGTTCCTGTTTCATTTCATTTATCTCTCTATTTCTGACCCAACCACAAGCTGTAAACAGATGCAGCCCAAAAGGCTCTGGTGCTACATTATATAATTACACAAAACTTGGACAAATATTGCAGTTTTAAAGGAACCATACTTCAAATTGAGTGCAAAAATACACCACCTTATTGCCTGAAGTTCACTTAGTCCAAGCTCTCTCCCTATCCACGCAATGGGATAATGTTAACCCCTCTAACATCTCTGATACTAGATATTTCTATCACTCCTGACGTCTTTGGTAACAAATGGTGCTGACGCTCCTCATCCTGAACAAAGTATGGTATTAAAA
Source organism: Ginglymostoma cirratum (assembly GCA_024137785.1). Lineage (NCBI taxonomy): Eukaryota > Metazoa > Chordata > Chondrichthyes > Orectolobiformes > Ginglymostomatidae > Ginglymostoma > Ginglymostoma cirratum. The sequence continues at coordinate 9,680,967 of JAHRHZ010000133.1, forward strand.
GTTTACACCCCATACAATACCTTCCTTAAGCCCTGAACATTCCTTTAACACACAATGCTAACACATTTTCCTGATGACATGCAGTGCTAATGCTCACTCCTTCTTCCCCATGGCACACTGTGCCAATACTCCAGGACTAACGTTCTGACCTCTGAAAGTGCGTTGTGCTGGCACTCAACCAGTCCTTGATGCTTGGATATGGATTGTTTCAGTGTTCAGAAGAGGAGTATTAAACTGTAGCCCTGCACAACAATAACTTACATTTATGTAGTGGCTTGAATTGGTAAAATATACCAAGGTTCCCTACAGGTGTACTACCTAGAAAAATTTGACATGGGCCACGTGATAGATGACCAAAAGCTTGGTTCAAGAGGTAGGTTTCAAGGTACGCCAGAAAACAGGAAGGAGAGTTCAGATTTGGTGAGGAAATTGCAGAACTTTGGGTCAATGCACCTGAAAGTGCAGCTGCCATTGGTGGAATGATGAGCATCAGAGTGTGTGCAAAATGCCAGAATTGTAGGAGCACTAATGTCTTAAGGAGTTTTAGGGCTGAAGGTTAAATCATGGAGGAATTTGAAGATACAGTGAGGATTTTAAAATTGTGCCCTTGCCAGACCAGGAGCTAATGTAAGTCAAGGAGTACAGGTGTTGGCTGAGCAAGACTTGTTACTTATCGGAATTATGGACACCAGTTTAAGAAGATAAACAGTAATATAGCATCAGTAATCTTAATGATCCAGTCTAAATAGTTCCACTAAGAATGCAGTGTGTACCAAAGTTCCTAGTCTGCCTTTCCCACTTAAGGTCCTTCTTTATATAACACAGCTTCATGTGACATCTGCATGATCCCTGACAACTTACACTGTTAGCTAGCCAGTCTTTTTAGTCCGTAATCATTTTCAGCATTTTGTCAGCTGGCAAAATCAAAACAAACGTTGTTGTAGGAGCATGTGATCTGGGTTTGATCTGAGTTGGATTGAATTTAAATTACTGTACCACTCAGTTTCACTGATCAGTGCTCTAAATTGGCTTTTAAACATTCTAGATGTTGAAATCCTTTTTTCCATGTGGCTTGAAAACAGATTACAAAAGGCCTTAGAAATCTGAACACACATTGACCTATAATAAAGAAAGAACAAAGAACAAAGAAAACTTACAGCCCAGGAACAGGCCCTTC
>JAHRHZ010000133.1:9692143-9709064 GCA_024137785.1 Ginglymostoma cirratum
CCCCCCTACCTACACTCACCTTTACTGGCTCCATCCCCGCCTCTTCGACTTGTCTGCCTCCTCTCCACCTATCCTCTCCTGTATCCGCCTCCCCCTCTCTCCCTATTTATTTCAGAACCCTCTTCCCCTCCCCCATTTCTGATGAAGGGTTTAGGCCCGAAACGTCAAGTTTTCCTGCTTCTATGATGCTGCTTGATTTGCTGTGTTCATCCAGCCCCATGCTTGTTACCTGTAACTGGTGCTTTCTTTACCTGATTGAAAATGATTAGGTCATAATGGTGCTGCAGTGAGCTAGCTGATAGTTAATTGCTTTGGAGTGATCTGGTATTGGTCCATTGCTGTGATTCTACATGCATTTGTGGCTGTACTTTATAACAGAGATTGAGGTAGGTGGCAGCTTCACTCCTATATGGAAAGGGACTAGAAACTTGCTGATTGTCCTTTACCAGTTCCCTCCACACACAGTTTGCTGATTTTCCCCCTCAAATTGAAGCTTTGGACAGGAAATTGTTCTCCTTCCTCTTATTTAAGTGAATGGATCATTTCAGAATACTTGCCCTTCAGCTCTTGTCCCTTCTCATGAAGTGACCTTGTACATCACGTTTGGCTTGACTTTGTTGGTCTGTGATGTGTAGAAGTTGTACGATCTAAGAACTGTTCTATAGTTGCTCTCTTGAACTGTGTGAGGTCCTTAAAATCACTGAAGTCAAGTGGCCCTTTCCTCTGAATAAGAGTTTATTGTGATATTGACCATTATAGTTTTAATTTTGAGTGTAGGAAGTTATTGCATTTAAACTCCTACCAAACATAAAGAATCACCAGACTGTCGTGTTGAATTAATTAATGTTATTTAAGATGGAACCAGGACTGGAACTTGAAAAGTGCAAGTTACTATTACTATATTATCCAAAAGGTTTAGAAAGGAATGGAGCTTTCACTTCCCCAGACCTTTGCCAGGGGTGGGTAGTGTAAACAGAGTAAATTTTCGTTTCCACTGAAAATTGACTAATTATATTTCCTTTTGTAGTATTTAAAATGCATTGTGATTTCTTTTGAAAACATATATACTTTATTCTTTCTTCAAACTCTTGAACACTATAAGCCTCAATAGCGCATATATCTCCTAAATCCACTATTTCTCTGCTTGTGTTGATTCATAGGCGCTGGCCGCCTGCTACCTGCCATGAAGTGTCCATTCTCCATTTTTGCATCTTGGCTCATTCCCAGACCTCTTGAACAGAGTCACCATATTATCATTTTTATTACTTTTCACTACCTCAGGACATCCCAAAATACTTCACCACAACTAACAAATACTTTTGACCACACTAATATAGGGAACATGCAAATTAGCTTCCACTGCAAGACCTCATGAACAACAATAAGCATAAGCAGTTCCATTATATTATAAAAGTACTTAAATATTTCTTGGTGTATTTGAGTAGTAATCCAGCTCCATTTCTGAGTCTGTTACCAAAAATAAGAATTTTTAGGATATCCAGTCATTTACCTCTGAGTAGCCTGATTTCAACCCCACTTAAAAAAGTTGTCTTTGTCACTGTGTACCAGCTAGTTTCTTAGTAAATATAGTCTGTTTTAAGACATGCCTACCGATGTCTGTGTTTCTATAAAAACAAGCATAATTTGAGGAGCCTTTTCTAACCAGTGCAGTTTGTTCAATCTCTTAATTTTGACCTAGCATCATAAAATCCCTACAGTGTGGAAGCAGGTCATTTGGCCCATTTGACCCTCTAAAGAGTATCCCACCCAGACCTACCCCACATCCTGTAACCCTGCATTTCCCCTGGCCAATCCACCTAACCTACACATCTTGGACTGGGACGAAACTGGAGTGCCTGGAGGAAACCCATGACTTGGACAGAGTGGAGGAAATGATTAGTTTAATTGACAGAGTCTGCTCGGGACAAATTAAATCTTAAACGAAGAATGTGAATGATGTCTAGTGTGACTCACATAAGCTTTTAATTTCTAAATATCTGTGTTAGTTTGGAAGATTCCTGTTAGATTTCTGTGGAATTTGGGTGCAAAATGAACAGAAAGGATATGAGCTTCCAGTTCTCCAGACCTTTGACAGAGGTGGGTAGTGTAAATGGTGCTTAGTTGGACTTGGAGGCTTTCCTAGCCTGTGATATCACTAGGACAGACTTGTATTTTAAGAACAACAGGAAGTAGCCTTGAGTGGCAAAACTGCGGTGGTGCTACTGGATTCTTATATTGTAATCTACAACCTTAGAATTTCTGAAATTTTTAACTTATTCCTAACATTTATCACTTTGGACTATGTGTCATCAGTGCATTATCTTTTCCGGCAATGTGAATAATATTTACATTACATGGTTACAACGAAAAATTCCATCTAAATAGTCTGGAATTCCTGGTTTACAACTTTTCACTGAAGGCTAATTGATTACGGTTAGTGTAAATTAGTACTTTTTTTGTTACTGTCGGACCAAGACTTCAAAGCGTTGAAGTGCCAGAAGCAATCCTAAACCCTGTCTTTTTCTGGCTTCTTTATTGCTGATTCCTCATCTTGCAAGAAGACTGCACCCAGCCCCAAGTCACTTCCATCAATCTCCAATTTGGAAAGTCTTGAAAAATAGGGGTGGTCAATACTGTGTTTCTTATTAGATTGTCTTCAGTTTCTCAAGGGCTGGCATTCTGCTGACCATACCATTTTTGTTTGTTCCTTTAGTAACTTTGTTCAAGGCACAGCTATGATACTAAAATTGCACATGACTTTCTGGTAAAAATCTACACATTCTTAAAAATCTCATGATTTCTTATTTAGTTTTAGGAACAGTGGCTTGTAATAGAGCTTTCACTCTTACTGTCTTTTGTAACACTTGTCCTTGACCTATGGTATGGCCTGGGTAAATTACTCATGCTTTCCCAAATTTACTTCTAGCTAAATGTATTCCTAAGCTAGCCAAGTATAATTGCTTAAACAGACCTTCTACATGTCCTGCATGTTCTTCTCATGTGTCACTGTATACTATTATTTTGTGTAAGTAAACTACATAGTTATGAATCTCAGCTACAACTTGATTTATAAGCCTCTAGAATGTAACTGGGATATTCTTTAACCCAAAGGCATCACTCAACATTGGTACAACCCATTTGGTGTTACAAGAGCAGTGATGTCAATGGCATCGTGTATATCCCTTCAATAGATCAATCTTAGGAAGGAGTGAGGCACCACTGACTCTATAAATGCAATCTTCTAACCATGGAATTAGGTATGAACCAGTTTTTGTGACTATGCTTACCTTTCTATGACTGTACAATAGTTGATCCATCCAGTTTAGGATCCGACAGTATTGGTGAACTCCAGCTGCTTTGACTGGGTTCAGTCATGTAGTTTGCCAGCATGTACTAAATCTCTGTTTCCATCAGAGCTTGTTTTCTTGTCTCAACCGATAAGGATACTGGTTTATCAGTTCTGACTGTCCTATGTCCACCTCATGTTTTAGCTGATGTAGTTCACCCAGGCATATCTTTACAGATTATTTTATACTTCCTCAGTCGTCTCTCAAAATCTTCTTGTTGTCCTGTATATGAGAAAATAGTATCTACCTAGTCAGTACAGAGGATCAGAGGGCCCTTGATGTGCATGTCCATAGATCCTTGAAGACAGCAAGGCAGGTGGATAAGGTGATTAAGAAAGCATATGGGATCTGCCTTTATTAGTCAAGACACTAAATACGAATGCAGGGAGGTTATGATGAAGCTGTATATAGGCTTAGTTAGGCTACAGCTAGAATACTATGTGCAGTTCTGGTTGCCACACTATATGAAGGATGTAGTTGCAGTTGAAATGGTGCAGAACAGATCCACCAGGATGTTGCCTGGGCTGGAGCGATTCGGCTATGAAGAGAGACTAGCTAGGCTGGGTTATGTTCCTTGGAGCAGGAAAGACTGAGCCAGGAATTTGATTGAGGTGTATAAAGTTCTGAGGAGTATAGGCGTATTGGCTGTGGAGAAATTTTTCCCTTTAGTATGAGGTATCAGTAATCACTGTAAAGTGAGGAGCATGAGATTTAGAGGGGATTAAAGGAACTCACTGCCAAAAAGGATGGTAGAAGCAGGAATTCTCAAGACATTTAAAAACTATTTAGATGAGCACTTCAAACGTGGTGGCATACAAGGCTATGGGTCAGATGCTGGAAAATGAGATTAGAGTAAATGGGCAGAAAGGCTTCTTTCTGTGCTGTAATTCTCTATGATTCACTGTATGAACTGTCCCAACATTTGTGTTAGTGAAGTTGCATGAGTTTCGTTTTGAGAATTGTCTGCTTCTCCTACCTTTGTCATCTTCCACTACTTTTGCAACCTTGATATACTTGTTCCTCCTTATCCTTTTCCTGGTGATATATTTCCGATGCATTTATGTGACATAACCAATTCATCTTCCTATGGTCTGGTGTATTTACCAGATAAAGCACATTACTAACCCTCCTAACTACTTTTTACAGTCCACTGAATTTTACTTGGAGACTCGCCTTGCAAAAGGAACACCACAGTACATCGTCTCCTGCTTGAAAAGTTGTTGCTGAATGTTTATCTGCATATTCTTTCATTTTTGCCTGTCAGACTTTCAGGTGCTCCTGTGAGTTTTGCTAGAAATATTGACATGTCATTCAATATTGAGGATTTGTCTTTTTGGTTCAAGAACTTCTCCCTAATCCATTTAATGGTCCCCTAATCTCAAGACCGTAAATCAATTCAAATAGATTAAACCCAGTACATTCATTTGGGGAATCTCTAACAGCAAATAGAAAGAAATCTAATCCTTTGTCCCAGTTAATGGGAATTCATGACATAATGCCTTAATTATGGTTTTAAGTGTCCGATAGTACCTGTCCATATTATTAAGCTGGAGACAGTTCAGAAAGGATTTATCAGGATGTTGCTGGGTATGGCAGATTTGAGAAGAGAAAGGCTGAATAGGCTGGGACTTTTTTCACTGGAGCGTAGGAGGTTGAGAAGAGACCTTATAGAAGTTCATAAAATAATGAGGGGTTAATGGTAGTTGTCTTTTGCCTAGGGTGGGGGATTTCAAGACCAGGGAGCACATTTTTAAGGTGAGAGGAGAGAGATTTATAAAAGACATGAGGGGCAAATTTTTTACACAGAAGGTGGTTCGCATGTGGAATTAACATCCTGAGGAAGTAGTGGGTGTGGGTATAATTGCAATGTTTAAAAGAAATTTGGATAAGGTAATGAATATGAAAGGTTTAGAGGGATGTGCACCAGGAGCAGGCAGATGGGACTAGTTTAGTTTGGCATGAACTGGTTGGATCGACGGGTCGGTTTCCGTGCTGTATGACTCTATGACTCTAAAGTTCCCTAGCTTTGCGGATGTTATGCAGTTGACTTCAGTTGTATTTTTTACTCAAATTACTAATGATTTCTTGGAAAACTTTAGACATGCAGTCTGATCAGGACTCTAACTTTATCTCAAAAGGTAGTCTATAACACGTGAAAAAAACCGAATTAACTTTTCTGCTACTACCCTCGAAGGAATAGCTTCAGGTTGTCAGGTTGTCATCAGGTTGTCATATCCACAGTTGGGGTTGGTTTAGCTCAGTAGGCTGAACAGTTGGTTTGCAATGCAGAGTAGCACCAGTGGTGTGGGTTCAATTCCTGCACCATCTGAGGTTACCATGAAAGATTCTTCTTCTCAACCTCTTCGACTTGCCTGAGACGTTAAAGCATCAATCATCTCTCTCTCTCTCTCTCTAATGAGAGCAGCCCTAAGGTTTGGTAAGACTATCGCGATTTATCTTTTTTTGTAAGGATATACTGATATACTACTTTTGTTTTTGGTAATGGTTCTACACAATCCACTCACACTCAACTGAATGATTGTTCAAAAAACTGTTATGGGTATCAAAGGTGCTAGTTTGAGTACCTATTGTAGTCCTACCATCTGACATGTATGACATGTTTTACTGAACTGCACTACATATTTATGGAGTCTTGGCCATGTAAAATAAATGTTTATCGATGCCTGCATTTTGCATATTCTTATATGCCCTGACTCAGGAATTTCATATCTCCTTACATTATGTAGGCAGTACCACTACTTGAAGACAACCATCCATCCATTCTTTATCCGGAGATATTTGAGGATATCGCCTTATCAGAATTCTGTTTTTAATATAAAGGCACTCTGAAACAACTTCAGCCTCAGCTTCAGGGTGGGCTTTCTGTGCTAACTTACTTAACTCTAGACTTGCATCCTGAGCCTCAATTAATAAAAACATACCAAGTACTACTTTTGAACTAAAACAGAAATTGCAGGAAAGCTCAGCATGTCCGGCAGCATCTGTGAAGAGAACTCAGAGTTAACACTTTGGGTCAGTTGTGAGGAAGGGTCACTAGATATGAAATGTTGACTCCGATTTCTCTTCACAGATGCTGCCAGACCCGCTGAGCTTTTCCAGCAATTTCTGATTTACAGCATTCACAGTTCTTTCGGTTTTTACTTCTTTTAGAACTGTCTTCTTTAGATAGTTTCAGCCACCCTAGCAACTGCATGCAGTATTACTGTGACCTCTGGTGATGGATTTTGTTTAGCTATTCTACACATGATAGAAAAAACCTCCAGAACCTGTTCTTGCAATTGTTCTGTTTCCTTAGCTTCAGCTGGATTTTCTGTGATTATAGGCAAAGCTGTAAGTTTCATTGCTGCAAAATGCATTGTAGGTAGTTTCTTAACTACCACTCGTATAGACAAAATGTCTCAATCCAATTGGAATTTGTACAGTGGAACATGGATATACCCTCCACCCATCCCATTTACTAACAGTTTGAGCTTCCAGCAACAGGGTTCGAGTAACTTCTGTATCCCTTAGTGTGGACATGAGCTTGGATGCTCTCTTTGAAGAAAAGGTGTTAGCTTATTTTTAGACAAAATCCCTTCAAGTCTTTTGTCTACCCTCTGTACAACTTCTGCACTCACCGTGGTGTCTACTTCCGGTTTCTTAGTCGCACTTAAAGCTACTATCTGATCCATGGCCTTTCCCTTCTGAGTTTACTTTTCAGACTCACTCTTACAAGCTCCAACAAGCCTTGGCTTTTAGCATTCTGAAACAAATGCCTCACCTTGTTAAAATGGAAACGCCCTGGCTTCCAATTTTCACTTCCACCCTAAGTACTTTGCCTTTTGATCTGAGGAGGAGACCTTGGAGTATTCCCAGCTATTCATTCCTTGTCTTGGCTCACACCTTCCTTTTACTTTGCTATGCTTTTCTGATGGTGACTGGGATAAAAGGTTACATTTCATGGATTAGCTCATAATTGTCGGCCATTATCACTGCCTGTCTAGCAGGTGCAACCCTTTATTCCCCTCATGGGTTCTTTATTACAGAAGATAGTGAGTTTTTTAATTCTTCTAAGAGCATAACCTCTCTAACAGTTTCATATGTGATTTCAGATTCTGATGCTTGTATCCAACCTATCAAAATTACTTTGCTTAATCCTTTCCAATTCAATATAGCCAGTCCCCAGGTTCCATTTTCGAGACCATGCACAAGTCAGAACTCAGTGCAGGGCAATGTAAAGTAACTGTTCGTAAACGCAGTAAATGTTGATATGTTGGATCTTTAAAATGACACCCTTGCATTAAATCATGTCTGTAAGTACAAGCGCTCGTAAATGAAGGACTCCTTATATAGGTTTGCTTTGGCAGTTTTGTAAAAATCCAAACACCTTGCCTAAATGCTTCAGGGACTAAATCACATGCCACCAACATAGTCGTCTTGACAGCATCATAATCCTGAAAATCCTCCACTGACAGTGAAGCGTGAATTTCCTATGCTTAACCTGTCAACATACTCACATCAGCAATGTTCAGCCATCTTTTGCCTAGCCATTTTCTCAAATGACACGAGGAATACCTCTACAATCTTTTCCTCAAAGTTTTGTATGACCTATGAAAGCTTAACCATTTCCTTACTAGATTTCACATGATGGCCCAAATTCTCCCCTGCAGTGCCTATGTCATTATTTGATGTTTCCTGTTTCAACGGCATCATTTTAAGCTTAATCTTCATGTTTCCATGCTTTCTTTTCCCTTTGCTATTCTAATTCTAGTTTGCAATTCTAGCTGCAATTCTAGTTTCCTCATTTCCACTTCCTGTTTTTATTTTCCCTTTATAGTTCTCTCTTGTTATCGCTTTCTGCTTTTCTTCGACATTTTCTTTCCCTTGGAATTCAGTCTCCAGGTTTTTTGATTCTCTGCTCATGCTTTAGGCAGCGTTAAATGTAAATGAATATCATCACATTACAGTGTGTCATTACTTGCAGTGCCTGGCCTCTTTTGTATTTCGTCTAAACTTGAGTGTCATACTAGTACCTCAAATATCTAGGCTTTTGAGTTGCAAATTGTGCTGGACGTTGTACGATCATCAATGAACGTCCCCACTTCTGACCTTATGCAGAGGGAAAGTCACTGAAGCAGCTGAAGGTAGTGGTTGCTGGGACCAGGAGTTGTGGGAAGATTAAATTGGTGCAGAACACCAGTGCGTAATGACTTCATAGTATAAGCCTCTGGATCAGTCTTCAGTTGAGCTGAGGTGCCACAAGCATTGATTGTTTCATTAGAATAATGTGTTTCTGCTAACATTTGGATCATGATCAATGTCCGTCTCTCTGTTTCCCCTTACCTTTCCCCAAACCAGCGTAAAGTTCTTTCTCCCCAACTTGGGATTGAGTTGAGCTTCCTTTATTTCTCTTTTTATAATTTGCCTCAATGTTCCTAAATGTCTTCATGGCCTTGTCCCTTTCCCCATCTCTCTAATCTCCAGCTTGTCCCTCTCCAAGGCCGTGCTTCAGCTGTTGAGACCTTCAGTTCCAGAATTCCCTCACCTAAATGTCTCCACTTCTGTCATCATTTAACAGCCTCTGTAAAGCCTGCCTTTTTGACCAAACTTTTTTCTACATGTGTTTTAATAGGTCTTTATTAGCTTTTTGGATGACACTCGTGTGAAATGCCTTGTGCTGTTTTATTGTGGTAAAGGCGCTACGTAAATACAAATTGTTATGGTGTCTCCAAGATCGTTGCTCAGAATCTTAATTATCATCTTAGTGGGATTTCTTTCCAGAATTCCACCTCTCATTTCTATAGATCAGTCTGATCCCATATTCCTTTCAAGAATGTTGGCGTTATTCCGCAACTTTGATTCTTGCTATTAATGTCAAGGCAATTCTCAATAGTTAGACCATTCGATCATGGCTGATCTGATAATTCTCAACTCTATTTTCTTGCCTTATCCTGATAACCCTCAATTCCCTTAATGATTAGAAATCAGTCTAAATCAGCCATGAATATACTTAATCTCCCAGCTTTGACAGGCGTCCATAATAAGGAATTCTACATCCTCCGAGGAACAAAACATTCCTCCTCATCTCCGTCTTAAATGGATGAGCCCTTGTTCTGGCCTCTCCCACATGGGGAAACCATGTCTCTGCATCTACCCTGTCAAATCCCCTATGAATCTTAGGTTTCAATAAAGTATCCTCTCATTCTCCTAAACTCCAATGTGTACAAGCCCAAACTATTTGACCTGTCTCATAATAAAACCATTCCATACTTAGCATCAACCCAGTGAACCTTCTCTGGCCTGTCTCCAATGCCAGTATATTTTTTTTAACATAAGGAGGGCCAAATCTGTTCATGAAATTCCAGGTATGTCTGACTTGTGAGCCTTGTATAGTTTTAGAAAGACCTCCCTATTTTTATAACCTATTCCCTTTGAAATGAAGGCCAGCATTCCATTTCCCTATTAGCTGCTGAATTTGTCTGCTGACGTTTTGTCATACATGCATTAGGACCCCCAATCCCCTCTGCAGGTTTCTGCAGTCTTTCCTCATATAAATAATATTCTTCTGTTCGTCCTGGCAAAGTGCACAGCTCACATTTTCTCACATTACATTCCATCTTTTAGTGTTTTACGTGACAACAGGCGGTACGGTGGCTCATGGTTAGCACTGCTGCCTCACAGCGCCAGGGACCTGAGTTCACTTCCACCCCCAGTCTGTGTGGAGTTTACACATTCTCCCCGTGTCTGCGTGGGTTTCTTCTGGGGGCTCCAGTTTCCTCCCACAGTCTGGATATGTGCAGGTGAAATGCTAAATTGCCAATAGTGTCCAGGGAAGTATAGGCTAGGTGGGTTAGCCATGGGGAATGCAAGGTTACAGAGATGGGATGGGATGTTCATCAGACGGTTGGTGTGGACTTGATGGACTGACTGCTCACACTGTAGGGATTCTATGATTCTTGAGACGGGGAGCAAAATGCTTAGTGTCTTAGTTCAGTGCACTTTCTGATGTCTACAAAGTGTGAAATAAAAGCTGCGAAAGAATGTAATCAGCAGTTTCTTCTTCCTTTGGTATAACACACAACTTTTCTTTTCAAAATCTCAATATATGTTTTACCTGAATTTAAAACGTGTTCTCTAAACTTCTATTCAGTAAAAATTTTGGTCAGGAGTATACGCTGGAATATTTCATCAGGGTAGTTGGCTGAACAATAGCATGCATCCTAGGAAGTTAAATATACTGCACATGCTCAGCTGCACAATTCTGATGTAGTTTTCCTAGTCTCCAATCTGGCTAAATTGATCACTTTGAAAATGAGATTTGTGGTTTTCAGGTAATACTTCAGCAAACATTAAAAGACTTAGAAAGGTAATTTATTTCTCATGAATTCTGCATTATAGTTCATCTCAGCTTTTAAATTAGATTAGAAAATTAACCTGCAGTGGACTGGGGGGAATTGCCACTGAAAAATGTTTTCAGAAAATAATTTGAAGGAATCTAGTGGTTAGCCTCCCAATTGAAAGCACTAGCCACATGCACAAATCTGGGTAGAGGAAGTCATTTGTATTTGACATGCAAAGTGTGACAAAAAACATGACATCACGAAATCAAGTTGTGCAGAAATAGCATTTACAAAGACTTAGATTGACCGTCATTGGTTCGAATTTTAACCTCTGTTAGCACACGGAGCTATAGTGTTGATGGCAGATGATTGTTCAGGCTCTCTGCAGTGTGATTTCTTATGATTGCTTCGGGGGAAATCATTACTACTTATTTCATTTTTACAGGAAATCCCCACTCTACGACAATTGCTTCCTCCATGCTCCAGACGGACAACCCCTGTGCATCTGTGACAGGAAGAAGGCTCAATGGTACATAGACAAGGGCATCGGGGGTAGGTTTGTCTTCACTTTGAGAGAAAAAGAGACTGAACTATGCTGCCACTGCCTAGAGCAATAAACAACAGAAGAATAATGAAAATAGTTGGGTGTGTTATGGACAGGAGAGAAGCAGACTGAAATGTTTGGTTTGTGGCAAATAGACCCACACAGACATGTGAATATGTGAATTAGAGTCCAGTGAATGTTTGTTCAGGCATGTCCAGATGTCTGATGGCAAGAGTCACAGGGTTCCTTTACAGTTGGTAATGGCACAGCAAGGTGATCCTGATATACAAGGAGTTGGTCCACTTTGCAGGCAAATACAAGAATCTTTCTGGAACTAGGCTTCAGGTAGACTTGGACTTGAGGCATCCTTACCTGTCAGTCTGGAGTGCTGCCTGCTGTTCTTTGTTGTAATGTCAAGAGCAGATTCCTCCAGCGTTCTGAAATATACACTTCGTAACCAGATGAACTTTGGTTTTGTGACTGGCTTATTAAAGAGTCAGTTTCAACTTAAATAATTTCTATCTTTCTGATCAAGGATCCATTGTTCAGAACCTTGACGACTATCTGTTGTTGTTAATCATTCTAGTATTTTTAACATGAAAATAGGAACACAAGTAGGCTATTCAGCCCTTCAAGCCTGTTCTGCCATTCAGTATGATATGGCTAATCATTCCAGCTCAGTATCCTGTTCCTGCTTTCTCCCCACATGCCTTAATCCCTTTAGCCCTATGAAAGATACAACTTACTATAAGATCTTCTCCTTGACAGTATTCAGTGTGTTGGGCTCCACTCCACTTTCTGTGGCAGGGAATTCCGCAGGCTCACCAATCTCTTGGTGAAGAAAGTTCTCCTCATCTCAGATCTAGGTGGCCCACCCCATATCCTGAAACTGTGACCACTGGTTCTGGACTCCCTGAACATTGTAAATGTCCTTCCTGCATTTATCCTGTCTGCTTTTGTTAGAATTCTGTAGGTTCCTATGAGATTCCACCTCATTCATCTAAACACCAGTGAATATGGCCCTAAATGATCCCATCTCTCTTCCTACATCAGTCCTGCCATCCCAGGCATCAGTTTAGTTAACCTAGTAAAGATGTGTCATTCCTTCTCTCACTCACATTTGAAAGTCAATACACAGCTAAGGTGTCACTCAGTTCCCTGGGAAAGAGCATCAATGATGATATTGTTCTTTCCAATAATGTGAACTGAGTTTTAGGATAAGGGCTACAAGTGCAAACTCTAGCAGAACAGTACTGGGACTTGGCAGGCTGTGTTGTGTTCTTCCACATTCGTGTCATGGATTATTAGTGGGGTACGTCCTGGCTGATCTCTGCAGGTTTCTTTAAATTTTCGTAGTAGGGTGACCATGTCTTCCTGCTGCTCATTGGTCAGGAGTGTAAAGTGGATGTTTAAGTCTTCTAAGATTCCTGTGTTTGTCAGCCTGGCAGCTGGGGATTAAAGTGGGAGATTGTCCTGTTCATCTTTCTCAATTGACTCTGTCTGGCTGCTGTCAGATGTGTCCAGCTTAACCTGAGTCATGGCTAAGAAGGTGACATGATATTTTTTTGTTCCTCAAATCTAAAAGTGTGGTGTTCTGAGTTTGAATGGACATCTATTCTTTATTTAGAGCTCATCAATGAGCACCCATTTATTGTGAAGTTGAAGTTTGAACCATCAGGACGACCTGAATCTCAAGAAGACTATTACCTGACAGCCAAGGAAAACCTTTGTGTTGTGTGTGGCAAGAGAGAGTCTTACATCAGGTGAGGTGTTATTGAACACTGAGATAAACATTGAAGACTTTTACTTATCCCCCATAGCTAACAGAGATGCCTCTGGACAATGTACATTTCCATACATATTATTTACTTAGAACTTTGGGATATTTTGCTTGGTCCAATCTGTTTGTGTAACACTTGTTATAAATTAGACTTCATCTTGCCCTCAGCTTTTCAAGGCTTCACCATTTCCACGTTAGTCTCCAAACTGGTTTCAGGTATCAGAAAATGCTGATATAAGGGCATTGACTTGATAAACAACAGCAAATCATGCTTGTAAAGTAACCTTAATATTGTGAAATGTTAACGTAAGGCACTTTACATGCGTTATCAGAGAAAATTTAACAATAAGCCATGTGATCTTGGGCAGTCTAAACAAATGTTGGTCAAAGAAGTTGTTTTAAAGTGGGCTTGTAGGAGAGAGGTGGAAGGAATTCTGCATTCTAAAGCTCATGGTGGCTGAAAGCACAGCTATCAATGGTTGACCTGACTCAGCTTGTTACCAGATAAGCCCGGCTGCTGCCAGCAGCTGGGCCTGGTTAGGAAGCCTACTATAATACTGCTTCTTAGCCTGCCAATTTGTACCATGGCGATTGGGCTTGTTTATGTTGCTGGAAGAAAAATCCAGAGATCTAGCAAGTTGAATCAAACTGCAAAGAAAGACATTAAGATTAAAACTGGATAGATTACCTAGCATCTATTTGGAAAACACCAAGTTGAGTTGATCCTTTTCTGCTCACTATCACTGGGGATTTACACCAAATCTGGGTGAACTGTCCAACAGATTAGTCAGGCAACACCTGAACATAGGCATGATTTTATAAGTGTGACAGCAAAATTTCAGATCCGCCTCAGCTCTGGGCATGACTCGTTCAACGCACCCTTCACATTGATCCTGGAACCTATGAAGTTCCATTACGTGCAATCACACCTCATGCTGATTAACATCCTCAGCTAATGAATCTGTTTCATTGCAATTGGCACAGAGTGCTGTGGATCTGGGATGGTGGGTGTACAGTAGAGGGTGCTTCAGTGTCCATTGGCAGGAATGACTCTGTAATACCACAACTGACTGAACTGGCCACATTCTGAAGTATTTAGCTGCCATACTAGGCTAGCAAAGGTGATGAGAGAAATGAGGCACGGTTGGTGGAATAACTTACTTGAGCTTGTCTTTAATTAATCGAGCTGTCAAAGCTGTATTTATCCATGATGGTGTTGATAGAAGTGACTACCTGTTGAAGCAAAACAGAATGAAAATATAACACCTTTCATTTTTATAGAGCCTTTCACAATCACAGTTCATCCTAAAGCATTTTATAACCAAGAAAATACTATTGAAATACACTCACTGTTGTAGTCTAGGAAATGCAGAGCTAATTTGCATATATTCAGCTCCTGCAAACCGAGACACTCATGTAATCTGATTTGGGATGTTGAGAGGCAAGAGTGGGTGGGAGAGGGGGAGAAAAGAACGAACAGGCGGGAGTACGAGAGGATGAAGTGGGCAGGAGAGAATGGGGTTGGAGTGAGAGGGTCAGAGACCTATGTACAGGAAGAGAGAGGTTTCTAGACCAATTCTAAAGAAGAGTCACCGCACTTGAAATGTTAACTCTGTTTTCTGTCCACAGATGCTGCCAGACCTGCTGAGTTTCTCCAACAGTTCCTGTTCTTAGGGTCTGTAGACTTTGTTGGGGGAAGATGGGGTGTTGATTTGAAGTGATCATTGGAAGCTATAGAAGAGAGATGAGAATTTTTAAAATGCATTTCACTCGCAGGGTGCAGAAGAGATTTACCAGGATTTTGTCTCGGCTGGAGAGTTTAAGTGATGAAGAGAGATTGGATTGACTGTGGTTGTTTTCCTTGTATCAGAGGAAACTGAGGGGGGATATGATAGGGATGTATAAACGTAAGAGGGACATAGACAGTAGGCAGCTGGAGGGATCAATGACAAGGGGGTGTAGATATAAGGTGAGGGGCAGGAGGCTTAGAGGAGATAAGAAGAAAGTTTTTTTTCACCCAGAGGGTGCGAATCTGGAGCTCTCTACCTATAAGAATGGCAGAGACAGAAGCTCTCATGATATTAAAGAGGTATTTGGATGTACGATTACAATGCCAAGACATAGAAGGCTATGGGCCAAGTGCTGGAAATTGAATTAGAATAGTTAGGTGGTTGGTCTTGACCAGCGAAGACTCGATGGACTGATGGGCCTTTTTCAGTGCTATAGACCTCTAAGACTGTGGAATAAATATTGAGCTGAAGACTCTGGGTAACTCCTCTACTCTTCCTTGAAATAGTGTCATGGGATCTTTTAAGCTCATTTGAAAAGAGAGATAACACCTTGGTTTAAAAGGGGGTTGGCAGCATGTTAGGCGCAAAGCTAAGCATTCCCATAACTAATTAGTTAGTCCTGCCAATTTAGCCATAAATTACAATGGACAAATCAATAACTAACTGGAGGAGGATATCTTTGAGAAAGGGATTCGGTTTGCTTGCAGGTTTTTGGAGGTCTTTATGCCCACTGCTTTCTTCTCTTAGTCCTGTGACAAAAACTGCTAATTAAAACCAATCCAAAAGCTGTTGCTGGGCAGTTTCCTTTAATCCCAAATGCAACTCATGTCAGATTGTGTCTTAGAAGTTTCAAATTCAGATTCTGAAAAAGTTACAGTTCTTGTGTAACCAGTGAGTAAACACCAGATATTTTTCACTTTGCTTCGAATTATAAAAAACATATTAGTTCTTTCTTTGCATCACAGTAGTCCAAGCTTCCATTTTCCGATTTACATATAAAAACAAAGTTGTTATAACTTCCGTCCATTATGGGATCAATTACTGAGGTATTTGAGGAGAGGGAACGCTGAGGTATTTGAGGAGAGGGAACGCTGAGGTATTTGAGGAGAGGGAACACTGAGGTATTTGAGGAGAGGCACGTTTTTGTTTTAACATTGATGTGTTGCCAAACTGATCCATGAAAATAGAGGTGATGGATACATAAATAACGCAAAGTTACAGTTAATGCAAACATGACTCAATCATCCTCATTCTGGTCACTTTAGGCAACCCATATTTTCAGTTTTCACTGAAATTTAGATAAAAAAGTTGCAATCATTTGTGCTTCTTTAGGAAGAATATTGTTCCCCATGAATACCGGAGACACTTCCCCATCCAAATGAAAGACCACAATTCTCACGATGTCCTGCTCCTGTGCACTGCCTGCCATGCCACCTCGAACTACTATGACAATGTCTTAAAGCAGCAGCTGGCGGTGGAGTTCAACGCACCGATTGGTTGTGAGGAAAGTGTTCGCCTACTGGAGGATCCGGTTCGCAGGCAAGTGCGTTCTGGAGCTCGGGTCTTGCTGCACGCTGAAGGCCTTCCTGAGGCTCGGAGGAAAGAACTACAGGATGTCCTGAAGGCTTTCTATGGCGTGCAAACATTGACCAGGGAGATCCTTGAAGAAGGAGCATCACTGGAAACGCGGTGAGAAAACTTTTGATTCCAAATTTACAGCTACTGTAAGCAGCTTGCAGATATGAGTGCTTTAAGTATAGTAACGACATCCTAAGATAGTTCACAGGCACCTTAATGAGTAGCATTTGACAACAAGCCTCATGAAACCTCAGAATGGGTGAGTAAAAGATTAGTCCGTAAGAAGTTCATTTTGAGGTGTGACTTACAGTGTGTGTGCAAGGCAGAAGTTTGGGGAGGAAATTCCACAGCCCAGAGAACTGAAGGCATGGCAGCCATTGCTGGAGTGATAGAAATTAGGATTTGCAAGAGACCCAGAGTTGGTTGAAAGCAACACCCGGAGAGTGTTAGGGCTGGAGGAGGAGGGTACAGCAGATCTAAAGGGGTGGCGTGATGGCTCAGTGGTTAGCACTGTTGCCTCACAGCGCCAGGGACCCGGGTTC
>JAHRHZ010000133.1:9738897-9770411 GCA_024137785.1 Ginglymostoma cirratum
CCCCCCACCCCCATCCCAGGCCCCAAGAAGACTTTCCACATCAAACAGATGTTCACCTGCACATCTGCTAATGTGGTATACTGTGTCCGCTGTTCCCGTTGTGGCCTCCTCTACATTGGGGAAACCAAACAGAGGCTTGGGGACCACTTTGTGGAACACCTATGCTCGTTTCGCAACAAACAACTGCACCTCCCAGTCGGGAACCATTTCAACTCCCCCTCCCACTCTTTGAACAACATGTCCATCCTGGGCCTCCTGCAGTGCCACAACGATGCCACCCAAAGGTTGCAGGAACAGCACCTCATATTTCGCTTGGGAAACCTGCAGCCCAATGGTATCAATGTGGACTTCACATGCTTCAAAATCTCCCCTCCCCTAACCGCATCCCAAAACCAGCCCAGCTCGTACCTGCCTCCCTAGCCTGTCCTCCCACCTATGCACTCCTCCAACCTCAAGCCCCACCCCCATCTCTTACCTACTAGCCTCATCCCACCTCCTTGACCTGTCTGTCCTCTCTGGACCGACCTATTGCCCTCCCTCACTCCCCACCTACACTCACCTTTACTGGCTCCAACCCCGCCTACTTGACCTGTCCGTCTCCTCTCCACCTATCTTCTCCTTTATCCATCTTCTATCCGCCTCCCCCTTTCTCCCTATTTATTTCAGAATCCCCTTCCCCTCCCCCATTTCTGAAGAAGGGTCTAGACCTGAAACGTCAGTTTTCCTGCTCCTCTGATGCTGCTTGGCCTGCTGTGTTCATCCAGCTCTACATGTTGTTATCTTAGCCACAGGGGCAGCCTAGCTGAGTAACAGCAGTCTGAGGAATGCAGTACAGACACCTCACTCCCAGACTCTATATCAAACAGATCAATGTAGTTGCATGGGAGCAGTCCATGGAGATAGCAGTCCCAGCAAATCAGACTGAACATCACATGTTTGACATGCGCAGACATAACTGAACAACTGCATTCATTGGTTGGCAATTCCCTGATGCTATCAGATAACCCAAGATCAGCTACGGTCATATTGAATGGTAGTGCAGATTCGAAGAGCCGAATAGCCTTCTTCTACCCTTACTTTGTTTCTTTTTTAGTATTAAAGGAGGTTTGCACCAGAATTGAAATGTAGATAGCACAATGTAGAGCTAGATGAACACAGCAGGCCAGGCAGCATCAGAGGAGCAGGAAAAGAAGGGTCCATACCCGAAACGTCAGCTTTCCCGCTCCTCTGATGCTGCCTGGCCTGCTGTGTTCCTCTAGCTCCACACCTTGTTATCTCAGACTCCAGCATCGGCAGTTCCTACTATCTCAAATTGAAATGTAGCAGTGAATGGATGATAAATACTAAGAGTTTGGAATTTATGGCCAAATGCTCAAGAATGACCATTACGAGTCTGTACTCCAATATTTGAGAACTCACATTGTTTTGGGATCACCAGATTATAGGGATTTGGCACTAATTTCAATGTGCAAAAGCAAGAATTAAAATCTATACTTACATATGGTGCCTTTAATATAATGAAAGATCACAGGGCATTTCAGCGAAGGATTATAATACAAAGCATGACATTGAGTCCCTTTAGGACATTTTACACTATCGGACTATATATTATCAGATGATCACAAGTTTGGCAAAACAAAAAGTTTTTAAAAGTGTCTCAAAGGAGGAAGGTGAGGCAGAGTGGTACTGGAAGGGAATTCCAATGCTTTAGGCCTGGGCAACTAAAGTAAAGCTACCAATGATGAGGCTGCCTGAGACATCAGGATTGGATGGTGTGTAGAAATCTTGAAGGGTTGTGGGACTGGGAGGAGATATAGGGAGGGATTTGAAACCAAGGATAAGAAGCATTTATGTCATTTTTTAACTGCTATGAAACTCATGTCCTTCATTGTTGCTGGGTAAAAATCCTTAACTTGCCTATCCCCACCTTCTCACTGACAATAACATCAATAAATGCTGGACTCATTAGTGATGTTCGCATCTCAAAAATAGTAATAAAATGTGCCTCTTTCTGACAGCTCTCGTACATCTGTAGCAGTAAGAAAGGAAGTTTCAGTTCCATCTGTTACCTCATTTGTTGTCAGTCTTACAGCAAAATCCTAAATTTGTATAATATACAACGGCTAAATAATCATCATCTTCTGTACAGCTCCTTGTCTGTCTGATATCAGCTCCTGTACATTCACAGTGGCTGCTGGGTGAATTGCACAGTCATCATAGCGACTTTTCACATCCATGCCCTTACGTTACTTAAAATTTACAGCACATTCAGTCCAGTTGGTCTATGTAATTGTTTAAGTCCCACATAAACCTCCTCCCACCTTATTTCATTTCACTCTGTCACCATATCTCATTATTCCTTACTCCTCTATGTACATTACTAGTTTCATCTTTTACACATCTATGCTATAGAATTAGAAACAGGTCATTCCGCCTTTCTGCCTGAGTTGGCTCTTTGGTAGGACGTTATCATTTAAATACTGTTCTCTTGGTCATGATGTTAGATTGTACCCCAGCAAGGAGTCTGAACTTTAAGGTAGGTAGGACGAGCACGTGGAGATCATTAACGCCTAGAATCAGTTCCACTACTAGATTAGACAATGGCTGATCTGCATCTTCACTTCATTTACTCACATTGGCTCAGTAACTCTTACTTATTGACACTACCTGACCCCTACAATCTCAACTCCTTTTTTTCTTGCGAGCGAGAGTTCACGATTTCACCCAGTGTGTAACAGACTGTTTCTTGGCATTACATCTGAGTGATCCAGCTCTGATTTTAAGGTTATGCTGGCCTATTCTCCCAACCAGAGAAAATAATTTCTCGCCATCCACAAGGTCAAGCAGAACCATAATATTGTTCCAGCACTAAACTTCAGTTGCTACTCCTTCGTCCATTCTGTCATGATTTAGATTCTTTGTTTATCTCTTTCCATCAGCCACTTTTCCCCTTAAATCTCAAATTTTTGAACAGTCTGAAACCTGCCCTTTATGTGTCTCCAAAACTAATGCTGAAAAATTCTTAATTCCTTCTGTTCCGCTGTCAGTTCTCCACAGTATGATTCAATTTCAAGCTTGGATTCCATTGTCTTTCGTGATGAATTCCTATCTGTGTTTTTCCTTTTCATTTCTTCGGCCCATCTGGCACAACAATTTACAAATTGCTTTGTTTTATTTTTCAATGATTTTCAACATTAAACTTCAGTGTTCTCCATCCCCTCCCCTCTCACTCAGCGCTTTTAATTGATGAGGCGATAAAATGTTTTTTGGTCTGCTTGTTAGCATCTGTTCTTTGAGATTTTTCCTTTCTCAAGTAATATTTACAAGTTACCCAAGTCAATCAGAACTGTCTTGATGATTTTATTAAAGAGGCGGAAAGTCTTGAAGTTGAATATTGTTGAAGAGAGAGTCTTATTGCTAAGTTTTTGAACCTTGTACTTTTCAGGACAAATGCAGGAATATCATATTTCAAACAAACAATCCCACAATAAATTGCGCTATAGGAGAAAAGGGTATAGATTGGTTGGCAGATTGACTTTGATTGATAGTGTATTGTCATGGAGAAAATAACCAGGTACAAAGATATCCTAACCTTTGGGTAATAAAAAAAAATGTTTGAAAAGATTCCTTTTGTTTGAAGAGAAGTATACGAAAATACTTCACTTTTAATTAATGTAATGAAGCTCTTCTTGAGAGCTGCATTCAGATTATTGGAGGCTAGATTTTCATTACCACTTATTTATTTAATTACAGTCAGAGTCAACACGTCCATCCTGACCAGGTTTCCTCAACTGAACTAGTCCCATTTGTCTGCATTTGACCCATATTCCTCGAAACCTTTCCTCTGCATGTACCTATCCAAATGTCTTTTAAATGTTGTAATTGTACTCACCTTGACCACTTCCTCTGGCAACTTGTTCCAGGTGTGCACCACTCTCTGTGTGAAAAAGTTTCCCCTTAGTTCCCTTTTAAATCTTTCCCCTCTCACCTTAAACCTATGCCCTCTGGTTTGGGACTCCCCTTCCCTTGGGAAAAGGCCTTGGTTATTCACTTTATCTATGCCTCTCGTGATTTTATAAACTTCTATAAGGTCACCCTCAGCCTCCGATGCTCCAAGGAAAAAGTCCCACCCTATCCTGCTTCTCCTTGTAACTCAAACATTCTGGTCTTGGTAACATCCTTGTAAATCTTCTTTGTACCCTTTCGGGCTTAATAACATCGTTCCCATAGCAGGGCAACCAGAATCTTTTTTTATAGCATCCCTACTGTGTGGAAACAAGCCCTTCGGCCCAACAAGTCCACACTGACCCTCAGAGCATCCCACCCAGACCCAACCCCCTGTAACCCATCTGATCTGCACATCCCTGAACACTATGGGCAATTTAGCATGGCCAATCCACCTAACCTGCACATCTTTGGACAGTGGGAGCAAACCCACACAGACACGGGGAGCATGTGCAAATTCCACACAGATGGTCGCCCTAGGATGGAATTGAACCCAGGTCCCTGGCGCTGTGAGGCAGCAGTGCTAACCACTGGGACAAAAATAAAGTTGCTGGAAAAGCCCAGCAGGTCTGGCAGCATCTGTGAAGGAAAAAAACAGAGTTAACGTTTCGGGTCCAGTGACCCTTCCTCAGAATAGGTGGTGGCTGGGAAAATGTCAGTTTATATGCAGAAAATAGGGAGGTGGGTGGGGTAGGGAGTAAACGATAGGATAGAGCCCAAAGAGAGAGAAAGACAGTTGGACAAAGAGTTGATAATGATTAGGCTGGAAGGGTGAGTAGTTGTTAATGGGGACTGTTAGTGACTAACAGCAGGGGGTGTGTAGTGGCAGGCTATGTGGTAACAAAGCCTGGTGTGTAGGGTGGGGGGCTGGGACATGTGAGAGTTTAGGGCCTAAAATTATTGAACTCAATATGGAGTCCGGAGGGCTGTAGCATCTCCAGGGTTGAGGAAGGGTCACTGGACCCGAAACCTTAACTCTGTTTTTTCCTTCATAGATGCTGCCAGACCTGCTGAGCTTTTCCAGCAACTTTGTTTTTTGTTCCTGATTTACAGCTCTTTTGGATTTTACTTAGTGCTAACCACTGAGCCGCAGTACTGCAAAAGTTGTACAGCTGTGACACGATGTCCCAATTCCTATACTCAATGATCTGACCAATGAAGGCAAGCATGCCAAATGCCTTCTTCACCACCTTGTTTTCCATATTTGTGTTGACATATGGAGAACTTGAACTGACACAGAGGCAGAATTAGGAGAATTCATCAATATTCTGAATTATTATCAATTCCCCAGTAAAATTAAAGCTACAACATGATGAAAGAATTAATTTCTTAGGCACAGCAGTATTTACATTGGCACAAGACAACAGGCACAAATAAGCAAAGTTTTTTTTCAAAAAATCTAAACGCACTTCTACACACAAAATACCATTACACTTAACACACCTTCCACGGAGTAGTGGGTCACAACTGGTGGGGTATATGCACAAAGCTGAAAGATTTAATCAAGCAGCTTCAACCATTCTTACTGCTGATCTCAATCTCAGATTTAGAGTCCAAAGTTGTGCAGTGTAGATGGATTGGCTATGCTAAATTGCCCGTAGTGCCCAGGGATGTTTAGGTTAGGCAGGTTAGACATGGAAAATGTAGGGCAATGGATCTGGGTGGGATGCTCTTCAGAGGGGCAGTGTGGCCTTGTTGGGCCGAAATGGCCTGTTTCCACACTGTAGGGATTCTATGATTCTAAATTTAACAATTGACACAGTGTTCATTGCAATAACATCCACTTTGTTTTTCTTCATATTGTAGCTCTTGAATATCTACAACCTTAAGTTCCACCTTATTTGCAAGGTATTTGTTTCTCAGTAATTTCACATTTTCCTTTTTTAGTGGACTATTCCTCTATTGGCAGGTTTAAAACTGTTCTCCCTCCTAGGGAGCCTGTATCTAACCCCATTGACAGCTATGCAGCCTTTGCTGCCTCCATCTCTTACCTTCCCTGGAGCCTCCCCAATTCTACCTTTTGTAGTCACCTGCTTCTTTGCTTCAGCCTCCCCTCTTCCCCACTGCATCCTCACTTCTTTTTGCAGCCTCTTTCTTCTCAACTCCCCCCGCTGGTAGCCTCTTTTGTTTCCCCTCTGTCCCCAGCCCTGACATAGAGGTCCCCATGCCCCTAGGGTCAAAAGTCTCCCATGGTAGCCACTTGCTTGCACTCTCTTGTCTTCTTTCTTAATGCCCTATCAGCAGCAAATGTGAGGAGAGAACGAGCCTGTATCTAGAGAAACAGTTCCTCATGGATTCTGTCCACGTCCTTATGGGGAATTTTCTCCAACTGATGGTCCATGATTGGAATCCCCTGGGAATTTTAATCTGAGGGTGAATTCACCAATTGTTCCTGTGTATTTTTGGGGGCTATTACACGATCAACTAATTATCTTAAGTAGTCTATTAATGTAGCTATTAGCGTACGCCTGATTATTCAGCAAGTTGGTGTTTGTGTTTTGCACGCGTGGGCTAGTTAATGTACTCTGCCTAGTAAGGAAAAAAAAACATTAAAAAAAAAAAAATCGATGGAACTATATTTGTTTCAAGCAGTAGCCACTAGGATGGACAGTTTGCACACTTTGGCATCACACTGGCATTAAGTTCATACACGGCATTTCCCCACTGACTGGGAGGTAAAGCATTGATTTGTAATCAGCAGTCATTCTCATTTTTGTGATTGTTTAACATTTGGTGTTCTTGCATTTTCCCTGATGAAAGATGAAAAGCTTCATCAATATTTAAATTTTGTACCAATAGACTTGAATTCGTGTTTTTCTAATAATGACTTCAGGACATCCCAAAGTATTTTCGTGATGAGTTTAAACACGAGTCAATGTTATAATATAAGAAAGGGACAGCCAGATTGTTCACAGTAAAACAGTGAGATAACTGGCCACTCTACTCATGTTAATTGAGGGAATTTTGTTCCTTTTCTTTATTCATTAACAGGATGAGGGCATCACTGACCAGGCAGTATTTATTGCCCATTCCTAAGCACCCAGAGGGCAGTTCTGAATCAACCACATTGCTGTGGGTCTGGAGTCACGTGTAAGCCAGACCAGGTAAGGATGGCAGTTTCCTTCCCTAAAGGACATCAGTGAACCAGATGGGTTTTCCCCCAACAACTGACAATGGATTCACAGCCATCATCCGACTCTCAATTCCAGATATTGTACTGAATTCAAATTCCACCATCTGCCGCGGCAGGATTCAAACCCGGGCCCCCAGACGTTATCTGGGTCTCTGGATCAACAGTCCAGCGATAATACCACTAGGCCATTATTGCCAGCACTTAAAGAAGAATCTCTGATCTTCAAAATAGTGCAATGCAATCACTGACATCCACCTCAGAATGCTGTCAAGGTCTCATTTTGAAAGATGGACCTGGGCGTGTCAGCCTGGATCCGGCGATCAATTCTATGGGGGTGGGACTTGAACCTCACACAGAGGCAGCTATGCCACTACCGAGTAATATCGGATACAATTGCAGCAGAAAGAACATTTTAACTTACAGTTTAGCTTTCCAAATCTCTCTCATCAACTTTTCGACCATTTTCTCCCTGCTTGCTCACTGATCTGCAGTACCTCCCAGTCCAGCAACTCCATTGATTTAAAGAGGCATGTCCCTTGTGTTCGAATCCCTCCATATCCTCAGCCCTCCTTGTAACCAGCCCCACAGCCCTCTAGGAATTCTGATCTGTTCAGCATCCCTGGTTTCCTTTGCTTCGCTTATTGGAAACTGTGTCTTCTGTTCTCTGGGCCCTAACTCTGAAGTTCCCTCCCTTAAACCTCTCCATTTCGAGAGTAAGCTCTTGCACTTCAGTGTTGCTCCTTTAAATCCATCCCTGATCAAGCTTTTAGTCATCCACACCGAATCAGCATCCAGCTTTGTCATATTATGCTCCTGTTGAAGTGGGGAGATCTTCTGAGTTAGACATAATTTAATTTAATTCGATGTGGTTGTTGTTGACTCATGTTATTCCAGCGATCTGATCCACCCGGGGATCCGGCTACATATCCTCGCAGGATCGGTTAACGGTAATCGATCAAAGCGGCACTGGATAGTTCACACCTCCCCTCCTAATAAACTTTCCAATCTGGAGACACTGTATGTCCCCACAAACTCAGATCGGTATCACCTGCCTCTCAAAAACGAAACCATATGTCTTTCTGGTGACCTGTTCCTACCTCACAGTCTACAGTTTTGGAAGCTGATATAAGGGATTGCTTCTTTTCCTTGAACATTTACAGGAGTTGACACACACGGGGCGGATGGTACAGAATGGGAATCAACTGCAATCGTTAAGGATGAAGAGGATAAACTGGGACAGGGTTTGTGGGTGGGTTCGTAGGGTGAAGGAAAGGGAGCAACAACATGCCATTCACACTGACTGCTTCGAAATTATCTACCAATTAATCAAAGCCCTCTGGGGAATCCCTTCAGAATGAAGATGAACTAGATAGGTCTCAGTGGATGGGAAAGGTGAACTCATTTAAAACGAGCTATCATACACCTTGCTGAATATCAACTTGCAAAGCTCATTCCCTCAACTTATTTAAAATGCCAATAATTATTAGCTAACAGCTGTAATCTTTCCTGTTTCAAGCTATCTCCCTCCTTTCAAGTCAGGAACTGAATGTTGGCGAATTGTAGAATATATGTCAGCGGGCAGCAAAGCAGATCGGTTTGAAAGTTATGGTGCAGGGTTGTGGATGGTTTGCACTTGCATTGCAGAGGCTGGCGATGCTGAGGACATCCTGATGAATGTACACGGCTGCTTAGAGTTGCGGTAGCAATTAGGCGAGAATTGATTTTGCTCTTGAGGGATGGCAGGCCGATGCAACTAACTGCGGTCCCAGTACAGTGCCCAGAGCCTCACCAAAATAAATCTTCAAGGCCATAGCTGGGCATGGGCAAGTGGAAAATAAGGCTGACAATCTTCCAGAATTGATATACAGCCTCCAGGTCTTGCAGATTAACCCTCAAGTTAAGGCTGTAAGAAAACCTGGAGAACTATTATTGGGGCATCTAGCCTTTTAAAAGATTGCTGAGCGCATTCTCTTATTAGTTACAGAGATTCGTTGAAAGTGAGAGAAGGAGCTGCTTGACTAAGTTGCGAATGGTCAGTTGTCTAATTATTTCTCACTTGGCATGGTGCCCCAGGGGGCTTGGTGAGTGGCCAGTAGTGAACTGAAACAGAGGCCTTGGTTTTAGTCACCTTGGCCCGGTGAGTGGGTGTTTTGGCAGGACAGCAATCATCGCAAGACCATCCATGGCCTGTGCTCACTCCCCATTCCTGTTCGATCTTCCCTTCAAGCGGGTCAAAATTCCCACAGAAGGTAAAAAGTAGCTCTTTCACACAACATCATCAACGCCCCAACATGATCTTAATTTCAGATCTGTTCAGGGATCAGTTTCAGGAATATAAACCATAAGACCGTAAGAAACAGGAACAGAAATACGCCGTTCAGCCCCTCGAGCTTGGTCTATCATTCAACAGGATCTCATGCCTTCTGAAACTCAAGCCCATTGCTGACCCCCATTCCCTCCATATTTCTGAGAGCAGTGGACTGGGTTAGGATCAGGCTTTGCATGCGATATTGTGCAGGACAGGTGGTGACAGGCTGGTGAGAATGCTCACTTTGTTTCTGAGAACAGCAGCCCAGCACCCAACGGCAATCTTTTGCCCTCAAAATTTCATCCTTCATGCCTCACACACCTGCTACCCTCTTCTACTCCCCATGCTTTCTCATATATCCTCTGCCCCCATGACCCCTCATACTCTTCACTCCCTCTCCATATGCCAGCCCTATGCCCCCTTATTGAATCCCGTACTCCTACATGCCCGCTCGTAACTCCATGCCCCAGTTTATCTCCATGGCCGTTCACCAGTACCCACAATGGGCAGACCTCAGGACATCTTTTAAAAAAGCAAACAATCTGATGAAGCCATTATTTAAAGGCACTTCAATCTGAGAAAAAAATTCATAAAAGCTATTAAAAAAAATCTAAAGCACCTCAAGTGGTCAATCTGTTTTAAATTTGAGAAAATAAGCACTTAACCACTTGCCACATCAAGGATAAAAAATCCTTTAATAACCTCTTAAAATTGTCAATCAAAAATATTAATATAGTTCATCACTGAAAAAACTCAACCAAGTATTCATAATAGGAGTGTAAACATGGGGTCTATAGAAACTGAAATGCAGAAAGACTTTTATAAGATGCAGATGATGTTTCATAGAATCATAGAATCCCTACAGTGTGGAAATAGGCCCTTCAGCCCAACAAGTCCATGCCAACCCTTGGAGCATCCCACCCAGACCCCTCCCCCTATAACCCACCTAAGCTACACATCCCTGGACACTATGGGCAATTTAGCTTGGCCAGTCCACCTAATCTGCGCATCTTTGGACTGTGGGAGGAAACCGGAGCACCCAAAGGAAACCTACACAGACACGGGGAGAATGTGCAAACTCCACACACACAGTCGCCTGAGGGTGGAATCAAACCTGGGTCCCTGGTGCTGTGAGGCATTATTTTTAAAATAGTATGAATATCACGAGCAAAGTCAGCACTTTTTGCTTATTCTTAATTATCCTTGAATCAAATGGCTTGTCAGGCAATTTTAGAGGCACTTACAAATCAACCACCTTCAAAGAAGATTATTTATCAATCAGCAGAGTGAAGCATGAAATTAATTTTGTTATACTTTCAACAATAGGTTTTTTTAAAAAAAAAGTTTGTCCCAACATTTAAGTTTTAGTATAAATTATGACGGGATTTTTCCCAGCCCATTTTGCTACAGTTTGAATGCATGCTGGCATTTTCTCCAACGGATAAAATACTGTAAAGCATCTCATGACTTAGACAATGCTGGTCAACGTAATAGTCATTTTTTCTGTTCAACGCAATACCCTATCACAAATGACTGCTGGCAAAACACAGTTATATTGTGATACGGAATCAAATATCAAAACATTTTACACACACTTGTCAGAATGTTCCCAGTTCCTCAGCGGATTACTCTCATTGGTCACAAACTCTTCAATGAGGAAGGTTTTTTTCTAGGGCTTGCAAAACTCACCCCACCACACAAAAGTTGCAGGTGATGGCAAGGTCAAATTTGTTACAGGGGTGACAATAGTGATCCTGACCTCTGACAAGATGCATGCAGGGTTTCAACCCTTTGTCTTCCCAACTGTGTGAAGATCAATAGAGTGTAGTCAGTGAAAGGGAGGGATATCCACTGTTACAATGAAAAACCTTAAGACGTCTGCTTTCCTGAGCTCATTCTTACCTCCATGGGGAGGTGGAAATCTGACTCTGGTTGCTGTGCGACATTGTACAGTCCAGGTATGTATTCACCTTCATGAACGGAAGGGTTATTGCACTTTTTTTTAAAAGAAAGCCTCATTGGCTCCCTTCCTCACAACTCTGTGGGTGTATCCTGAACGGAAATTGCTGGTGAAACTCAGCAGGTCTGACAGCATCTGTGGGGAAGAGAAAGCAGAGTCAATGTTTTGAGTCAACTGAATCTTCATCAGAACTGTGGATGTAACTATTTCTCTGTGGTGCAAATCAAGAAGGCACCTCACCAGCACCTTGTCGAAGAGCCATTAGGGATAGTAATAAAGGCTGGCACAGTTAGCAATGCCTGTACAAATGAAAAACAGTACTCTGAGACTTTCCAAAGCCATGAAAGGCACGATATCAATGCAGACAAGGATTGCAGATCGATGCAGATCGTTCTTCACCCCATCTTTCTGTGATTTTGGCCTATAGTCAATTTTGGGGCTGCAGCTTAGTTTTGTTTTAATTCAGTCAGTCAGAGGGGCAGTGGTGATAATAGAAACAGTGTAGTCATGCAGACGTCCGCTATTATGAGAACAAGGCTTCAGATTCCACCATGTTACTTTGTTGGAATTTAAATCGGGAAGGAAATCTACCATCATTACATGGCCTGGCCCGCCTGTCACTGCCCATCTGAAATGGCTGAACAAGCCTCTCGGTTCACAGGCAATAAGGAATCTCAGCGACACCCACAAAGAGGATTTCTGAGAAACAGCCTGCAGCAGAGGGACATTTGGACCGTAATTGGGATGTAATAATAAAACATTTCTGGTTTACATCCTACATCAGGGGGAACGTTCTGTTTTCATTTTAATTTCCTCTCAATCTGGCAGCACCAGCTGTGAGGCAAATTAAAATGTTGATTTAAAGCAGTTGCAGACTTGTGGAACATGAACCTCTGAATGATGTTCTGCCGCATCCAAGTGTTGGCTCAATCCTGACAAAGATTCCAGAATACAGAAACAGAAATTACTGGGAAAAATCAGCAGGTCCAGCGGTATCCGCAGAGAGAGAGAGAAAGCAGAGTCGAAATTACGTGTCCCTTTTTCAGAAAGATTCCGGATTGTTCTGTTACATCCGTGAGTATGTACACATGCAGACTAGAGAGAGTGGTCAATTCTGGTCTCCTGTAGTTTTGATCACATGACCCGCTGCCCCCACACTTTCGTGATTGGTGCATCCTCTAGGCAACTGTACTGTCATGGGTGGTTGGGGAGGAAGCCTTATTGTCCAACTGGACTAATCAGTGATTCTCTCAACAACACCAGCTTGCAATTATGCAGTGTCTTTCACGCAAACATTCCAAGGTACTTTGTAGGAAAATCGTGTAACAAAACTTGACATATTGAAAATTTGGCACATGCTCCTTCACACTTATCTGTTAACCAAACTTAACCACTTGAGGACATATTAGGGCAGCTGGCTAAAAATTGGTTAACAGGCGAGTAGGTAAAGGAAATTTGCAAAGGAGGAAAGAGAGATTTACGGAGGGAATACCGGACGTGAGGGCCTGGTCAACTGAAGTCTCAGCCACCAAAATTAAAATTTGTTGAGAATGAGATCTTGGAAGGTTGTGGGATGAAGGAGATTTGAAAGATTGGGAAGGGCAAGGGCACAGAAGAGGTAGAATTTTAAAATTGAAGCTCTGGCCGATAGCCAATGTATGTCGGAGATGGCGGGAGTGGTGGGTGAATGAAGTTTGCTGACAATTGGCTGTAGACAGACCTTCTGTCTCTGGCTGAGGACGGAGGTCTGCCTCAGAGATTTACTGATTATCCAGTTGGCTGTCTCCTCTCTCATCCTGGAACATCCATTAATAGCAGTGGCCACTGCAGGGACTGCATTAGTCCTGGACGTGAGAAACCAGGATCCAGATGAAAAGTGAGACAGGGTAGGGGGAGGGCGGGGAGTTTCTCGGTGAGATCAAGATAGGTAGCCCAGGGATTGTTGGGGTGAGTGGTTGGGAGCGGGTAATCCAGCCAGGTGTCAGACAGGGAGCAAAGGCCAGCATGGAAGGGGACGACTGTGAGAAGGGGAGAAGCTGTTGTTAGGGGGGAGCCTTGATGAAAAAAAAATGGGTCTGCGAACAAGGCAACACCTCCCCCCCCAATCTTTATCACTGAAGGTCCAAGCTTTCTACCTCACTGCACCTCCTTCTGGTAGGCAGTGAGAAAAACACCTGCAGAATATTCCAGGCCTCCCTGCCTTCAAAATTGCTCACAGGGGAATTTTGCCTCTGGGTTTTAAAATTCTTAGCTTTACAAATTCCTGCACATCTGCAATTCAGGGCTCTTAAACATCTACTGAAGGAGAGTCATACCAGATTTGAAACTTTAAGTCTGTTTCTCTCTCTACAGGTGCTGCCAGGCCTGCTGAGTTTCTCCAGCATTCTCTTGGTTTGTTGGAGCATCTTCTATTTCCTTCAGCCAACCACTGGCAGCTGACTCATTGAGAAGGTGGTGATGAGCTGCCATCTTGAACCACTGCAGTCCAGATGGTGCAGTCACACCGCTCCCCACCCTGGTCCCCCTCAATGTAGTTAAGGAGAGAGATTCAGCATTTTGCCTTAATAATGGTGAAGGGGTGGTGATACAAGTACAAGACAAGATGGTTTCCAATGAACCTGTCTTCCAAGGTCACGGATTTCACAGGAAGGAGCCTTAGTGAGATGCTGCAGTTCATCTTGTAGGTGCTACGCACTCATGCCACTGTGTATCATTGGTGCAAGGAGCGAATGTTTAATATGGTGGCTGGGGTGCCAATCAAAATGGCTGCTTTATGCTGGATAATGACCTTTTGGAGTGTTGTTGGAGCTGTAAATAATTTATCCCTGATTTCAGTTGACTTCAAAGCTACTTGATGCTGCGCTCAGTAAAGTCTTAATGTCAAGGCAGTTACTTTTGTTGTACAAGGTAATGGTTCTGAAACAGTTAATGTTGAAATTGCATTGGGCTCCACCCGATCTGATAATGTAACACAGTCTCTGAGTGGATAATCAGACTGTCTTGTACAGGGTCTTGAGGGGGTCGAAAGTTATATATTTGTCTCATGCTAGTCTTGAGTAATTATGCCCAACCAGTCAATGTAACTTTGCCTCCTGCTGTTGTGCAGTAAACCTCCTCTTGTTATGTTGGACAATTGTAAGGACTCATCACAGAATCACAGTGTTGTTACAGTGCAGAAAGAGGCCATTCAGCCCATCATTTCTGCACCAGCTTTTCTAATGAGTATCATTACTTAGTGTAAACCTCTTGCTTTGTCCCCATACCTTGCACATTATGTCTATCCAAGTAATCATTCAATGCTGTCTTGAATGCCTCTATCATCTACCACATGTAAATTTATCAGGCCCTTAGACTCAACATACAAAGGTGGATTGGCTGAGGGCTGTTGTGGCACAGTAGTAGTGTCCCTAACTTTGCACCAGGATGCCAAGGCTTAAGCCTCATCTGCTCCAGATATCGGCAATATCTAGAATGTAGGATTGGCCTGGGATGCACCATCAATCCAGATAATGATATTTTTATGAGTTTCCATTGATTTTGTTTTTGTTACAGTGGCTCCACGAGGGGCTGTCTAACCTGATTACAGTTTGTTTTATAAAAGTAGAAAGGAGAATTGGTGGCAGTGCTAAATCTCAACAACCCAGAGCGCAATTTGATAAAGTCTGTGTTTCTCGCTGAAGACACTGTGCTGCTGAATGGAACCACAGGACCTGGTTAAAATAACACTGGTGGAAATGATGAAAAACTAACCGAACTTTTATTTGTCACCCATCCCTGGTAGACCTGACAATGTAGTGGTGGACCACCTTCTTGAAAAGTAGAAACATCAAACATTGGAGCTGGAATTGGCCGTTCAGCTCTTCATACCTGCTCCCCCATTTGATATGGTCACAGTTGGTCATCCAATTCAGTATCCTGTTCCTGCTTTCTAGCCATACCCTATGATCCCTTTAGTATTAGAACTGCATTTACCCTATTCTCAAAATCTTCGATGTTTTGACTTCAGCCACTTTCTATAGCAGAGAATTCCACAGGCTCACCACTTTCTGAGTGAAGAGGCTTTTCCTCATCTCATTCCTAATTGGCCTACCTTACATCCCTAGACTGTGACCCCTGGTTGTGGACCCCCCAGTCATTGGGAACATCCTTCCCCTGTTTATCCTGTCTAGTCCTGTTAGAATTTTATAGGTTTCTATGAGATCCCCTCCCCCAACTGATTCCCATTCTTCTGCACTCCAGTGAATAAAGCCTAACTGATCCAGTATCTCCCCACATCAACCCATGAATCAATCTGGTAAACCCATTTTGCACTCCCTCAATAGCTAGAACATCCTTCCTCAGGTAAGAAGACCAAAACTACACAAAGTACTCCAGGCGTGCCCTGTAGAACTGCAACAAAACATCCCTGTTCCTGTACTCAAATCCTCTCGCTATGAAGGCCTATATAACATTTGCGTTCTTCACTGCCTGCTTGAACTGCATGCAAAGGCTTGGCTGCGTCAGTGGGCAGTTAAGCATGGGTCTGGAGTCACCAATGAACCAGAATGTGTAAGCAGGTTTTGTTTGACCTCAAAAGGACTTTTGTGAACTAATTCTAGTTTAGTCATAAGGTGCTGGTACTTTCACAGTTATCAACTTCTTGTTTAGACCGAGTTGATAATCTAAGTCGATGTGGTTCAATTCAAATACTTGTTCTGTTGCATTACAAATTTAATTTTCTGAAATCTCTGGCATTGGAATATAATCAACAAACAATGCATCCCACGAACAATGGCATAAAACTCTTCAAACAAAATAGAGTCAATGACTTTCTGTAGTGCAAAGGAAAGAGATATCAGTAGGTTAGCTGATGACCTCATGAAAGGTGACATCGGGTCATGTGATGCAAAAGATCTTACTGTAGATGTTTGTATAACGACCTCTTCTTGCTGTTTATATTGTTATTTTTAAAATGTATTCATAGAATGGAAGGGTCACTGACAATTTATCACTGGACCCTAATTGCCCCGGGAACAGTTAGGAATCAACAACATTGCTGTGGGTCTGGATTACACATGTAAGCCAGACCAGGTAAAGATGGCAGATTTCCTTCCCTCAAGGACATTAGTGAACCAGGTGAATTTTTAAAAAAATGACAGTAGTTACACATTCCAGACTTTTTATTGAATTCAAGTTTTACCAACTGCCATGGTGGGATTCAAGCCCATGTCCCCAAAGCATTGGCTAGTACATTGCCTGTGTCTCTGGATCACTAGTCTAGTAACATTATGACTACACGATCTTCTAAGTAGTTCTATAGTAACAGTGCATATTCAAAAAAAGGTTCTGGCCACAAAGACCTCCAAGTCCATCTTCCATCTCTGAGTACATTTGCAATGCTATCAATAGGAAAGAGGAGGCTTTAGGAATGAGATTACTTCACACGCTATCAGCCACATTGGAGTTTGGGAGGCAGAGGACCAACGCTGAAAGAAGACACAGCATTAGCTGGCACAGTCTCAATCACCATCACCACTTCAATGGCATCAAGTGGCCTGGGCATTTCTCCCTCCTCTTTCTGAGGAAGAGGTTGGCAGCAAACACATGGCTCTTTGGAGACTGATCAATACAATGCCAAGCCACCAACAAAGTCTAGGCATGGGTATAAACCTTGGGAAAGTCATCCAGAACCTCCTCCCAGCAATGGGTGATATTTGGCTTTTCAAGTACATTAATACATAACATTCCTGGAGTTATTCATTACCTTTCTGATAAAAGTGCTGCCAATATCATTCAATAAATTCATTCACATCTGATATATAATGTTCCTTGGCTCTAGTGGTTAATGTGTGTTGGATTAATTAAATATTGGTTTTCTGTCTCTTCGAAAGATTTTACTGCAAAAACATCTTTAGTTCATAGTCGGTTTAAAATCAATTCATAACATTCGTTCTTTAAAGGTTTCAGCCATGGCTCAATGGGTAGCATTCTCACTCCTGAGTTTGAAGGTTGTTGATTGAAACATTCTGAAACTTGAGGATCAAAGCTTAAACTGACACTGGCAATAGATGTGCATTACTGTTGATCTCTGGTGTGAAATATGGACTAGACCGGTATTAATTGCCCAGCCCTAACTGCCTAGAGGGCAGTTAAAAATCAACCACTTTGCTGGGGGGGGGGGGTCTGAAAGACCAGACCAGGTCAGAATGGCAGATCGAGTGTTGGTTGCTTGAGGAACTCCAGCTCAGTGTTGATGAGCTGGAGTCTGAGCTTTGAACACTGCGACACATCAGGCAGGGGGAGAGTTACCTGGAGACTGTGCTTCAGCGCACCCCTTAGATTAACTACCTCAAATTCAGTCAGTGGTCAGAGATAGGAGGGTGTGACTCTCGGCGAGGCAGGAGGGTGTGACTCTCAGCAAGGCAAATAGAGGGATCCAGGAGGTAGTGCTGAAGGAACCTCAGCCCTCAAGCTGGCCTAACAGGTTTGAAATTCTTGCTCCAGATGCTGGAATGTGTAATAAAAACAAAAATACTGGAGACCACAGCAGGTTAGACAGCATCTGTGGAGTGAGAGCAAGCTAACGTTTCGAGTCTAGTGAAGACTCGTGTTGAGTCAGGAAGTCACCTGGACTCGAAATGTTAACCTGCCCTCTCTCCACGGATGCTGCTTCATCTAGACTCAAATGTTAGCTTGCTCTCACTCCATGGATGTTGCCTGACCTGCTGTGATCTCCAGCACTTTCTGTTTTCAGTGACCTTATTGCTCGCTGTGTGGTTGCATGTGGGGCTATTGGGAGGATGAGCAAACTGACCACAGCACTGTGCTACAGGGAGCCAATCAAGAGGTGGTGGGGGCGAGAAAAGAGAAATGTAATTGTAATCAGGGATTATTCAGCGGAATAGTGAGGGGAATAGAAGCTGCTGTCTGTGGTCAGGATTAAGATTCCTAAGGTTGTGTTTCCTGTCTGGAGCTTGGGTTCAGGGACTGCAGAGGAACTTGGAGTAGGAGGGGAAGATCTGGTTGCATAAAGTCTGCGTTGGTTCCAACGATAGTAGTAGAAAAAGGAAAGAGGTTCTGCTGAGGAGATATGAGCAGCTCGGGGCTGCGTTAAAAAACAGAACCAAAAGGGTAATAATCTCTGCATTACTACCTGAGCCATGAACAACTTGACAAAGAGTCAACAAGGTTAAATACATAAATGCATGGCTTAAAGATTGGTAGTTTAGAGTCCCTATGGTGTGAAAGCAGGCCATTTGGCCTACTGAGTCCACACTGACCCTCTGAAGAGCATCTCACCCAATCCCTCCTACCCTATCCTGTACCAGTGCATTTCCCATGGCTAATCCACCCAACCTGCACATCCCTGGTCACTATGGGCAATTTAGCATGGCCAATCCTTCTAACTTGCATACCTTTGGACTGTGGGAGGAACCTGGAGCACCAAGACAATGTGCAAATTCCACACAGACGGTCACTTGAGGGTGGAATTGAACCTGGGTCCCTGGCGCTGTGAGGCAGCAGCGCTAACCGCTGGGGCACCGTGCCACCCTATTGGCATTGGAGAAAAAGGTTCAAACTCGTGTGACATTGACACCATTACTGGGGATGGAGGGACAAGCTTTTCTGATGGGATAAGCTCCACCTGAATCAGGTGAATCACATAACCAGAGCTGTGGATAGGGCTTTAAACTAAATGGTGGAGTGGTTGGTGGTTCAGTTGCTTGGAAAATTGTGGTAAAAGTTAAAGAAGGAGGAGATCTCAGTAGAGATGATTGAAGTTGCCATAACAAGTAATAGGACGGAGTATGAAAAGGCTCAGGAGTCTGGAAGGGAGGCAGTGCTGTAGTGGTAATGCCACTGGGATAGTAATCCAGAATCTCAGGGTAATGTCTGGGCACATGGGTTCAGATCCAACCAGATAGTTAAACTCAATTAAAGTCTGGAATAAAACACTGGTCTAATGAAAGCCATGTAACCACTGTCAGTTGTCATAGACAATTCTTTAGAGTTTCACTACCTGCAACGTTAACGCTGTTTCTCTTTACACAGATGCTGCCAGATCAGTTAGTTTTCTCCAGCAATTTCTGGCATGGTAGCTCAGTGGTCAGCACCACTGAGAGAGTTCTCCCTGTGTCTGTGTTTCCTCCCACAGTCCAAAGGCGTGCAGGTTAGGTGGATTGGCCATGCTAAATTGCCCAAAATGACTAGAGATGCGCAGGCTAGGTGGATTAGCCATGGGAAATGCAGGGTTACAGGTGTAAGTGTGGGTTGGATGCACTTCGGAAGATCAGTGCAGACTCAATAGGCCAAATGATCTCTTTTCACACTGTACAGATTCTATGATTTTACAGTTTAACTTCAGGCACAGCAGACAAGGGGACAACTATATGAAGGGGACAGTCAATACAGGACTGAGGGTATTGTATTTAAATGTATACAGTATGTGAAACAAGGTAAATGAGCTTGTAGTGCAGATTGAAATTGATGGGTATGATGTTGTGGTAGAGACATGGGGATCAGGGCTGGGAATTAAATATTGGATTGGCTGCCTGGCAGTGGGCGGAAAATTGGGATAAAGGGGTCTTCTTCAGGATGGTAGCTGCTGTCTGTTGGAGGTCTGTAGGAGACAGTGTTGGGAACACAACTATTCACATTATACATTAATGATCGGTACAAAAGAATTGAGGGCATGTTGCTAAGTTTGCAAAGATACTTGGAGGGTCAGGTAGTTTTGAGGAAGTGGGGATGCTCCAGAAGGACTTGGACAGGCAAAGAGAGTGAGCAAAGAAGTGATAGGTGGAATGCAATGTGCAAGGTGGAAAATGTGAAGTTATGCGCTTTGGTAGGGAGAATAGAGGTGCATACTATTTTCTAAATGAGGAAGGGGTTCAGAAATCCAAAGCACAAAGGAACTTGGGAGTCCTAGTTCACAATTCTCTTAAGGTTAACATGCAGATTCAGATGGCAGCTTGGAAGACAAGTGCAATGTTTACATTCATTTCGAGTTCACATTCATTTCAAGAGGGTAAGCCTACATGAGCAGAAGTGTGCTGCTGAGGTTGTGGTCAGACTGCATTTGGAACATTGTGTGCAGTTTTGGGACCTGTATCTAAGGAAGCATCCGTGTTGGAAAGGTTTACATGAAGAGATTTGCACGAACAATACTGGGGATGAAGTGTTTGTCATATGAAGTGCAGTTGAGGACTCTAGGTCTACACTTGATGGAGTTTAGAAAGATGAGAGGGAACTATTTGAAACTTACAGAATACTGAGAACCCTCTTCCCCTCCCCCATTTCTGATGAAGGGTTTAGGCCCGAAACGTCAAGTTTTCCTGCTCCTATGATGCTGCTTGACCTGCTGTGTTCATCCAGCCCCATGCTTGTTATCTCGGATTCTCCAGCATCTGCAGTACCTTTTATCCCAGAATACTGAGAGGCCTGGATAGAGTCGACATGGAGAAGATGTTGCCACTAGTAGGAGAGACTAAAACCTGAGGCCATTAGAACTGAGATGAGGAGTCACCTCATCAGCCAGGAAATGGTGAGTCTGTGGAACTCATTGCTGCAGAAAGCTATGGAGGTCAAGTCATTACATATATTTCAGACAGAGATAGATAGGTTCTTGATTGGTAAGTGAATCAAGAGTTATGGGGTGAAGGCAAGAGAATGGGTTGAGAAACATATTAGCCATGATCTGTTGGTGGAGAAGATTCAATGGGCCACACGTTTTAATTCTTCTCCAATATGGTCCTACGGTCGTTTTGTAATGGGGTAGTTATGTCTTGTTGCAATTGTATAGCGCCTTGGTGAGACCACACCTGGAGTATTATGTGCAGCATTTGTTTTCTTATCTGAGGAAAAGTGTTCTGGCTTTGGAGGGAATGTAACAAAGAGGATGGCACGGTGGCTCAGTGGTTAGCACTGCTGCCTCATAGCACCAGGAACCAGGGTTCGACTTCCAGCCTTGGCCAACCGTCTCTGTGAAGTTTGCACATTCTCCCCGTGTCTGTGTGGGTTTCCTCCCGGTGCTCTGGTTTCCTCCCATAGTCCAAAGATTTGCAGACTAAGTGGATTGGCTATGCTAAATTGCCCACAGTGTTCAGGTATGTGTGGATTAGGTGGGTAATAGGGGGATGGGTCTGGGTGGGATGCTCTGAGGGTCAGTGTGGTCTTGTTGGGCCAAAGGGCCTGTTTCTACACTGTAAGGATTCTAGACACTGAATCAGTCAGGACAGTATTCTCTAGGGTTTAGAAGAAGAGAGGGGAATCTCACAGAAACTGATAAAATTCTATCAAGACTACTCAGGGTAAACATAGGAAGGATAATTACAATGACTGGGAAGTCCAGAACCAGGGGTCACAATGTCCAGGATATGGGTTGGGCCATTCAGGACTGAGATGAGGAAATGTTTCTTCACCAGAGATTGACGATCCTGTGGAATTCTCTGCCACAGAAAACTGTTCAGGCCAAAACATTGAATGTTTTCAAGAAGGAGTTAGGTATAGCTTTTCAGGTTAACGAGATAAAAAAAAATGTGAGTAAGCGGGAACAGGGGACTGAGTTGAATGATCAGCCACGATTACATTAAATGGCAATGGGCCAAATGGCCTGCTTTTGTTTCTACTTCCTTCCCTGAAGGACATTTGTAACCCAAATTTTTTTTTTAATAACTAGTGTCATATGGCTGCCACTAGACAAACGTGTTAATTCCAGTTATTATTGTTTCCGAATTTCACCACCTGTGAGGGTGGGATTCAAATCCATATCCTCAGGAGTTTAGCCTGAGGTCCTGGATTACTAGTCCAGTGACATTACACTACCACCTTGCTCAGTACGATCATTGAGATGAAATATTAAATTGAAGCTTATAAAAGATCCCATGGCAGTCTTTCTAATCGGAGCTAGAAGCTTTCCCTCAGTGTGCTGGCCAAGGGGTACTTTCAACTCCATTAAACACCTCATCATTTGTTATATTACTGTTCTGAGACATTGCCAGGTGCACCTTGTTGCGTTTTCCAATTTAAAAGAGTGACTGCACTTAAAAGTTACGAGGAAGGCTGTAAGGCACTTTGAGACATTCCAAGGTTGTGAAAGTTGCTACATAAATGCAAATCTTTTTCACAGTTTCATGGATGCCTCCTTCCTCCATCTATAACCAAGAGTCTGTGTTACAAGCATGTTTGGGAGGCCGAGATGAAGAACAATTGCTACACCGTAATACTGGTACCATTCCTGATTGGAAGAACAGTAAGTTCAATACTACATGTCACCAGAGGGCACAATGCATGAAGTAGCACCGATTGACAAAAAGCAAATTGGTCCAATCCATCTGCTCCTTACTTGTGCTTGACTATTTGCGTGCTCTGAGGATCTGATGAACCATCACGTGTTTCATTTATCCATGTCTGTTCAGACTCTTCTTCCTCTCCCCACCTTGTATGATCTTCCATGGTCTTGTTTCAAGGTCACTTTGGGCAAGACAGTGACAAAGACCAACAACAACTTGCCTCAGAACAGCAATTGGTCAGTCAACCCCATGTTTCAACGTTCACTTAGATCACAGCCAGATCGCTACCTTAACTCCTTCTGCCTGCCTCAGTTCCCTGTCCTTTAATACTCTCACCTTGTAAAAACTCCACACATTTGAGTTTTGAAGTTTTCAAATGATCAACATTTGAACAACCTCTTGGGGGAGAAGGTTCCAGATACCCACTATCTCTTTGTGTGAAAGGTTGGTTCCTGAGATCTTTAGCTCTAATTCAGAGGTTATGGTGTCCCCTCCTCAGCCCCCTGTGTTCTTGTTCTGGATTTGCCCACCCTATCAAATCCTTTAACCGTGGATAACACATCAATTATTGCACCCGAGATAATAGGTACTGCAGATGCTGGAGAATCCGAGATAACAAGGTGTGGAACTGGATGAACACAGCAGGCCAAGCAACATCATAGGTGCAGGAAAGCATTATTGCACCCTTTGGTTTTCTGTACTCAAATGAATATGCGATGATCCTCACAACCTAATCTTTTCAGCACGGGTATAAGCCTGGTCAGTCTTTTATAACTGTCTGTAATGAACGTCTTCTGCCTTAAGGAGATAGAACTGTTCACAAAAGAAAGAAAGTGCTAAATGACAATTAAATGAAAACTCATTGTGTATTAAAGCCAAATGAACTCCCTAGATCCACAAACCCAACTTTGAAAAACCTATGCTTTTAAACCTTGGCTGCAAGAACTAAAATAGGAGGGCGTGGGAGACATACACAATGTGGGCAATCAAAGGAGATTGGAGAAAGCTTTCTTCGTGCAATGCTGTCAATAAATCATGAAACCTGCACTCGTGTCCTCATCAATCAACAGCAAACACAAGGTCTATGTCCCCTCTGATAACCTCCAAAAGCTCAATCCTGAAATGATTGGGGATTGATTGTAGCAATCCATATCCCTGTCTGTCTCTCTGTTTTCCTTCAAGTGTCAGTCTTGCAGACTGGGATCGGAGCTGGTTTTCAATTGAACTAACTGACTTGAAATTGACTCTTTAGTAAAACGAAATATTGTCAGGAGTGATCTGAAAAAGATTTCTGACTCCTTCCTTCCACTTTGTATGGAATTGCTTATCACAAAGGGCAATGATTTGGGCTTCATTTTGCACTGCCTGGCAAGCTGCCAGAACTGATTCATAATTATCAAGAGGGGCTAAATGAGCTGGAACTCTTCATTTTAGAGAAGCAGGTTGATTTGCTCGAGCACTATAAAATGAACGGGATGGCTTGTTTGCAAATTTGCAGCTTGATCCAATTAAATAGATTGTGTGCAAGTGCATAGCTTGGTAAATAGAATAGGGAAGGCCAAATTTTGCAATTTTAAATAAAAACTGAAAGGATGCTGTACACCAGAAACAGAAATTGCTGGAAAAGCTTAGCAGGTCTGGCAGCATCTGTGGAGAGAAAGCAGAGTTAACGTTTCGGGCCCAGTGACCCTTCTTTAGAACTATTCCGAAGAAGGGTCAGTGGACTCGAAACATTAACTCTGCTTTCTCTCCACAGATGCCGACAGGCTTGTTGAGGTTTTCCAGCAATTTCTGCCCCCGATCGCAATCTTAAGTCGTACAAAACCAGGCCTCTGTAAGACATCAGGAGGTAGTTCGTTTCCTGGAGAATAGTGTACCTCTGGAACAGGTTTTTGATTCACAGAGTGAATTGTATGTGATGTAGTGTCAGCTGG
Organism: Ginglymostoma cirratum; assembly: GCA_024137785.1. Classification (NCBI taxonomy): domain Eukaryota; kingdom Metazoa; phylum Chordata; class Chondrichthyes; order Orectolobiformes; family Ginglymostomatidae; genus Ginglymostoma; species Ginglymostoma cirratum. The sequence continues at coordinate 9,763,508 of JAHRHZ010000133.1, forward strand.
TGCTTAGGTTGGTTTGTTGGCACCATCGTCTTTCCTTGCCTAAGGACATGGTTTACATTGATGGAGGAAAGTCACAAGTAAGTCTTAATAAGAGGGTCATGTCACATGACTGCAATCAGGTACAAGTTACATTAGCACAGTGGAGATTGGGCTGAATCTCCCCATATTTTGGCTGTGTTAATTTTGGGGAGCTTCAGGGCTTTCTCCCACAATCACCTCTTTAACTGTGCATCTTGAATTCGTAGTCCCCTCCTCATTGACACACGTGGTCGTAGAGGTGAAGGTTTTTGGTATTGCCGGGACATTCCAGGTGCCACCTTTAAACCCTAGCCACATGCCGCTTCAAATGCTGTAAGCCAAGAGCTGCCCATCGAAGTTTGCTGCTCGACCCGCTATCCTAAATGAGATGGTTGAGAAAGGGAAGGTGCTGCCCTGGTTCATGGATGGGGACCTGCAGGTCCTTGATGGAGAAGGGGGCCTTTCTCTATCTTCAGGGCCACCAAAGAAGTCACACCTCTTGGTGCTACCAGCATTGAGTGAGATAGTCATCTGGGTGAGTGATGTGCCAACTGTTCGAAGGAGCAAGCGGCAATACCATGAGAAGGTTAATCATCTTCTGCAACTCTGCAAGGGCCGCCACGTTCCGTCTGCATACACCTCCGGCCACAGCTAATGGTGTACCCCTGATCATTGCATGAAGCACCTTCACTCAAAGGCTCTCACCCACCTCATTATCCAAAACTATTTGCCCTTCCTGCTCTCTGTGGCTCCTACTCACTCACCAGTTACTCTTCACCACCCTTCCTGCCCCTGCACCAACTCTAACAGCTCTTCCAGCCATAAGTGCGCACACAATCCCTCCTTTGCCTTATTGTTGGAGAAACTGTTCCAAGGTGTGCGGAGAGGACCCAGATGGGTGACCAACGATTGTCACCTCACCCCCAATGAGAAGAAAATCCTTGATGTTGCTGGAAAGGATTGAAACTGTTCGAGTAGGGATGCCCAGATCGAGCAATCGAGGAAACTACATTGTGCTATGCTGTGTTACTCTTCCGTTATCATCACTGTGAACACACTGTTAACATGCCTGAATTGTGACACCTTTTAATTCCCTCCATTATCTTATGCAGACACCGACGGCACTCCACCCCATAGAGTCCAGGCCCTCAGCCTATCAATGTCTCCTCCATCTCTAAGGAATAAATCCCTCAGAGGATGCACCAGTAAGCCTTTGCCTTGCACCCTCCATCAGCTCAGAGACTCCCACTTCAACAGGTACCTGACCCAGATTAGACTCAGGGACATAATCTGGTGAGGACATCAGTGTCTCTGCGGCTGGTTGAGGAAGAAGTAGAATTAGAATTGGGTTTTATTACCAAGCTCAGGAATACAGGAGTGCAGCAAAAAGTTTACAATGTCGCCATTCACAGCGCCACCTTAGGTACAAGGTGCCTAGGTACAAAATCTTAGGTTAAAATGTAGCAAGAGTCGCAAGAAACAAGAAGAGCAAGAAATGCCCCAGGTTGCTGGCACTTGAAGGGCTGTCAGGGACTGGGTACCTGCTCAGCTTCATGCAGAAAATGATGCTATGGTCTAGGTCATTAACACCTCTGTCCAAATGCAAAGACCAACGCAGGGACAACACTCAGACTTGTTCAATCAACGTTATACGTGCTGTACTGGCTCTGGCTTGTATGAGTCTAGCTACCTACAAGCACATGGTCCTGAGAAGACCCAGGTCCACCAGAATACCCAGTGGCTGCTGGGAAAAAAAACATGCAAAACTGCCTGCTTTAGCGCATTGACAGCAAAGAGACAGGAAGACGTGAGACCTTCACCCCACTTCATATGCTCTTTCTGCAAGGGGACAGGGTAGAGCCAGTAGGTGCTCAGACAGAAGAGGAAGCACTCACCAAGGAGTCTCCTTTCAGAATGTCACTGAGGTGTGGGACTCACCCCTGCCTGCCATCCCCGAGCCTGTGGACATTACAGCTGATGAGGGTGAGCCTGCATCGGTGCAGGACCCTCTAAACATGTCTGGGACGTCCAGTGGCAAATGCCTCGCTCTTGCCCGTATTGACCTTGGCACCCGAGGCCAGTTCAAACTGGTCACAGATGCTCCAGAGTCTGCTCACTGATTGTGGATCCGAGCGGAAAACGGTGACGTCGCAGGGAGGCTTTGACCAGCAGGCCTCCGCTGCCTGAAATGGTCACCCCTCTCAGGCCCGTATCCTTCCTGATGGACTCAGCAAAGGGCTCTATACAACATACAAATAAGGCAGGAGAGAGTGGGCGGCCCTGCCCAACTCCAGTTCTGATTGGGAAGCTTTCTGATTCCCACCCATTGATTGTGACTGCGCTAACCATATTGGTGTAGAGCAGTTGGATCCAGTTGCAGATTCCCTCCCCGAAGCCTAATTTGGAGAGAGCATCTCTCATGTATGTGTGCAATATCCTGTTAAAGGCCTTCTCCTGGTCCAGGCTGATGAAGCAGGATCCACCCCCCACTGTCATGCACATAGGCGATCGTATCCCTGAGGAGTGTGAGGCTGTCAGCGATCTTCCTGTCCAAACAGCACAGGTTTGCTCAGAGTGAATTACCGATCCCGGAGCAGACTTGACCCCGTAGGCGATGACCTTAGACAGGATTTTGTAATCTACATTCAACAGCGAGATTGGTCGCCAATTTCTAATTCTAATCCCTCTCCCCCTTCTGCTTGTAGATGAGGCTGATGATGCCTTTCCTCATGGATTCACACATGGTACCTGCCTGAAACAAACTGTCATACACCTCCAGCGGGTCCTGGCCAATCCAGTCCCACAGAGTGGAATATAACACGGCTGGTAAGCCAGCACTCCTGGGAGTTTTATTCTTTTCAAAGGATTGAGGGTCTTGGTCAGCTCATTCAGAGATATCGGCTGGTCCACCCTCTCCCGTGTGCTATCGTCTAAGACTTCCATGATAGAGGTCAGGAGCAACAGGGAGGCTGTGCTGTCAGTGGGCTTCGTGCCATGAAAGGATTTGCTGATCCTCGGGATGCCAGACTGAGATGACGTTACCGAGCCATCTTCTTCCTTCAGGCTACTGAGCACAGAGATCTCCCTGTGCACCTTCAGGAAGAAATGTGAGCACGTCTCATCCCGCTCCATGGAGCAGACCCTGGACCGGAGGATTATCTTGGAGGCCGCTGAGGCAGAGAGCAAGACTTGTTGGCTCTTCGCCTCCTGGAGATTCTCCGTGATATCAACGCTCATCGTCTGCATTAGGAGCAGGTTCTGCATCCTTCTCTGGAGTTGTAACAGCTTGACCCATCTCTCTCTCAGCTTCTGCACACCTTTGAGGATGAAGAACCTCTTGACTGTTTCCCACCAGTCCCCTGGAGACACAAAGAGGGGTTTCATGGTTCTCCAGCCTGTCTAATCCTTTTTGAGCTCCTCATTGTCTTCTGGGGTCAACAGTTTCACATTTAGCTTTCACGTTCCCTTGCCAGGCCCCTGGTCATCCTGCAGGTGACAGTCGGCCAGCAGGAGGCAGTGGTCAGGGAAGAAGACCGGCTTGATGCCGGTGGATCTGACCAAGAACGCTCGGGACGCAAACGGGAAATCTATCCTTGAGAGGATGGACCCGTCTGGTGGCAACCAGGTGTATCTGGGCTGCGCGCCATCTGCAGGGGTGCTGAAGTCATCGAGCAGCTTGGCGTCTTTTACTGTTTCCCCCAGGAATCTGGACCCTGCACCCCACCCACCCCTACACGCTGGATTGTCCATCCACATCAATGATGCAGTTGAAGTCTCTGGCCAGAATGACCAGCCTGGCCATAGCCAGCAGGAGTGGGACCTGCTGCAGGATGGCCAACCGCTCAATCTTTACCGCTGGGACATACACATTGATTAGTGTCAGGGGAGCGCATAACATCTGCCAGGAGGCCACAGCAGAACTCATTGCCCAGCTCTCAGATACCTGATCAGGAAGGAAGTCTCAGAATCTAACTTCCATCAGCACCATGTGATGTTAGAAATCTGCCTGAATGACTGCTACTTCTTCTCTAACACTCACCTGTACGGACAATACTGTCTTTCTTAAATATGCAGAAGGTGGGGCAAAGCATTCAAAGAGTTTTTTCCTTTGTGGTAATCTTTACAGTGTGACAGGAAGGATGGATAAGGAAGCCGCATTTCTTTGTCCAATTAAGCAGCTGCTCAGTGACCATCACCTCCCCTCTTTGCCCGCTGCGGTTGTGCATAGCACAGCATGTCAGGATTATGTGGCACGCTCTGTGTGAGGATACTGTAGGTAGTGGAAGCAAAAAATGTTGGAAATCACAGCGGGCCAGGCAGCATCCATGGTGAGAAAACAAGCTAACATTTCAAGTCTATAGATGACTCTTCATCAGAGCTCATCCTGTACATAGTGGAAGGTCCCTTTTGAATAAAATAACAGCCCTTTTGGGACACTGAAAGCAATATTGCCAACTGAATGGCATGCTGGGAAAACTGGCCAACTGAGCAGTGTGCTGGGAATTGGATCAGGCCAGATGGACAGGTATGCAAACTGGATTTAGGACCAAACTACTGCAGAATCTCTGCTGAAAACAAAAGTAGAAATGCTGGAAATCATTGGGGGTCAGGCAGTATCCATGGAGAGAGAGCAAGGTAACATTTCGAGTCTAGATGACACTTCAAATCAGTTACCTTGATTGATTATTTTGGATAGGTGTTAATGAGACAGTGGAACTGAGATATCAAAGCCAGGATGCATGAAGGACTCACTGTCAAATTGGACCAAGCCAGACAAATATGCAAACCATTCTCCTTGATTGACCATTGAAAGGGTTGTTGATGAGACAACTTCGCAAGGTTTTGGGTGGAATACTAGATCTCAGTTTCAGTAGAACTGTTTCTGAGGCAGCCCGGTTCCTAGAGTTGGTTCAATCAACCATGGAAATTACAATGGCCAACACTGTCTTTTGTAACACCTTTCCTAAGATAGAAACGCAGTTTAAATTATACTAATTACATTGTTACATCAAACCACCACTGAGCCACTATAATTGTGAATGACTCGGATAACTAGTTAAAAGAAGCCACTCAAATCAGATGGGGCCTCACACACACTTCAGAGAACACCAGAACTGAAAAGCAGAAACTTTGGGAGCAGGAAGAACAGCCTTAACTCCAATTTGATCAGCTGTAATCAGGATTGTATACACATTTTAACGTCTTGCGCTCCCAAAGCAGATTTTAAATATTTGTGTAGGCATAGAAATTTAAGAACTTTAAGTTTACTTGGGACATTAGAGGGAAAGACTGGTTTTGCAAAGTTCTGTATATGTCTACCTTGTGTTTCAATGGCAACAAACTATGTCTCATGGTAAACGACATCTCATTATTAGAGTAAAATAAGTCCCACCAGGTAAGCAAGTAGATCAGGCCATGCGAAAACAAAGCCTACAGCACTGCAGAACCTGCCAGATCAAACCAAGCATTGGGATTTCACGTTGAGGTGCTCAAACACTTGAACCACAGTGAGCCTGGTGGTTGAGCTTCATTGTATCGGCGCTCAGTCAGTGGGTTCTATAAAGGGGTCATGAACCATTGGTTGGAGAGGGCAGACCTTCTCAATCCCTGTAACAATTAAGCTCTGCTGTTACCTTGACAGCCACTGGGATGGGATGGCTACCCATTCCTGCGCGGCACAAGTCCTACTCCAGCACCTAACACAATATGGTATCCTGGGACATCCTCAGTCTGCACGAACACTGAACATCAGGCTTCTGGATGGATTGACAGTGAGCAGGCTAAATCCTGGGCCTTCTAAACCTGCTCCAAATCCCGAGGGGAGCTTCTGCTGCGGCTTCTCCATCTCAAAGCAGTTTTGCAGCCGATGGAGGTTTGCAGCTCCTGGGCTTGCTGACACCTTTGTATGTCTTCAGTTATTCGGCACTGCCTTTGGCATAGAACTGTGACAGCAGTGAAGACGTTTGCTGGATCCATTCAGGAGGGATGCACAGTTCCTCTGTGGGGAATATCAGAAATGGAACAGTTACTCAATGGTGTGATTCCTGAGAAGACACAGCTGCAAGTAAAAATGAAGTTATATCATAGGCTGCAATACAGTCGGACATAGGAGATGCTGAAATGCTTCTACACGAACCTCTGAAATATTATGTCCTATGTTGAAGTATGCAGCACAAACCAAGTGGTCCAAATACACCGGGGTATTATAGAATCCCGACAATGCAGAAGAGTCATAGCGTTGTACAGCATGGAAACAGACCCTTTGGTCTAACACTTATGCGCCAACCAGAAATCCTAAATCAATCTAGTCCCATTTGCCAGCATTTTGCCCATATCCCTCTAAACTTTTCCTATTCATATACCCATCCAGATGCCTTTTAAATGTTGTAATTGTACCGGCCTCCACCACTACCTCTGGCAGCTCGTTCCATCCACGCACCACCCTTTGTGTGAAAGAATTAGTTCCCTTTTAAGAGGGCATTCAGCCCATCAAGTCTGCACCAACTGTCCGAAGAGCATCCCGCCCACCCTATCCCCGTGACCCTGCACTTACCATGGCTAATCCACCTAACCTGCACATCTTTGGACTGCGAGAGGAAACCAGAGCACACAGACACAGGGAGAACGCGCAAACTCTACACAGAAAGTTGGCCAAGGCTGGAATCAAACCCAGGTCCCTGGCATTGAGAGGCAGCAGTGTTAACCATTGAACAATCATGCCAAAATATAGTATTATAATTGTTGTGTCATAACTGTAGGAGTACTCCCTCCTTTGCTTATCCGTCCGTAGTCGCCCTTGAAATGCAGCACTGAATATAAGGGATAAAAGGTACTGCAGATGCTGGAGAATCCGAGATAACAAGCTTGGGGCTGGATGAACACAGCA
>JAHRHZ010000133.1:9770811-9856923 GCA_024137785.1 Ginglymostoma cirratum
GAGCAGGAAAACTTGATGTTTCGGGCCTAGACCCTTCATCAGAAATGAAGGGTCTAGGCCCGAAACGTCAAGTTTTCCTGCTCCTATGATGCTGCTTCACTTGCTGTGTTCATCCAGCCCCAAGCTTGTTATAACTGAATATAAGGGCCCGTGTTCTCATATGCTTACAGTTCACTGTGTGAGGAACGCAGCTCTGCACTCTTGTGCTGCAATCATACCCATAGAAAATTTTTGAGGATTCTTTTTTCATCAATGGAGGGCATTGCTGACCAAGCAACATTTTTTGCCCATCTCTAATTGCCCAGAGGGCAGTTAAGAGTCAACCACAGTGCTGTGGGTCTGGAGCCACATATAGGCCAGACCAGGTAAGGATGGCAGTTTCCTTCCCTAAAGGGCATTAGTGAACCAAATGGGTTTTTCCTGACAATGGATTTGTGGTTATCATTAGCCTCTTAATTCCAGATAATTATTGAATTCAAATTCCACCCTCTGCCGTGGTGGGATTTGAGCCCAGGTCCCCAGAACGTTATCTGGGTCTCTAGATTAACTGTCCAGCAATAATACCACTAGGCCATCGCCTCCCCTAGCTTTTACAGCCGCAGTTGACTCTTTTGAGATTGCCTGTGGTCACTTCTACTTCACAGGGTTTCCCCGGGTTAATTTGTCATGATCAATGATTGCTTGTGGCCAGGATTTGTAATGTGCATCTGTGGCTGCAAGGATGAGGGGTTTTACACAGGGCCATCTGTTGCTCCCTGCAAGGAGACAGTCAGGAAATGATTCAACGCAGCTGGCCCCTTCATAGCCATTGAGAGAGGAAGGCCTCCCACTATTATAAGTGTTCAGTCCGATTCTAACATCTGGCACAGTTTGATCAGTGTCCCTGGCAGCACGTACACCTGGTGCCCATGGATGGGTCCCCCTGAGATGCTTTTGAGTGGTCAGCAGCGTAGTGGCTCCTGACACCCTGTGACAAACTGAAGTAACCAGCTGCCTGCGCTGACATCCATGTCGACAATTCTTACTGTCTATCAGCAGGGAGGATGGGACGTTGGACATTAATAAACTGTGAAGTGCAGTTAGTAAGGTCATTAGCAGGTAATGCTTCTCATTAAGAGACAGCCTGCCACCTCCTTGCACCAATCCCCCCTTGAAGCCAGAAACCAAACTAAAAGATGTTGCAAGTAGGCCCCTTTGGACTCGTGCGATTCTGCCCCATTTCTTGCCTTAGCAAACATTGTTCAGGCTTCTAAGAGATTCTGCTCGCTCTCAAACCCTTTCAGCATTTCAAGCTTTGCGATCATATCACCCCACTATTGCCCACACTCAACATGAATTCTAGTTCACTTACTCGGCATATCCTAGACATTGACTGAAGTTTTATTGCAGTGCACTGCATACTGTACTGCGTGCACTCACACTTTACCAACACATGGGACTATAGTTTTTTTGTAAAAATTCTTCCTTTCTTGAGATGTAGCCATTATAGACAAGGTTGACATTTCCTGCCTATCCCAGTGTACCCTTGAACTGAATGGTTTACCACATTTCAGAGGGTACTTAAGAGTCAATCGCAACATGTTGGGCTGAATTTTCCCAGCTTCTGAACAACACAGGCGATGGAAAAGTTGGGGAAAATATTGCAAGAGTGCAAAAATGAAAATCTCAAAATCATGTTTGAAAAAGTCCAATTTTCTGCTTAAGGTTTAATGGCCAAGTGAGAATCTTGCTAGCGAGTGGCGAGAGGGTTGTTATCTACATGCGTTGACATCTGATTATTATTTAATTTCAACTCATTTATCTGCAGGTTGCTATTTTCCTAGGTAAAGAGAGCAACCAGACAGCACCAATTCCATACTTGAAAGTCAGGCAAGTTATTTGGCGGCTGTAGCTTGTTGACATCTTTTCTGGGACATTCCCAGCATTCCCCAACAGCTCAGGGCATGTTTCATGTGCAGCTGCTGCCTGCACCCTTTGTCCATAGAGGTAGGCACAGGCAAAGTACCAGCCTCATTACATTATTATGGCACGTCACGGGCTAGCCTTTAACACAGCTGAGCACCTCACTACTGCATGTTGGAGCTCACCAACATCTAACATTGCTGTGCTGCTGCCAGACTGATTTGTGTGGAGGGACAGGTGCCAATCTCATACACTGGAACAGGGTCATCTCAGTTTATTTTTGTAGCTCTCTCACTTTGTGCTTACTTGCTTTTTGTACATTGCCTCATTTGAAATGTACAGCCTCTCAGTTAGAGACATGGAGTCATATAGTTGTACAGCAGGGAAACAGACCCTTCGGTCCTACTTGTCCGTACCAACCAGGTATCCAAAATTAATCGAGTCCCATTTGCCAGCATTTGGCCCATATCCCTCTAAACCCTTCCTATTCATATACCCATCCAGATGTCCTTTAAATGCTGTAATTGTACCAGCCTCCTCTACTCCTCTGACAGCTCATTCCATGCATGCACCCTCTTCATGAAAAATTTGCCTCTTAGGTCCATTTTAAGTCTTTCCTCTCTCACCTTAAACCTGTGCCCTCTAGTTTTGGACTCCCCTACCCTGGGTAAAAGACCTTGGCTATTCACCCTATCCATGCCCCTCATGATTTTGTAAACTTCTATTTGGTCACTCCTCAGCCTCCGACACTCCAGGGAAAATAGTCCCAGCCTTGTCAACCTCTCCCTATTGTTCAAACCGTCACCCTGGCAACATCCTTGTAAATCTTTTCTGAACCATTTCAAGTTTAACAACATCTTTCCTACAGCAGGGAGACCAGAACTGAATACAGCATTCCAATATTGGCCTAACCAATGTCCTGTACAGCCACAACATGACCTCCCAACTCCTGTACTCAATGCACTGACCAATAAAGGTAAGCGTACCAAATGCTTTCTTCACTATCCTGTCTACCTGAGACTCCACTTCCAAGGAATATGAACCTGCACCCCAAGGTCTCGTTAGTCGGCAATGTTTGTTACGGCCTTACCATTCAGTGTATAAACCCCACCCTGATTTGACTGATCAAAACGCAGCACCTCACATTTACCTAAATTAAACTCCATCTACCACCCTTTCGCCATTAAGCCCATCTGATCAAGGTCCTGTTGTACTCTGAGTTATCCTTCCTCGCTGTCCACTACACCACCATTTGTACTTCTGTTTTGCCTTGCCTTTCGGCTTAAATGCAAAGTCAGGCAACCTGCCATGTTTGCCAGCAACGAGCAGTTAAGGGAGTGGACATGTTGCTGTATGGTGCCATGCTATGCCAATGTCACATCTGTAGCATGTGCTGCCAGCTTACATTGGATAAACACACTGCACGTGCTTCAACCAAATGGCCATGTCTGCGAGTCAAAGGAGTGTAGTCCTTAGTCCAGTGAAGGGGGAGCTACGTTAGTTAAGGGGTCCAGCCACAGTCAGACATCGGCTGACTTCAGTCTAGAGGGTAGACCATGGTCAGTTGGCTTTTTGGTGCAATCAGACTCTGGGTATTTGTGTTGATGCAATCCGGGAGCGGTCAGTCCTGTAGGTTTGGATGGTAGACCTCCAAAGGAGGGTATTGAGAGCGTGTGCCGTGTTGGGGAAGTCAGCTTTGAAGGCAGCATGCTGGGATGCACACAGGACAATCACGGGCAAGGGGGCAACTCTACATAGAAGGGTGAGGGATGATAGTGTATTGGAAGGCACGGGCTTACTTTGGAAGGAGATTTTGCTGACAGCTGCCACCATCGCGGCTTTGATGTGAGGGTGACAGTGTATGACTATGTTGGGCATTACTAACTAGTAATCCTAGCGCTCGGGGGGTAAATTGAAGAGACAAGAGTTATAAAGAGGGTTGAGTTTGAGTGTGAGGAGCTCAGACCTGACTAGGTTAACAGGGATTGCAGTGCAGAAGGTAACAAGAAGTGAGAGGAGATGGTGCACACCGAGAATAACAGGCAGAGCCTGCAAATCTCACTCTCTTTTCAACTCTCTGTCTCTGAGAGAGTGATGTGGAAAACCTCCCATCTTTATCTGATGCTGAATTGTGCAATAAACATGGAAAACAGCTGGCAGTACACCCGCAGCGTGTGAATTACGTTTGTTTTGTCCGTGGCCGTGCGCTGCACTTGTGATGTAAGGCCCTTCAAAGGACGTGTGCATTAATCAGGCACTTACAGGTTGCAGATTAAAGTCTGCAGGCTTAACATTCCGCAAGTCTAGCCCAAGCATTAATCAACTATGTAGATTATAAATCCTGACCATGTCATTGATCATTCCAATTTGAACGTAGTAATCTCTGTGAAGCAGACGTGTTCACTACTGACCTGCAGGCCACAGTTTCTAGACACATTCCAAGGTTCCATAGTCTGCAAAGGTCAGAAGCTGCTTTCCTGTCACATTGAAATGTTAAGTATTCCACAACATTCTTGTATATGCAATGCTATCTTTCTTGGGTGGCTTGTGGGAGCGACAAAGTTGGAGTGATCCTGCTGCACTCACAATCTCCTACTGTATTTGTGTGAGTCGCATACATCAGAATCAAATCCATGGCCCTCCACAGGCAGCAGGGTGGCTCAGTGGTTAGCACTGCTGCCTCATGGAGCTAGGGACCCAGGTTTGATTCCACACTTGGCTGACTGCTTGTGTGGAGTTTGCACATTGTCCGTGTGTCTGCGTGGGTTTCCTCTGGATGCTCCGTTTTCCTCCCACAGTCCAAATATGCACAGGTTACATGGATTAGCCATGCTAAATTGCTCCATAATGTCCAGGGATGTGCAGGCTAGGTGGGTTAGCCATGGGGAATGCAGGGATTGGGTGGGATGCTCTATGTATGGGCTGAATGACCTGCTTCCAGACTGTAGGTGTTCCATGTTGGACTCCTCCATGTCCCACTGTGTCACACACCACAGTAAACTGTTAGATCAGTGTGCTGTGACTGCTTATATCATTTGTTTCTGATATTTCTCACACAGGACCAACGGATGGAGCTGTATCAGGGGTTATTGCCACTGTGGCTGCAGCACAACGAAGGTAGAGAGAAATGGAGGAGGGTCAGATTTGCTGCCAAGCCCAGGACCAGCAACAACCTCCATTGGCTGACCACCCTCCGCATGAACAGCCCACAGCTGAAGCACCCCTCAGGATGGAGAATACCAGGACTCCAGAAGCCCATTCCCTCACCCCGCAGCTGAGTCGGTCAAACCCAATGCCACTTCCTCCAGATGAGCAAGGCACAGTGTCACCATCTATTGAGGCTGTCCCAGAACAGTGACATCTGCTGGAGCAGAAATTGTGTTCCCTCAGCAGGCCATGGAGAAATGGCATCCTGGCGGCCATCAATTTGACAGAAACAATGAATTCTCAGGTGACTGGGCTGATCCCATGGATCCAGTGGGAACCTGTATGGGCTCTCACAATTCTCGACCCACAAAAGAATTACACCTGTTACTGTTATGATGTGTGCCAGCTCGCACCATTCCATCTCGTTTCCCGGTGACAAGGTCAGTCCTGCGGCCCAGGCAGTAGGATTTACCAAAATAGTTGTCTTGCCCCATGTGCAGCTCGCCATAGAAGTATGCATGTATTGTTTTGAGAGTTCCCTAGCATAACATGGTTGACATTGTCAATAGAAAAGGGCCCCTTTTGGTCAATGTACAAGCCATCCATGATTATCGGTGCCACATCTTGTGCTAGATACTCTGGGAGTTGCCATGATACCTATGTCCTTAGGAATTGTTAAGTTCAAGCGCTGGATACCATAAGATGGTTACTGGGAGATAAGGTTTACACTCTGTATGTGGTTTCTCCTCCCACTGGGTGCTTGTTGACACCACCCTGTCTCTTTGAGAGGACAGAGCACCTGGAGCAAGGTTGAAGAGGGTCAAACCCATGTCTGCTCGCCATTGGTCAACACCAATGGCTGGGGTGATCGAGGGCAGGTCTGTGTACCTTCCAGCAATCAATGAGTGTTCTACTACATCTGGATCTCCCTGGCAACCACCATTGGAGACAGCCAGATGCATGTACATTGGAGCTAGCACAGTACCGATAGGCATTCACAGATTCCTTCAGCCTTCAATCCAGTTTACCGAATGTCTCTGACAAAGCTGCCTGCTCCTCCCGTGTCAGTTTGTGCATTTGCACTAAGTTATTGTGCAACTCATTCTCTCTCTGATCTTATTGAGCCCATGGGGGCTCCTCTCCTGTCCGGGACCAAGCACGTGCCTGATCCACGGTAGTTTTCCGAGTGCCAGCAACTGTTTCTTCCTCAAACAGCGACAGTGATGTGCCCGCCAGAATGTGCTGCTGAGTCTAACCTAGATGAATGACTCAATGAGGCGCCAGTAACTAAGCTGGTGGAGGATGTAGGAGCAACCTTCCCCTGTAGGATCTGTGGCCTCGCCCTCAGCGGTAAAGGAGGAGATTGTGACCAGAGGAGCTGTTCTGTTCATACTCGAGGCTGTTTGAATGCCACTGCTATCCGCATAAGATCAGAGAGAGAATGAGTTGCACAACAGGGGTAGAAGCTTCACAGTGTTAAAAGATATTCAATGGTCTCTCAGGAACCATCCTTCTGGCATTTGACGCTTGAACCTAAGAGTTTTCAAGAATATAGGCATCATAGTAGCTCCCAGCAAACCTGGCACAAGATGTGGTCCCAAAAGGAAAGGCAAACAGAATAGCACAAATGAAGCATAATTGATTGCCAGGACATGAAAGTTTTGGAATTATCAGATAAACAGTCCCTAACTCTCTTCCACAAACTCACATATCTTCGTCCAGGGTCAGGAGATGAATGCTGGCCATCTTGCCACCCATCTTGGCCCTCTCAGCCCAGTTTCAGATCACCTTTTCCTGCAAAAAGACACAGGGTGAGATGAAAGTGACTGGCATAGCTGTGAGTGTTACTCACATATATCATTTTTTGTGTTGAGCTGGGTTGAGTGGCGCAATGTCTCAGTGGTTAGCACTGCTGCCTCACAGCACCAGGGACCGGGATTCAATTCTACCCTCAGGCATCTGCCTGTGTGGCCAAGGGAAATTGCCCATAATGTCCAGGGATGTTTAGGTTAGGTGTGTAGACATGGGAGATGCAGGGGTAGGGGAATGTGTCTGAGTGGATGCTCTTTGGAGGGGTGGTGCGGACTCCTTGGGCTGAATGGCCTGTTTTCACACTGTAGGGGTTCTATGATTCATCCTACGAGTAGGAAGTGCAGCGGGCAGCAAGGGTGAGCAGTCTGGGAATGTGGCAGATGAGAGCCATTGAGGGGACACTCAATGTATTGCGATATTAAGAGGGGTAGATAGACCATGCATTTTGGTAAGAGGTGGGTGTGGTAGAGGAGTTATAGTGATTGTGAGGTATGAGAGAGAAGAATGTACCCTCATAGAGCGCAGAAGATCGTTGTGGCATTACTGGGATCTGACTTGTCCAAAAACAACTTCAGCTGGAATGATAACAAATGGAGGCTCTTTCGGGATCCGAGTATCAAATTTTGAGAGGGCTTCTCATTTAAAGAACTGGTACATGTAGCTGCTGAAAATAATAAAATTGAAGTATATTATTCTCTTTATATCATTTTTTATTTTTAGCCTTTCTCTTGTTTGTTTCGTTTGTTCCCTAAAACCAGTACATCTTTCCTCTGCAAATTTTCTGTCCCTCCAATTTCCTTATAAACTCTCATGTGACCATCTCTCCATCTGTAATTGTCTATGTGAGGTATCATAGGTATCCGGCAGAACTACTGCTTCTTTGATCTTTGAATCTTGACAAACACCTAAATAAATTTATAAGTTTGCAGGAAGGCTATTTCAGAACTCTTCCAGAGCCATAATCTCGCTTATATTCTCAAAGATTTTCTCGAGCTTGAGTGATCAAAACACTGATTCCACAGCATTTCTTTTTTCCTCGAGTTTCTTTCTTGTAAGTCATAAACTTTAATTGATATGCTTCAGGGGCAAGCTCATAATCACTGAGTCTTGCCTTTTTAATGGTTTCATAAACTGAAGATTGATTTTCTGACAAACCTGTGTACACAGTCATTGCTGTACCTGTCAAAACACGTTTAAAAAATTAAAGTCCAAGCATCTTTTGACCACTTCATCTGTCCAGCTACCTGCTCAAATGAAGTGAAATATCTTTTGATCCATCCTCAAAATATTTAGGCACTAAGCGTAGATTCTGAGTTGAATTAAATCCCTCATTAGAATCAGAATCATTTGAGTTACTCTCTTTCTTCACTCTCAGCTTTTCCACTGTCAACTCTTACTAATTTCCCTGTTTCTTTGGGGTTCAATCTTTTTTAAATTCCATCTCATTTTCTATCAATTTCTGTTTCTGCCTGTACGTTTTTTTATATATTAGTCAGTTTTTCTTTTTCCTCACTTTCCATTTTCCTCTGATTTTATTCTCTTTTTCTTTTTTATCTTCTAACTCAAGACTTTTTCATTTTCTGCTTCCTAGCTAATTCTAGCTGTGATATCTCAATTTTAGGTTTCCCTTCTAATTTGGGGAGGCGATGGCCTAGTGGCATTATTGCTGTACTGTTAGTCCAGACACCCAGGTAATGCTTTGAGGACCTGAGTTCGAATCCCACTATGGCAGCTGGTGAAATTTGAATTAAATAAAGGAAAAGAATCTGGAATTATACGTCTAATGGTGACCATGAAACCATTATCAATTGTTGGGAAAAAATCCATCTGGTTCACTAATGCCCTTTAGGGAAGGAAACTGCCATCCTTACCTGGTCTGGCCTACATGTCATTCCAGACCTACAGCAATGTGGTTGACCCTTAAGTGCTCTGTGGGCAATTAGGGAAGGGCAATAAGTTCTGTGAATGTATTAAAAAAAAGTTGCTGGATAATCATCCTCTATATATTCTCCTTATGAGATCCTACTTTTACCTCTTCCTTAGACGTATCTACTAACTCTCTCAGTTTAGCCTTAGTCAAAGAGTTTAACTACTTCACAGTTATTTCTTCTATTCCCAGAAAACCCTTAGCAACATTCAAGGTCATTTGGAAAATTAGTACAATAATCTTTACTGCAACACATCCATTTTATTAAGACTAGACATACCAGGGCCAATTGGTGGAACGTAAATGGGAGATTGATTGCCATGGTATGAATGTTTAAAGAATGCTTAGAAAACAGGGCATAATAAAATGAGATAGGTATTAAAACATGTATTAAATAGCAGTAATACAAAGAGAATATGTTTCTTTAGAATGTATTAAGAAGGGGTAGATGAGTCTGGACAGTCTGGAAACAGAGGATTATTAGATCAGCCATCTCATTGAATGGTGGAACAGTCCCAATGGATGGCTTACAGCCTTATGATCTAGTCATGAAAATTCTTCTTTGAATGTTAGCAAAGAGAGTGAGACCAGTAGAGATTTATGCATTTCATCTTAAACAGAGATATTTCCTTCTGCTTCAAACCAAAAGTATAAGCCAATAAAGATATTGAGAGAAGCTAGAACAAATCAGTCACTGGTGCTGGCTGATGATAAGATCTACCTCCCAACAAGTTTAATGAAGGATAAACTATCAATTAGAAGTATACCTTGGAGTTAAAGACCTGTTCCATTATCCACAATTGGACAAAAGAGTGAGTTGGAAAATGGAGAAGCTGTGGTAGGAGTAGGGAAACAAATTCCTATCGAAGGAATTGATTTGGCTCATTCAAAAATATTGGGCTCACTGAGAGTGGTAGATCCATTAGTGGAGGTAAAAGAAACTGAGATGTGACAAGAAGAACATTCTGGATTGATCCTGACTGTGTTGTGACTAGATCTCAGGCCCACAGAACTGGAAGAAAGAAGAGGAGTCAATGAAAAACGAAGATGCCTTCTAATTCAGTTATCAGATATAATTTTCAAAAAGTTAATTGGAAAGGATGCAGTGAAAGATCCTGTAACAATACACAACAGATCCTGAATTAAGATAGAGGCAGCAAACAACTACCAGAAATTCAGTCAGAACCAACAGCTGAGTGTTATTACTTGACAGGCAAAGTATTAATGAGGAAATGAGAACAGTTCAAATACCAAACCATGATGAATGGGCAGTGGTCCATCAAGTTGTAGTTTTATCAGAGTACAGCTATGGAGTTTTGTGATTGGTCCAATAGCAGATGACTTCGGTATGAGGAAAACACAGGCTAAAATATTAAAACATATTTATTGGCCATGATTATGTAAAGATGTGGTCAAATTTTGACGGTTATGCCACAGCACGTCAAGCAGTGGGAAAACACACGTCAACAATTAAACATGTGCTGTAATTTTGATATCAACCTTTGGAGAACCCTTTAGCAGGATCCTAATAGATTTTGAAGGAGCCCACTAAAAGCCAGAAGTCAAATCAGTATATTTCAACAATGTGAATGTTTCAGCAAGATTCCCTGAAGTAGCATATGTTTAAGAAAAAAAACTGAGAAAATGGGAGCAGAGGAGTGACTTTAATTTTTTATAAGAAATGCATTAATTAAAGAAATTCAATGAGATTAAGGTTCAAACTTTATGTCTCAAGTATTCAAAGAAATGATGATTGTTTAGGAATAAAACAATTTGCATCTTCCGATTGTCACCCACAATCTCAAAGTACTTTTTGTAACAAGGATGCATTATGTGGTGAAGCAATGATTAGAGCTGATTGTCAGGAATGACTTGGATAAGGAAACTCCCTCATTGCTGTTTGACATTAGGGATTAAATGAGTCCACAGGGTTGATTCCTCAAAGTATTCCTCAAAGGAACTTGATTCCCTTTGAACTGAAATATGGCTGTGAAGTGAGGGGACCACTTAATTTGGTAAAGAAATATCAATAAACCGAAGCTCAGAGATTGCATTTCCAGACTGTGTTTCAAGTTTCAAACCGAACTAACCAAAGCATGTGAGGTGGCCAAACAAACCATAAAAACTAGAGCAGATAAAAAGATCAAAACTCAGAATTTTGTTGCTGGAGACACGGTGTTAGTGTCGTTCCCTGTCTCTGGGGAACCATTAAAAGCAAGATTCACTTGTTTTTATCAAATCAGAAAGGAACTCAACGGTATGGATTATGTAGTGAGTACTCCAGGCGGGAAAAAAATCAGCAAGCGTGTCAAGTTAACATGTTGAAGAGATATCATGAGAGGGACAATAGGAGAAAAGTGTATTTAATGGTAATGAAAGAAGTAGGAAATGATATAAAAATATCAGAACAATTGGAAAATAAATCAGAAATTGAAAAACCAAAAGTTGATCTTCCAACAATGAGATTAGATAATAGAGGTACTTGAATGGTTTGATAGCAGATTATTTTATCTACCAGAAAGCTGTTGAAGTTAATTGCAAAGGTAGTTATAAAATCATAATCTATATTTTTAATTATTTTACTCTTGCGATGTCGATATTGATGCCAAAGGCAGAGGTTAGTGTTTATCCTGACAATCCTTGATAAGACTGCGATGGGTCTCGTAGAGTCAGACAGCATGGAAACAGACCCTTCGGTCCAACTGGTCCATGTCGACTATGTACCAAACCAAACTAGTCCCACTTACCTGCGTTTGGCCCATACCTCTCCAAACCTATTTCCTATTCATGAATTTATCCAAATGTATTTTAAATGTTGTAATTGTACCTGCATCCACCACTTCCTCTGGCAGTTCTTTCCACACATGAACCACTCGCTTCCTCAACCATTACAGCTCATGTGTTAAAAGGTACTCTCCAAGTGCTGTTAGTTTGGAAGTGATAAGTGGATTGAAGCCTGATCATGGATTAGGAGGCACAAAACAGAGTCTGCCTTGATTGTAACTTTATTCACAATTACGTAGTTCCACAGATTTCCTTGCTGCACACATCAGTGACCCATCTGTCTCCCTTTCTCTTATTATTTTGCAAACCCATAGGAAAACTAATAACCAAGTTATCTAAATAAATGAGTGATAACCCTTTAAAGGAGTACTAAAACTGAAATTAAAATAAATGAATAAATAGAAACGTCATTCCCAGATAAATAATGCACTCCAGCCCCAGTGGTTTGGCCATTTTCATTTACCTTATTTTTTACGAAGTCAAATAAAACCAATTTGACTCAAATTAAAGGAGCACAGTAACAAAAATCAAATATTTAAATTAAAGTTGCAACATATAAATTGTGGCATCACTTTGGGTGGCAATAGGACACTCCAGCTGCTGCTGCATGCCCTCAGTCTTTCTACTTTTGTAGCCTTCTCCACCCTTTAAACCATTCAACATATCTGCGCTCCTCCAATTCTGGCTCTGGAACATCACTTGGTGACTGTGCCTTCAGCTATCTAGGCCCTGAGCTCTTAAAGTCCGTACCTGTCTGCCTCTCTTCTCTTTCTCTTCTTCTACACATTCTTTAAAGTTCCTCTTTGAATACCATGTCCTAGTGTCTCTATCTTTGGCTGTCAGTTATTGAATCCAATGATGTTCTCGTGAAGTGCCTGAGCAATGTAACTTTTTAAAGGGGCTAGTTGTATCGTGTTCAGGGGGAGTCTGTTAGAATGATACTGCAGTAACAAATTATTTGTCTTGAACCTTTTGTTAAATTCCATGCTAAGCCTGTTTTTTCTGGTTGAACACACATACTTCGAATTATTTAAAATTCTTATACTTACTTTTAATCCTTCCATTAACATGCACTTCCTTAACTCTAACCTTCTTCAGCCCAGTAATCATCCAAAAACTATACATTCCTCCATTTGCTTTACTGTCGGTGAATGTGTCTCGATAATGTAGATCCTTAAATGCTGGAATTCCCTAATTAAAACTCACAACCCCTCTAACTTCATTGGAACCTATCTGTTTGACCAAACATTTATTCACATCTTCTAAACACTCTTTATGTGGCTCAGGGTCAAATAATGACACAAACAAGGATGGGACTTATACAGTTAAAGGTAGGCCCTTGGTCAGTGCTGTAGAACAGAGAAACCCAGTGATTCATGCACATAATTCTTTGAAGTTTGCCTCACATAAGAAGGTATTTAGAAGACTCACCTTCTTTGCTCAGAGGTTTCAGTGTAGGAGTTGGGACGTCATGTTGAGGTTGTACATGACGTTGTTGAGGCCTCTTCTGGAGTACTGTTTGCAGTTCTCGTTGCCCTGTTAAAGGATGGATATTATTAAGCTAGAGAGGGTTCAGAAAAGATTTACCAGGATGTTGTCGGGACTGGAGGGTTTGAGTTATAAGGAGAGGCTGGAAAGGTTGGGACTTCTTTCACTGGTGCATAGGAGGTTGATGGGTGTCCTTATAGAGGTTTATAAAATCATGAGGGGTATAGATATGGCAAATGGCAGGTGTCTTTTCTCTAGGGTTGAGGATTTCTAAAGTAGGGACATATTTTTAACGTGAGAGTAGAAAGATTTTAAAAAGACATGAGGAGCAACTTTTTTACAGAGCGTGGTTCATATGTGGAATGCACTTCCAGGGGAAATGGTGGATGCTGGTTCAGTTACAAAATTTAAATGACATTTGGATAAGTTCATGAATTAAAGATATTTGGAGGGATATGGGCCAAGTGCAGGCAGATGGGACTAGTTTAGTTTGGGAAGGTGATCGGCGTGGACTATTTAGAGTGAAGTGTCTGTTTCCCCGCTGTATGACTCCATGCCTCTGTGAAACAGTTTGAAATGTTTTGCTATGTTTCAAATACAAGTTGTCATTGATATTAAAACCATAACAAACGTACAGTGTGAATTCTTCAGAATGAAGCTGGACTAGTTATGGAGCGAGACTTGATGCTCTGAGTGTGGTTCAATTGAAGTAGAAAAAGCTAAGACGAGATTATTTTTAATTATGAAAATTGTCATTTGTTGGAATGGGAAAAAAAGTGTCTTACACATGGCTAAGTATGAGGGGTTACCAATGAAGATTATTACTCAGGAGAGAGAGGAGAGGTATGTGACAGCACAAAATGCTTCACCATAAACAGTAGATAAGGCAGCAAGAGGAGAACAGATAAACAGTTTAAACAGGGAAGATAAGGGATGGCAGAAAGAGAGCACGTCAGTCTAATTAGCTTTGGGTTGCTTTAGCAAAGTTTTGGTACAAAATAAATGAGCCAAATGGTCCCATTCTGGGCTGTACAATCCCACTGACAGAGGGCCCTTGAGAGAGGAGACAAGGACTAGGTACTTAAACTATTTTTTGAAAAAAGGGCATCATGTGGTTTAGAATAGAATTTCAGCCGTGACTATATGTGGTATAATTGTTAACTATAAATCAAACAGGCTTAGTGGAACTTCTAAAAAAGCATCAGCTAAGCTGGTAATATGTATCAGCCAAGCTTCAACTGTGGCACGTTATTTAACAGTAAGCATGGCATCCCTTAATAACATTTTTAATGACTAAAATCATGTGTACAAGGAGTGATTAACAAACTGTCAGTTTAATTACATGCTCTGATTTCCCCTATTTTTTGCCATTGTGCTGGAATGTGAGGGATTAAGTGAAGCTTTTTTGATGTATTGAAGACTCTGGAGGGATTCGGGATGTGAAGCCTCAATTATTCCTCAGAAATCTATCATCAACCCAGGTATGGCTGAGCCTCTCTCTCACTAACAAGTGAGAGCTAGTGAAGTGTGAACTTGATTTTACATCACTCCTTGTCCGTAGACTTTGATGTTCATGTTGCACTTAAAATTCTGAATTATTCTCACACATTTAAGGGTTTTCTCAAAGATAAGGTGAACGGCAGGTCTCTTTTCCTTATGGAGGGGGATTTCAAGGCCGGGGGCATATTTTTAAGATGAGAAAGATTTAGAAAGGACATGAGAGGCAACTTTTTTCACGCGGCGTAGTTCGTGTGTGAAATGATCTTCCAGAGGACATGGTGGATGCAGGTACATTTACAATATTTAAAGACATTTGGATAAGTACACGAATAAGAAATGTTTGGAGGGACACGGACCAAGAGCAGGCAGGTGGGACTAGTTTATTTTGCGATTATGGTCAGCATGGACTGGTTGGAGCTGTTTCTGTGCTGTATTACTCTATGACTCTATGACTGATCATTCTAATAGGCAGCCCTTGCATCTCTTATCTGTTGGAGGGTGCTTTTTATTGTGCAACACCTAGTTAAATGATAAGTTGATTCAGGAATTGTGACAGTGAGCTCTGAATTTTTTTATTGGCTTCAGAAATATCAAGCCATGCCTCCAGCTGAATTTACCCCTTTATCAAAGGCACAACGGCTTGCCATTATTTTACACTATTACTAATATTAACATATCTTGAGGCCACTTGCAGGAATGATTTCAGACAAAATTGGACTCCAAACCATAAAGAACTATAAGGAAAGGTGATTAAAATCTAGACAACTTGACAGGTCTTATGGAGCATCTTAAAAAAAGCGGACTGACAGAAAGGTTTAGGAAGGGAGATTCAGACCCTGGGGCTGAATCAGCTGAGGATAGGGCTGCCAATCATGCACTGGTTAATATCAAGGATTAACAAGAGGCCCAAATTGGAGGGGCATAGAAATTTCAGATAATGTTTTCCTGAAGATGCCTTACTGGGCTCGAAACATTAACACTGTTCCTCTCTCCACAAATGCTGCAAGACCTGCTGAGTTTCTCCAGAAATCTCTATGCTAGTTTCAGAAAGAGTTGCCACGCTTATTTTCATTAAAGTGTTTGCTGAGATAAGGCACAATTTCAGTTGGTTTAAAATCAGCTTTCCTTGCACTCCTTCATATTGAAAAGCAATATAGATATAACTTACTAATCTGTTGAACTTGGGCTGATGATCTCCTGCATAAATATTTTAAGCTGGACTCGTTCAAATTTTTAAAACTTGTTTACCTGCTGGAAAAGAGTTCAGCCATTGTGTCTGTGAGGGAAAAGGGAACGAGGCAGAGAGTGTGAGAAAGATTTTCTGTGAAAATCCCTCTTAAATCAATGAGATGTGGACTAATCTTTTAATGAGAGGTGTATAAAGTGAAACCATCAGCCCAGAATGGAGATTACTGGGCACTTTCCCCCATGGAGATTGCTGATTGGGGTAGACTTTGCACTGATAGTTAGTCATTATATAACTGTCCTCTATTCACTGCATTCTGTTACAGAAGTAATCCTGCTTTACCAAGGAGGCTCTCTTTGCTCTGGTATTGGTCATGAGTTAAGAGACTCTGTACCTTGGAACCACAGGTCTTACCCCACCTATCACTTATCGGGTACCATAGTTGTACCAATATTTATTTTGATTTAATGTGTGAATAGAAGGGTCTCTCTGGTCTTTTAGAGCTGGGTTCCTTGTTAAGCAAATAGAATCAGGTGAAAATGACTAATCTCACAATAGCTCAACAGTGTGAAAGTATACACACTGCTGAGGGGAGTTGGTGGTGTATTGGGTTAATAATCCAGAGGTCCAGGCTGATGCTCTGGGGACATGGGTTCAAATCCCACGACAGCATCTGGTGGCACTTAAATTCAATCAAAAAAATGTCTGGATTTGGAAGCTAGTCTTGGTATTGGTGGCCTAGTAGACAGCAAAGAAGGTTACCTCAGAATACAACAGGACCTTGATCAGATGGGAGTGGCAGAAGGAGTTTAGTTTAGATAAATGTGAAGTGATGCATTTTAAAAAGGCAGATCAGGGCAGGACTCATACACATAATGGTAAGGTCCTGGGGAGCGTTGGTGAACAAAGATGTCTTGGAGTGCAGGATTATGGTTCGTTTAAAGTGGAGTTGCAGGTAGATAGGATAGTGAAGAAAGAGTTTGGTACGCTTACCTTTTTTTGTCAGTGCACTGAGTATAGGAATTGGGAGGTCATGTGGCTGTACAGGACATTGGTTAGGCCACTTTTGGAATACTGTATTCAATTCTGGTCTCCCTGCTATAGGAGAGATGTTGTGAAACTTGAAAGGGCTCAGAAAAGATTTACAAGGATGGTGCCAGGGTTGGAAAATTTGACCTATAGGGAGAGGCTGAATAGACTGGGGCTGTTTTCCCTGGAGCGTGGGAGGCTGAGGGGTGTATTTATAGAAGTTTATAAAATCATGAAGGGCATGACAGGGTGGCTAGTCTTTTCCCCAAGCTAGGGGTATCAAAAACTGGAGGGCATAGGATTAAGGTGAGAAGGAACAAAGTTTAAAAGGGACTTAAGGTTCACCTTTTTCGGACAGAGGGAGGTGAGTGTATGGAATGAGCTGCCGGAGGAGGTGATGGAGGCTAGTATAATTACAACATTAAAAGGATGGGTATATGAACAGGAAAGGTTTGGAGGGATATGGGCCAAATACTGACAAATAGGACTAGAATAATTTAGGATACCTGGTCAGCATGGACGAGTTGGACTGAAGGGTCTGTATCTATGTTGTACATCTCTATGATGACCATCAAACTGTTATCACCTACTGTTAAAGTCCAATATCCTTTAGACAAGGAAATCTGCTGTCCTTACCTGGTCTGGCCTATATGTGACTCCTAACTGTCCTCAGCAAAAGCCGAACAAGTTGAGGGCAATTAGGGATAGGTAACAAATTCTAACCGTGCCAGCGACAATCACGTCCCATGATTCAGATGCCCAATTCACTCTTTCTGAAAGTTTATAAAAATGTTTTGAAAAATTGCCAAATCTAGCCTTGTTTAGAAACGTAGAAAACAGGAGCAAGAATAGGCTATTCAGCACTTCAAGCCTGCTCCACCATTCAATATGATCCCAGTTGACTGTCCATGTCTATACATTATACATTCAGAAGCTCAACTTTGGTAAGCCCAGGCATAATCTAATTCAACACAATCATGTCTTTCCTGAAGCTCGTCTGCCCCCATTTACTCATTCATCATGTTCCACTCTCTGCATGAGTACCTTTGCATCTGGAGGCACACTGTCTTGGCTTGTGTTGAAGGTGCATCCACATTACTGTAAGGATTTCCAGGATTTTGACCCAGCAATGATGGAGGACCAATGATGTTCGAAGTCAAGATGCTGCGCCTCTCGGAGAGGAATGTGACACAATGTTGCTTTCCATGTTTCCTGACACAGTATGTAGATAGGCCAACAAGAGGCGAGGCAATATTGGATTTGGTACTGGGCAATGAACCAGGCCGGGTGTTAGAATTGGAGGTAGGTGAGCACTTCAGTGATAGTGACCATAATTCGGTTACGTTTACTTTAGCGATGGAAAAGGATAGGTATATATAGCAGGGCAAGAGTTATAGCTGGGGGAAAGGCAATTATGAGGCGATGAGGCAAGATTTAGGATGCATAGGATGGGGAAGGAAACTGCAAGGACTGGGCACAATTGAAATGTGGAGCTTGTTCAAGGAACAGCTACTGCATGTCCTTGATAAATATGTACCTGTCAGGCAGGGAGGAAGTGGTCGAGCAAAGGAACCATGGTTTACTAAAGAAGTTGAATCTCTTGTCAAGAGGAAGAAGGAGGCTTATGTAAAGACGAGGCGTGAAGGCTCAGTTAGGGCGCTTGAGAGTTACAAGTTAGCCAGGAAGGACCTAAAAAGAGAGCTAAGAATAGCCAGGAGGGGACATGAGAAGTCTTTGGCAGGTAGGATCAAGGAAAACCCTAAAGCTTTCTATAGGTATGTCAGGAACAAAAGAATGACTGGAGTAAGATTAGGGCCAGTTAAGGACAGTAATGGGAAGTTGTGCGTGGAGTCCGAAGAGACACGAAAGGTGCTAAATGAATATTTTTCCTCAGTATTCACACATGAAAAAGACAATGTTGTCGAGGAGAATACTGAGATACAGGCTATTAGACTAGACAGGATTGTGGTTCATAACGAGGAGGTGTTAGCAATTCTGAAAAGTGTGAAAATAGATAAGTTCCCTGGGTCAGATGGGATTTATCCTAGGGTTCTCTGGGAAGCTAGGGAGGAGATTGCAGAGTATTTGGCTTTGATCTTTATGTCATCATTGTCTACAGGAATAGTTCCAGAAGACTGGAGGATAGCAAATGTTGTCTCCTTGTTCAAGAAGGGGAGTAGAGACAACCCTGGTAATTATAGGCCAGTGAGCCTTACTTCGGTTGTGGGTAAAGTGTTGGAAAGGATTATAAGAGATAGGATTTATAATCATCTAGAAAGGAATAATTTGATTAGGGATAGTCAACACGGTTTTGTGAAGGGTAGGTCGTGCCTCACAAACCTTATTGAGTTCTTTGAGAAGGTGACCAAACAGGTGGATGAGGGTAAAGCGGTTGATGTGTTGTATATGGATTTCAGTAAAGCATTTGATAAGGTTCCCCATGGTAGGCTATTGCAGAAAATACGGAGGCATGGAATTGAGGGTGATTTAGTGGTTTGTATCAGAAATTGGCTAACTGGAAGAAGACAGAGGGTGGTGGTTGATGGGAAATGTTCTTCCTGGAATTCAGTTACTAGTGGTGTACCGCAAGGATCTGTTTTGGGGCCACTGCCGTTTGTCATTTTTATAAATGACCTGGATGAGGGCATAGAAGGATGGGTTAGTAAATTTGCAGATGACTCTAAAGTCAGTGGAGTTGTGGATAGTGTGGAAGAATGTTGCAGGTTACAGAGGGACATAGATAAACTGCGGAGCTGGGCTGAGAGGTGGCAAATGGAGTTTAATGCGGAAAAGTGTGAGGTGATTCACTTTGGAAGGAGTAACAGGAATACAGAGTACAGGGCTTATGGTAAGATTCTTTGTAGTGTGGATGAGCAGAGAGATCTTGGTGTCCATGTGCATAGATCCCTGAAAGTTGCCACCTAGGTTGATAGGATTGTTAGGAAGGCATACGGTGTGTTAGGTTTCATGGGTAGAGGGATTGAGTTTCGGAGCCGTGAGGTCATGTTGCAGCTGTAAAAATCTCTGGTGCGGCCGCACTTGGAGTATTGCATGCAGTTCTGGTCGCCGCATTATAGGAAGGATGTGGAAGCACTGGAAAGGGTGCAGGGGAGATTTGCCAGGATGTTACCTGGTTTGGAGGGAAGGTCTTATGGGGACAGGCTGAGGGACTTGAGGCTGTTTTTGTTAGAGAGAAGAGGGATAAGAGGTGACTTAATAGAGACATACAAGATGATCAGAGGATTAGATAGGGTGGACAGTGAGAGCCTTTTTCCTCGGATGGTGACGGCTAGCACGAGGGGACATAGCTTTAAATTGAGGGGTAATAGATATAGGACAGATGTCAGAGGTAGGTTCTTTACTCAGAGAGTAGTAAAGGCGTGGTATGCCCTGCCTGCAACAGTAGTAGACTCGCCAACTTTAAGGGCATTTAAATGGTAGTTGGATAAACATATGGATGATAATGGAATAGTGTGGGTTAGATGGGCTTCAGATTGGTTTCATAGGCCGGCGCAACATCGAGGGCCGAAGGGCCTGTACTGCCCTGTAATGTTCTATGTTCTATGTTCTATGTTCTATGTTCTATGTTTAGGATGCCCTGTCTGAGATGGCGAAGGCCATGTGTTTGGGCAGTGCTGTTGGAGAAGTCTTTGAGAATAACTGCAATGCATTCTGTAGACATTTCATACGACAATCCACAGGATGGGGGAGGTGGATTTTTAAGTTTAACTGAAATAGGATTTTATTGCTCTCTCAGGTAGCAAAAATAGCAATGGTTTGGATGCTCCTGATGATTGCTCTTCTCTGCATAAATAATTAATAGTGCAATGTTTTGTCATAACTTTGATATTTTAATGCATTGTGTGTTGTCAGGTATTATTTTCCTTAAGGGAAATGTATTAATAGGCTTTGATGTTAAAAACTGGTTGTGTGTGTCTATCCATTGCAGAATATTGCATTTAATTATACTCCTGTGAATTGATAATGTAGGTTCCAGTTGTAATGGTTTCCCAGATATACTTGTGTGCTGCCTGTGCATTCATGTGTGCAACTAACTGAAGGATAAGACACTTGAGTGCACCTTTAGTCATGCAAGAACAACGGCAAGAACATTGCACTGTGTGGTTCTTTCACACTACTTTCTGTGGAGCGTCAGAGGCTGAGGGGTAACCTTACAGAGGTTTATAAGTTCATGAGGGGCATGGATAGGGTGAATAGCCAAGCTCTTTTTCCTAGGGTAGGGGAGTCCAAAACTAGAGGGCATAGGTTTAAGGTGAGAGGGGAAAGATTTAAAAGGGACCGAAGGGACAATGTTTTCACACAGATGGTGGTGCATATGTGGAATGAGCTGCCAGAGGAAGTGGTGGAGGCTGGTACAATTACAACATTTAAAAGGCATCTGGGTGGGTGTATGAATAGGAAGAGTTTAGAGAGATATAGGCCAAATGCTGACAAATAGGACCAGATTAATTTAGGATATCTGGTTGGCATGGACAAGTTGGACCAGAGGGTCTGTTTCCGTGCTGACTCTAATACTATGATTTGTTGGATATACATTGTGGCAGTTACATCACTATAGATTGGATGTTTTTACAGATGTTGATTGTTTAATTCATGTAACATCTTGTGAACAAGTGGAATTTTGCCCCAGATGTAGTCCTTCACCAGACATACTTTCTGAGCACCTTTGATAACATGTGCCTCACGTGAAGACTTTGCTCTGAAGGCTGGAAATATGAGTAGGGTCATCTTTTGACCTCAACAGTTGGGCACTTGCCTGGCAGCGAGCGTTCATGTTATTTTCGCTGTGATGTGGTGGGGGTAGACTGCAGATGTAGGGCTGTTGCCTCTAGAAGTTGGCTGATGGTACAAACAGACTCATGCAGATGCCAAGGCAGGTGGGTAGGAGGCCTTGGCTCCCTGGCACATCAGCCCAGGTTGGTAACTGATTTGTGAGAAACTCATAGACTGCATGCCCCTGAACCCCACCCTCAAGATCCCTCTCGCCTCACTATGCCACTCCAATACCCCATGTGCCTCCATGCTCACTTATCTACCGCAGACCTTCATCGATATGAAAACCTGCCTGGGTACCTGTCAGATTCCGCTCGCTGCTTGCTCTAAGAAACCACCATGTTGCCTTGCAACCGAAATGCAGCCCAGGGCACGATCCATGGACACCAGCCCCATGCACCCCTTGTCCATGGTCATATGATTTGGCATCTGCAACTCCTCATGAACATCATCACAACTCTCTGGAACACTGGCACAGCGCTCTGATAGTGCAGACATGCTTTGCAGGGCACATCGGCAACTTACATCAAAAAGCTCCAAAGGGGACACTTTGTGCAAAGGGATAGACACCCAGCTCATGGATTGGACCAGGCTACATCTCACAGCTTCTTAATTTATTGCAGAGTGCTTTGCACCTACCTACAGCATCCATGTCTTGCTGTACCTTGCCATGACAATTAGCGCAAGGCATCTTGCTTTGCAGCTCAGTGATCCTCAGTCTAGGGGCTGAACATCTTTGTCATATGGTGGTGTGCTACATCAATCTCATAATTGTCTTGGGTGACTGTCTGTATGGATTTTGCATGTTCTGTCAGTGTTTGAACGGGTTTCCTCCGGGCGCTCCAGTTTCCTCCCAAAGATGAGCAGGTTAGGTGTATTGGCCATGGGAAATACAGGGTTACAGGGATAGGATAGGGGAATGGATGGGATGTTGTTCAGAGGGCCGGTGTAGACTCGATGGGCTGAATAGCCTGCTTCCTCACTGTAGGGATTCTATGAATAGCACATTATGCCAGCAGCTTAACACTGCATGTGCAGCACACAGGCAGCCACGTCTCAAAGTCTCAGGGGAATAGTCCTCACTAAGGTCCATAGAGGCACCCATCAGTAACTGGGTACGGCAAAGGACAGCCTTTGATTTCAGTCAAGGGGTTTGGCCACAGACAGGCGTCCGATTGGAATAATTCCAGTCAGGGAGTCTGTGTTTCCACAGTCCAAGAATGGGTCACCGTAAGTCCCATTGGTTGGTCATGGATTTCTTGACTTTTCCGCAGGAGTGGTCCCATCTTCTCCTGTGACAGTCATAGTCAGGGGGTGAGAAACTGAATGTCAGGCACACACCTCCATACAGCTTCTCTCTGTCCTGTTATGGACTTTCTTCTCCCGTAATGGGAGAAAGGGACAGATTGAGTGAGGTGAAAGTGAGTGGCATGGCTGTTAGTGCTGGTACAGGTGGTAGAAAGGCACTGAAGTCAACCAAGGCAGGGGACGTGGAGGGTTAGTGCTATTGGACATCGCAGGGGAAGGAGTAAAAGTGAGTGAGGGAAGGTGTTGCAGACAGTACGAGGGGAGCAGCACATGAACCTTGGTGGGAGGTAGGTGCAATAGCAGGGGCAGAGTGAGGGCGAGGTGGCTGAGAGAAGAAATTTGTCCTGGTAGAGCCAAGAACATCAAAGATCTTCTTGTAGCACTCTGCGCCCTAGAGATTGCACAGACCAGGATACGAGGCTCTGGTGCACAGCCTTCTTTGCCACTCCTCTGGGATGAGAATGCCTCTCCTCAGGACCACCCAATCCACCAGGACCCTGTTGGAGAAACATGCTCCATTTTCCTCTTTTCCTTCAAGTTCAGCTTTTATCCATCATTGAGCAGAACATCTTCAGAACGCCAATGCTTGCCTAGATACACAATGGTCTTTTAAAGATGGCACAGAAGTGGGGAATGCCAGTCATTTGTCAGAAATCCTTTACCTACCTGATAGTCTTATAGATGTAGAAGGGAAAATAGTGGAATCTATTCTGTGGGATGGGAAAAATAGACACTTATGAGACCATAAGAAATAGGAACAGGAGTAAGCCATTTGGCCTCCTGAGCTTGCTGTACTGTTCAATAGGTTATGGCTGACCCCACACTCCTCATGTTCACTTTCCTGCCTTTTCCCCATAGTCCTCGATTCCTCTACTGACCAAGAATCTATCTCAGTCTTAAACATACACAAGGACTCTGCCCCCCCAGCTCTCTGTGGCAAGAACTTCCAAAGACTCTCAATCTACTGAGTGGTTGACTAAAAAGAAAACTGCTTGGGCATAGCTAATGTGGATTTGTGAATAGACAATTATGTTTGACAAAGTTGTTGAAGTTTTTTGAAGATGTTCTGATGAAATTGATAAAGGAAAGCTGATGGACATAGCATACCTAGATGTTCAGAAGGCACTTAACAAATAGTCCTCTACAGGAGACTGGGTTAGAAAAGTCAAAGCACGTGGGATAGTCGGTGACGTATTGTCATGGATTAATGATTGGCCAACAGGCAGAAACAGAGAGTAGGAATAAATGGGTCATCCTCAGATTGACAGGCTGCGCCTAGTGAGATACTGCAAGGATCAGGACTTGGGGTCAGCTGTTCACAACATATGGCAATGATTTGGAGGTGGGGACCAAATGTAATATTTCTAAATTTGCACATGATACAAAGCTAAGTGGGAATGCGTTTTGTGAGGAAGATGCAAAGAGGCTTCAGGAGTGCAGGTTTGGTCTTATCTCAAGAAAGGTATTATTGCCAATGAAGGTTCACCAGAGTTGTTCTCAGGATGATGGGGTTGTCCTGAAAAAAGAGAATGAGCAAACTGTGCCTGTATTCTCTAGAGTTCTGAAGAATGAGAGGTGATCTCATTGAAACCTACAAACTACTTCAAGAGATACACAGCATTGATATAGGTGAGATGTTGCTTGGGAAGACAAGAAACAGGGGCACAATTTAAAAATAAGAAGAATAGCACTTAGACCCAAGATGAGGGTCGTAAACCTTTGGAATTAAACCAAGGAAGGCTGTGAAAGCTCAGTCTTTGAGTATGTTTAGCATAGAGATTGATGGATTTCTGATTTCCAGTGGTGTACATGGTCATGTGGGTAAAAAGTATTGAAGTTTTCAATTAGTTGTGATTATATTGAATGGGGGAGCAGGCTCAGATGTGTGAATGGCTTACTCCTGGTCCGACATTGGTCGTTTCCCCCCTTTTTGCTCAGTATGGGTCAGCTCAACACACAAACTTGCACTGAAATTCTTATTAGAGCGAAACATTGCTCAGCTGTAGAAACAAAACCCTGTTGAAGTCCTTGAGAGACTTTAGCTATCTGTTCACTCTAGTAGCAGGGAAATAGGTGTCTAAGTCATACTTCAAAAACTCAACCACTTGTTCAAACTTAAATGCAGGGTGGCAAATGTCTGGGCGATCAATCAAAGAACAGATTAAATGACAGGAAATCATTGACACTTTCAAATCTGGATATCAATACAATCAAGTGCAGAGCAACACGTTTTGCCTTGGGTAATATATTCTAATGCATATGAACACATTGTCACTTTCGCAATGCTGGTCAATTTTAATCATTGAATCCCTACAGTGTGGAAATAGGCTATTCCGCCCATCAAATCCACACCGACCCTCCAAAGCGCATCCCACCTAGACCGATCACCCCCCTCCCCCACCACCCTATTCCTGTAATTCCCATGGCTAATCCGTCTGGTCTACTCGTTGCTAGCTGTTATGGACAACTTAACATGGTCAGTCCGGCTAACCTGCACTTCTTGGACTGTGAGACAAAACCAGAGCACGTGGTGGAAACCCACAAAGGCACAGAGAGAACGTACAAACTCCACACAGGCAGTTGCCCGAGGGTGGAATCCAACCTGGGCCCCTGACGCTGTGAGATAGCAGTCTTAACCACTGAGCTGCCCCAATTTTATGGTTATTTAACTCTTAGCCCTATTACTAAACATTGTTTTGAAAACATGCTGTACTTACATTGGAGCATTACTGTTAAATTGAAACTTACCTTTTGCAATGTTCCTGACTCCAGACTGGACCTTTCTCAGGTTTTACAACACCTTGGAAGTGCCGTGAACAATGTCATCTACCAAAATAGGCTCCATGGAAATCCTGGGCTGTATAAAATGCTAACCTCTGCAATGAAACCAGCAAGGCCAGGAGTGGTGTGTGCAGGCTGGCTTGTCAGTACTCCTGTCCCGTGTGCAATGATTGAGTTATGATGATTTGGGGTGCATTTTCTGAAGCAGATTCTACAATGACTTGCAATGAGGAAATTGGATGAGTGTGAGAAAAGGAGAAAAATGGAAAGAATATTGGGAACGAACAGGGGAGTGGAGTTGATTGATAGCATTTCAAAAGCTGGTGCAGGCACGATCACCACCCTGCCCCTGAAATTATCACTGTTTGTTCACTGTCGCTGGGTCAAAAACCTGGAACTCCCTGCTTAAGAGTGCTGTAGGTGTACATCATCAGACAAGAATGCAGCAGTTCAAGAAGGTGGCTCACCACAACCCTCTTTCCAGGGCACTTAGGGATGGGCAACAAATATTGGCTTTCCAGTGAATGAATTGCAGGAATGAATTTAAAATGGGACAAATAGCCTTCTTCTGTGTTTTATTATTCTTTGAATCAATTAGTTTTAATTCATTTAACAATTCACTCGACCAGAGTTAACTTTTGAATTCATAGTTACCTCTCAGAACCAATGGTCCAGAATTTATTCTAGAACCAAATAACACATAAGAATTCAATTTAACCTGTTGTTCTGGTTTTGGTTTTTAAAAATCTGTAGTCAATTTTGATACTCGTTGTGTGGAAACCAGTAGAATTCATCGGAAAACAGGAAGGAACCGGCCTTTTTCTCTGTTTGGGATCTTCTGGCCTTTAAACAAGGGACTGACCACCACCCCACACCCCGCCCATGCCCCTCAATCCCATTGCTCTTTAGTAACAAGGCAAGTGGAGAGATTGACTTGGGACAGACGTGCAACAGATCCAGATTCATTAAGCCGTTAGTTGTAGAGAATTATAGAACTGTTCAGAACGGAAACAGACCCTTCGGACTAACTTGTCCATGCTGACCAGATATCCTAAATCAATCTAATCGCATTTGGCAGCATTTGGCCCATATCCCTCTAAACCCTTCCTATTCATGTACCCATCCTGCCTTTCGAATGTTGTAATTGTCCCAGTCTCCACCGCTTCCTCATTCCATACACGTGCCATCCTCTGCATGAAAAATTTGCCCCTTAAGAGTCTTTTAAATCTTACCCTTCTCAGCTTAAACCTATGCCCTCTAGCTTTGTAACTCCCCTACCCTGGGAAAAAGACCTTGGCTACTCACCCTATCCATGTCCTTCATGATTTTATAAACTTCTATAAAGTAACCCCTCAACTTCACTCCAGGGAAAATAGCCCCAGCCAACTAGCCTCTCCCTATGGTTCAAATCCTTCAGTGGCTACACGGTATTACACTGGATTTGCACCAAGTAAAGCAAAGGATCTAAATCTGACTGGGCAGAGCAGGTGCCAGGCTGGCAACAGGCTTAAAAAGCAGAATGATGGAATTCTTGAACGTCTTAAACCAACTCTTGAAAAGGACCTGGCGAGGGGGGAGTGAGAGTTAGTGATTGTGCTGTTAGGAGAATTTGCTGAAAGAGATACAATGGAGGGCTGAGGGACAACCTGTGGAAAGTTACCCTCTTGCCCATGCTGAGATGTTGCATTTTGTAACTACAGGAACATTTCCCTTCTCATGTCATAACCACTGGGGAGATACTGTGTCAGAGCACTAGCACAGGCAAAAGAGCACAGTAGACAGACACCAAGGGCCTGCACAAGATTGGTTATTCCTGTTCTGTATTAGACAGTGAGAACTGAGTTGAATTGCCTTTGTTTTTCATTGTGGATGAAGTATCGGCGTTGATTTTAGTATTGTAAAGAGGACATGACCAATATGAGGGAACTACAAGAGGACTATAGGACTGTGTTAGAGAGAATGAAGAGAGCATTGGTGCATGGTGGTTTTATTGGAGATAAAAGGATGACTCATGTAATGCTCACATTGATTTCCCTCTTGCAAAGACGGTACCAAAAGTTGCTGCTGTATCTTCTCTTCCGCTTCCTTTTCGCTATCTTCCTTCTCCTCATTCTCTTCCTTCTCCCCTTCCTGCTCCTCCTGATTCTCTTCCACCACCCACTTCCCCATTCTTCCTCCTCAATATCTCTCTCCTTCCCAAACCTGGTGCACCCCTTGTCTCACACAGCTGGAGGTTAGCACCGATTCTTCTGAAAGGTAGAGGGGTGGAGGATGCAGCAGATGATCACAAACCTGGATATTCCTGCACACACCTCCTGATTAGTTTATTGCTTGATGGCAACATTTATCTTGCTGAAGGGCTATTTCGTAGATGTTCCTGGATTTCTGAGGGAGTCACGAGACATGTGTGAAGGGAGTAGGATTTGTTGCCCAGTAGCTATCCTGTAACCTGACAGCCTGCTTGAAATAAACACATCAATGAAGATTGGCACAGAATGTACGAATCATAACGGCTGCCAGAAGGCCAGACACAGAGTAGCAGGACAAGTTGCCTGCACTGTAAAGAAGCTGGACATTGAGAAAGTCTTGTGTCACTCGCTCTCAGAAAGATAAGTAGTGTTACCAAACACTGAAGGGAATCTGCATCCAGGGTGGGGCAGCTTTGAACGTGAAGGACCAGAGCCATCCTTAACCCTGTTACAGCTGATGTAATGCAGGTAAAGCTTCATTGCAACATTGTCCTGCTTTGATCTATTATGCAATGGAGCTGGTGTATAGATCCTCGACAGGAAAGATGTTGTTAAACTTGAAAGGAAACTATTTACAAGGATGTTGCCAAGGGGATTCAAGGATTTGTGCTATAGGGAGAGGTTGAATAGGCTTGGGCTAGCTTCCCTGGAGCGTCGGAGGCTGAGGGGTGACTTTATAGAGGTTTATAAAATCATGAGGGGCGTGAATAGGGTGAAGAGTCAAGTGTTTTTCCCCAGGGTAGCACAGTCCAAAACAAGTTTTGAGGCGACAGGGGAAAGATTAAAAAGAGACCTAAGGGGCAACAGTTTCACGCAGTGGGTAGTGAGTGTATGGAATGAGCTGCCAGAGAAAGTGATGGAGGCTATTGCCATTACACCATTCAAAAGGCATCTGGATGCTTATATGAATGGGAAGGGTTTCGAGGGATATGGGCCAAATACTGGTAAATGGGACTGGATTAATTTAGGATATCTGGTCAGCATGGATGAATTGAACCGAGGGGTCTGTCTCTGTGCTGTACATCTCTATGACTCTATGACTCTGTGATGACTTCCTTGACGTAATGCTGGCTACAAATGATGAAATATCATTGATGTTAACTGCTGCAAACTGCAAGGAAATTATTACATTGAAATGAATGGTGGCTTTGACTGCCACAGGCAGTTCTGTCCATGCTGTGATTTAATTCTTGAGTTATTGCTGTGGCTGGTGACATAACTCAGTGACAACTTCTTTGGTGACAATTTTGGCATATTACTCTGCAGAGAATTTTTTTAAGTAAAAAAAACTTGCTTTTATGACCACATTATGTCAAAAAGCTCTATGATACATGCGTACACTGTTACAATACAGGAAACACTGCAATCAGTTTGCAGACAGCAAGCTTTCCCTAACAGCAACGTGATAATGACACACAATCCATATGTGTGATGTTTGTTGAGGGAATAACATTGGGCAGGACACCAGGGGGATCTCCATGACTCTCCTCTTGTATGGTGTCATGGGATTTCTTATGTCAAGGCTCTAACGTACAGAGGTATATCATCATTTAGAGCACAAAATGAGGCCATTTGGCCCATTGAGCTTATGTTAACACTCCATAGTGCATGAAAACCTACAGATTTCTGTGAGCTTCTACAGCAACCTTCTACCTTGGGAAGGCAATAGACACTGAGGAGGA
Organism: Ginglymostoma cirratum; assembly: GCA_024137785.1. Lineage (NCBI taxonomy): Eukaryota > Metazoa > Chordata > Chondrichthyes > Orectolobiformes > Ginglymostomatidae > Ginglymostoma > Ginglymostoma cirratum. The sequence goes on from JAHRHZ010000133.1 coordinate 9,800,401, forward strand.
AGAATGGGGATGTGGGTGGTGGAAAAGATTCAGGAGGAACAGGAAGGGGAGAAAGAAGAGAATGAGGAGGAGGATAGCGAAAAGGAAGAAGAAGAGAAGATGCAGCAGCAACAATTGACACCGTCTTTGCAAGAGAGAAACCAATGTGAGCATTTCACGAGTCATCCTTTTATCTCCAAAAAAACCACCATGCACCAATGTTCTCATCTCCAGAGGGTGAGTACGAAATGTCAATACAGAATAATAAGCAAACGGCAGATGAAATGGACTAGTATTTAGCTTCTGTCTTCATTATGGGGAATATCGCTATGTAATAGCTGCAAATCAGGAGTTGGAAGGGAAGGGGGAGCTTGGGGAGATTACAGTCACAAAGGGAGCCGTATTGGGCAAACTGATCGTGCAGCAGATTGACAAGTGTCCATGTCTAAATGGACTTTGTTCTAGAATCTTAAAAGAGTGGTTAATGAGGAAGTATATGTGCTGCTGTTGATTTTTTATAGTTTCCTAGATTCAGGAGATATTCCATTAGATTGGGAAGCAGAAAATATAACCCTTCTATTCAAAAAGGGAGGCAGGCATAAAAGTGGCAATTATCGACCAGATAGCTTCATGTCGTAATGGGGAAGATAGAGACATAGAGTCATAGAAATGTACCGAACAGAGACAGGCCCTCCGGTCCAACTTGTCTATGCTGACCAGATAGCCTAAATGAATCTAGTCACATTTGCCAGCATTTGACCCATATCGCTCTAAACCCTTCCTATTCATGTACCCATTTAGATGCCTTTTAAATGTTGTAATTGTACCAGCCTCCACCACTTCCTCTGACAGTTCTTTCCATACACACACCACCCTCTGCATGAAAAGGTTGTCCCTTGGGTCCCTTTTATATCTTTTCCCATGATGTTAGATTTGATCATTAAGGAGGTGGTAGCTGTACACTCAGAGAAACTCCAGGTAATTAGGGAAAGTCAGCGTGACTTTATCAAAGGGAAATCATGTTTAACCAATTTATTGGAGTTCTTTGAAGGAGTAACTTGCACTATGATTGAAGGGAAATCTGTTGATGTCTAGAACTAGGATGTTTGGAAGGAATTTGAGAAGGTGCTGTATCAAAGTTATTGCAGAAATGAGAAACTCTTGGTGTAGAGCGTAACATATTGACACGGATAAAGGATTGGCTGGCTGCCAGCAAACAGAGTAACCATAAAAGAGTCTTTGTCCGATCGACAGGTTGTCATGAATGGAGTCCTGCAGCGATCTGTGCTGGGACCTCAATCTTTTACAATTAAATCAACGGCTTAGATGAAAGGAACAAATACAGAGGAGCTAAATTCACAACAATGAGCTTTATCCGAAAGTCTGCTGTAAAGAAAACATAAGAAAGTTGCAGACAGATAGAGATGGGTTGAGTGAATGGACAAAGATCTGGCATATTGAGTACAATGCAGGAACGCGTGAAATTGTTCAGCTTGGGAGGAGGAATGAAAAATCAATTTAAAATTTAAATCTGTGGAATTGTGAGGCGCAAAGGGATTTAGGTATTGTGGTGTATGAACCACAAAATGTTAACATGCAGATACACCACATATGCAAGGTATTTGACTGTTATCACATAGTGCGAGAAGAATCAAACATGAAAGTAGAGATTGTGTTCGGTTACATAGGTCATTAGGGACACAGTCTGGAACATGATGTGCACTTTGGTCTCCTTATTTATGAAAGGATACAAATGCACTGGAGGTGGTTCAGAGGAGGTTCAGATACCTTGAATGAGTGGCTTGTCTTATAGTAGGTTGGAGAGGTGAGAAAGGTTCCCTGTAAAAATATTTTCATGCCGCAGGCTTTTGAGGTCTGTGCACAGCAGCAGGTCCTATAAGGGTATGACCACGCAGATTGGACAGAATGTTGTAAGCTGGGCATGTTTCCATTGGTGTTTAGAATAACAAGGTTAGAATCTTTTCTCTTGAGGATCAGCACAGAACTATGGACTAGCCTTTTAAAATGAAGAGTTACCTTTTAACAGGGAGATGCAAATGCTTTTTCTCTCAAAGGATGGTGCAACTTTGGAACAGTTTTGTTACAGAAGATATTGAAGGTGGCGGTCATTGAATATTGTTAACCAGAGGTAGAAAGATTCTTGTCGGGCAGGGGTGTGATAAGTTATCGGGGTAAATGGTTATGTGTCATTTGAAACACAATCATGTTCTTATTGAATAGTGGAGCAGCTTTAAGAGGCCAAATGATCTACTTGTGCTCCTATTTCATATGTTCGTATAAATCATGAGGCACTGACCTTGCTTGGGAGTGCAGATGGGTATGTCACATCTCTTGAAATTTTGCGGTTCTGGGCAAAATTAAGTTAGGTCAGTTTCTATAAACTTTGTTGTGAAGCAAGGGGTTAAGAGACAGTGTGCTTCATGCAATTAATTATGGAGATGTGATTTCAGATCATCACACAAACAAGCCCTCATGGAAGAGAAGACTGGCACAAGAACTACAAGTATATATGTTGCATTGACGATCTGACATGACAGTTTCTAGGGGACATGGTCATCATGTTTCTACCCTGTCCGTAACAGTGTTGTGGCTGTGTTTTGATTGGGAAATCAGGTTGAGGTTGTATGGAGGACATTGGTGAGGCATCTTCTGGAATACTGTGTGCAGTTCTAGTCGCCCAGTTAGAGGAAGGATATTATTAAGCTAAAGAGAGTTCAGAAGAGATGTTGCTGAGTATGGAAGGTTTGAGTGATGAAGAAAGGCTGGATAGGCTGGGACTTTTTTTTCACTTGAGTGTAGGAAGTTGAGAACCCACCTTATAGAAATTTATAAAACAATGAGGGTATGGATAGAGTTAATAGTAGTTGTCTTTTTCCCAAGAAGGGAGATTTCAAGGCTAGGGGGCACATTTTTAAGGTGAGAGGAGTAAATAAAGGGTGGCTTGCATGTGGAATGATCTTCCTGAGGAAGTGGGTACAATTACAACATTTAAAAGACATTTGAATAAATACAGGAATAGGAAACGTTTGGTGGGATTATGGGCCAGGAGCAGGCAACTGCAATTGGTTTAGTTTGGGATTATGTTCGTCATGGACTGGTTGGACCAAAGAGTCTGTTTCCGTGTTGTATGACTCTCTGACCCTATGTGTCAACTCATACTGGCTCTGAATCACACTGAATCATTTTTGAGCTTGAGGGTGAAGGAGCTAAGAGGCGAATAACATCAGGCGCCCCTTAATTCTAACTTCCTGAAGACATGCAGTCAGTACTGTCTGTTCCAGCGTAGCCCCTTCTCTCACTTTCAATTTGTTCTCTAGTCCCAAAAGCTGCCCTCTACTAACCAATCCCTGACTGCAGTGAGCCTGCTTGAAGGCTGCAGAAATAATAAAGCATCAACAAAAATCTGTGAGCTGGAATCATTTGTAGAAGTCAGGAAATAAGGCCAAATAAACCCAGAGGTTAACCATCCGCCTAAAGGGGAAAACGAGCAAATAACTAGTACACAGTGGATGAGTCCTGCCAGCAGCATTGCTGGAGGGCCATTGTTGCCTCTTACTGTACTGACTTACTGAGTGAGTTCAACCATGTGTAGCATCTTACTCTAGAGTAACCAAAATTCGCAAAATACTCTTGAAACAAGGGTAGGCTTGTTGTATAATAAGCCTCCTGAAATTGCCCCCATCGATGAACATGGCTGCCACACAGGAGAACCAATCCTAAATAGTGCTTTCAATACAGGACTGGAATGTGTATGTCACCCACTATTTGAAGGTTTAGTGCTTGTTTTGTGCTTGTCGAAAGGGCTCAGTGCCATTGAATGTCAAGGTCAGTTTATTTCCAAAGTTATATTCACCACCATAAAAATAATACAATATTCACTGCCACCAAAATAATAAATACCATTTACAGTGCATAAAATCACAGAACTGATAGTGTGTGTAATTAAAATCATAAATAACAACAATTATTGGAATCCTTACGCTAAATAGAACATAAAGCTCCAAGTTTATAAATCAGAAAATAATTTGCATCTTCTGTAATTGTAATCATTGACATTGTATGTATAATCAAAATGGGAAGATGTGCCAGCTACATGTAACACAAAGTGAAGGCCAGATTGTACAGGATATAGAGTTTATTGCAAGCTAATGCAGGTCTGTAAGCATAGGCACAATGGACTTGGTGTGAGTGATGTTACACAACAGTCCACTATCTGCATATATGGTCTTTGGAACAAAGTGCTGAGATTGCAGGACAGCTACCTTCAAGCTGTGATTCTCTGATTTGCATACTGAGGGGGTGGGTGTATGTACACTGGCCATCGACTCGTCCCCACCACCGAGACAAGCTATTAGCCTGTTAAGAGGTGAACAGCAAAGTTCTCATCCAATTACAGGTCTTGGTAGTGGAATTTCGACCCTTCCAGGTCCTAAAGTCAATTGGTTGAGGTCAAGTCTTGAAAGGATCCAGTGGTAAGTAGGTAAGCCTTTTTATTTTGCTTCTCATTGAGTGGGGATCACAGGAGAGGGGTTGTTATAGAGGTCAGAGAGAACAGCACTGGAATGGCTTTCATTGGCTACCTCCTTGCCAACACACCCCATCCATGCCTCCGATAGGCTTTGGTCCAACTCATCCATGCTGACTATAAATCTAGTCCCATTTGCCAGTGTTTGGCCTATATCCCTCTAAATGCTTCCTATTCACATACACATCCAGATGCCTTTTAAATATTGTGATTGTAACAGCCTCCTCCACTTCCTCTGGCAGCTCATTCCATACACACACCACCCTCTGCGTGAAAAACATGTCCCTTAGGTCTCTTTTAAACCTTTCCCCTGTCACCTCAAACCTGTGCCCTCTAGTTTTGGACTGTCCTATCCTGTGGAAAAACACCTTGACTATTCACTGTATCCATGCCCCTCATGATTTTATAAACCCCGATAAGGTCACCCCTCAGCCTCCGACACTCCAGGGTAAGTAACCCAGCCTATTCAGCCTCTCCCTATACCTTAAAACCTCCATCCCTAGCAACATCCTCGTAAATCTTTGCTGAACCCTTTCACAACGTCCTTCCTATAAGAGGGAGACCGGAATTGCACGCAATACTCCAAAAGTGGCCTAACCAATACCCTGCACAGCCGCAACATGACCTCCCAACTCCTATACTCGATGCACTGACCAATAAAGGCAAGTGTACCAAATGCCTTTTTGACTATCCTGGATACGTGCGAGCCAACTTTCAAGGAACCACAAACCTGCCCCCCAAGGTCTTGGTTCAACAACACTCCCCAGAACCTTGCTATTAAATATATAACTCCTGCCCAAATTTGCCTTTCCAAAGTGCAGCATCTCACATTTATCTAATTTAAACTTCATCTGCCACTCCTTGGTCCATCTGATCAAGATCCCGTTATACTCTGAGGTAACCTTCTTCACTGTCCACTACACCACCAATTTTAGGGTCATCTGTAAACTTACTAACCATAACCTCCTATGTTCACATCCAAATCATTTATATAAATGATAAAAAGCAGTGGATTCAGCACCGATCCTTGTGGCACACTGCTGGTCACAGGCCTCAGTCTGAAAAGCAACTCTCCACCACCACCCTCTGTCTCCTACCTTTGAGCTGGTTCTGTATCCAAATGGCTAATTGTCCCTATAACCGGTGTGATCTAGCCTTGCTAACCAGTCTACCACAGGAATGTTGTTGAATGCCTTACTGAAATTCATATAGATCACATCCACCACTCTGACCTCATCAATCCTCTTTGTTATTTCAAAAAACTCAATCAGGTTAGTGAGACGCGATTTCCCACGCATAAAACTATGCTGGCTATTCCTAATCAGTCCTTGCCTTTCCAAATACATGTAAATCCTGTCCCTCAGGGTTCTCTCTAACAACTTGCCCACCACTGATGTCAGGCTCACCAGTCTATAGTTCCCTGGCTTTTCCTTACCACCTTTCTTAAATACTGGCACCACATTAGCCAACACCAGTCTTCTGGCACCTCACCTGTGGCTATCAATGATACAAATATCTCAGCAAGGGACCCAACAATCACTTCCCTCACTTCTCACAGAGTTCCAGGGTACACCTGATCAGATCCTAGGGAATTTCTCTGCCTTTATGTGTTTTAAGACATTCAGCACCTCCTCCTCTGTAATATGGACCTTTTTCAAGATGTCACGCTTCATTTCCCTTCATTCTCTATCGTCCATATCCTCCTCCACTGTAAACACTGATGCAAAATACTCTTCCCCATCTCCTGCGGTTCCACACGTAGGTGACCTTGCTGATCTTTAAGGGACCCTATTCTCTCCCTAGTTATTCTTTTGTCCTTAATGTACTTGTAGAATCGCTTTGGATTCTCCTTAGCACTATTTGCCAAAGCTATTTCATGTCCTCTTATTGCCCTCCTGATTTCCCTCTAAAGTATACTCCTACTGCCTTTATACTCTTCCAGGGATTCACTCAATCCCTGCTGTCTATACCTGACATATGCTTCCTTGTTTTTCTTGACCAAAACCTCAATTTCTCTAGTCATCCAGCTTTCCTTACACCTACCAGCCTTGCCCTTCATCCTAACAAGAACATACTGTCTCTGGCCTCTCGTTATCTCATAATGGCTTCCCATTTTCCAGCCGTCCCTTTACCTGCGAACATCTGCCCCTAATCAACGTTTGACACTTCTTGCCTAATACCATCAAAATTGGCCTTCCTCCAATTTAGGACTTTAACTTGTAGATCCAGTCTATACTTTTCCATTACTGTTTTAAAACTAATAGAATTATGGCCACTGGCCCCAAAGTGCTCCCTTACTGACACCTCAGTGACATGCCCTGCCTTATTTCCCAAGAGTAGGTCAAGTTTGGCACCTTCTCTAGTAGGTACATCAATATACTGAATCAGAAAGTTTTCTTGTACACACTTAACAAAGTCCTTTTCATCCAAGTCCTTAACACTAAGGCAGTCCCAGTCTCTGTTTGGAAAGTTAAATTCCCCTACCATAACCACCCTGTTATTGTCACAGATAACTGAGACCTCCTCACAAATTTGTTTCTCAATTTCCTGCTGACTACTGGGGGGTCTATAGTACAATCCCAATAAGGTGATTATCCCTTTCTTTTTTCTCAGTCCCTCCCAAATAACTATCCCCAGGAATATCCTCCCTAAGTATAGCAGTAATAAAAGAAAACAGAATCTCTACAGCATGGAAACAGGCCCTTTGGCCCAACAAGTCCACACGACCCTTACAGCATCCCACCCAGACCCATCCCCCTTTAACCCACCCCATCTAAACATCCCTAAACACTGTGGGCAATTTAGCATGGCCAATCCACCTAGCCTGCACATCTTTGGACTGTGAGAGGAAGCCACAGCACCTGGAGGAAACCCATGCAGACGACGGGGAGAACGTGCAAACTCCGCACAGTCACCTGAGGGTGGAATCGAGCCCGGGTCCCTGGCACTGTGAGGCAGCAATGCTAACCACTGAGCCACCGTGCTGCCAACTTTAAAGTAAACAAACACTTCACCTCTGGGTGGTCTCAAACCACCAACCTTCCGATTAACAGCCAAACATGCTAACCTATTGCGCCACAGAGACAGGCAAAGTGCATCAGAGCTCATTCGGGATGTTATCCTTAATCAAAAACACCATGCCCCCTCCTTTTTTCTCCCCTTTCCATCTTTCCTATGGCATCTATACCCTGGAACATTAAGCTGCAGGTCATGTCCATCTCTGAGCCATGCCTCTGTAATTGCTATGATATCCCAGTCCCATGTTCCCAACCATGCCCTGAGTTCATCTGCCTTACCTGTTAGGCCGGCTACATTGAAATAAATACAGTTTAATTCATCAATTCTACTTTGTTCTCAGCTTTGTTCCTGCTTGCCCTGACTGTTTGACTTGCTCCTTTTCCCAACTGCACCAATCTCAGACTGATCTTTCCTCACTATCACCCGGGGCCCCATCTCCGCCCCTGTTGCTAGTTTAAATCCTCCCGGGCAGCTTTAGCAAATCTCCCCACCAGTATATTGGTCCCCTTCCAATTCAGGTGCAATCTGTCCTTTTTATACAGGTCACTTCTACCCCAGAAAAGATTCCAATGATCCAAAAATGTGAATCCACTTTCCCTCGACCAGCTCCTCAGCCATGCAAGTTTCTGCTCTCGCCTCCTATTCCTACCCACACTGGTAATCCAGATATTACTACCCTCTGGGACCTCCTTTTTAAATTCCTGTCTAACTTCCTATATTGTCTCCCCAGATTCTCATCTTTATCTCTTCCTCTGTTGTTAGTTCCAATGTGTACAACGACATCCTGCTGGTCCCTCTCATCTCTGAGAATATTCCGCACCCTCTCTGAGACATCCTTGACCCTGGAACCAAGGAGGCAACACTCTGATGCCTCATTGTTGGCTGCAGAAACATCTGTCAGTGCCTCTGACTAGATAATCCCCGATCACAATCAACTGCTTGGAACCAGGCATACCCTTTGTTACATTAGAGCCAGTCTTGGTGCCAGAAACCTGGCTGTCAGTGCTACATTCCCCTGACAATCCATCATCCCCTACATTTTCCAAAACAGCATTCTTGTTAGAGATGGGGATAGCCACAGGACTCCTGCATGACCTGCTTCCCTCTCCTACCTTTCCTGGAGGTAACCCAGCTACATGATTGTATCATTGGTTTATCTCCCTTCCTACATCTTCCATCCATCATGCCTCCTAGCTCCTGTAAATTCGTCATTGCCTCTAACAGCCACTCCAAGTGATGCATGTGATCCGATAGGATTCGTAAACAAACACACTTCCTGCAGACGTAATCATCAGTAACATGGAAACTCTCCCTCATCTTCCACATCCAACACAAAGGGCACATCACTCTACTAAAGGCCACCTTTGCACCTTGACTATCCGAAGACCCAGAAAATAGCACAGTCCTACTGCTCTAAAAAACACTGCTCCAGGCTACCTTAGTACCTACGTTTTATATTTTAAAAGTTTAATCAAGAGACAAATCTCAATAAAAACATGTAATCAAAAAGAAACCCGCTGTACTCACTATTGTAGATTTGCAAAACAAAACTAGCCACCTAGCTGCTCCCCTGCTGTGATCTCCCCACACAGGTTTCTCCAAGGTCAGCTGTGAATTTCACCGTTTGTTTATTTTTCTTAGACAAAATCGGATATCCAGACGTACTTGAAATCAAACCACAGAGGCACAGTAGCTCTGCAGGTTACTTCTGGGTCAGTCAGCAGTGTATGTTTCTTTCTCCATTTGAATTCCTTCCCATGCGGTCACTGCCTTTGTCTCCCTTCCTCTTTTTTCAAAGTGTCATTGTTTAGATCTTATTTCCCAAAGTACCAAAACAATGCAACAGCTTATTAAACAGTAACTACTGCTCCTGGAATTTGAGGAAATCAGCTCCAACACTGAAAATACATAAAGAAGGGTCCAGGCCCTAAACATCAACTTTCCTGCTCCTCTGATGCTGCCTGGCCTGCTGTGTTCCTCCAGCTCCACACTGTGTTACCTCTGACTCCAGCATCTGCAGTTCTTGCTATCTCAAAAAAGGAGCAGGTCTTGCAGCCACAATATTTTCCTGTCCTCCATCTTGGTTTACCCAGAATCCTATAATGACACCCATTCGTAAGCATGCAAAAGGTGTATTCACTAGAGTTTTAAAATAACACTGCAAACACAAGACGTCTGCACTCAGGCTTATCCCAGCTCAAACCTTTTGATCTTTCTGAAGCTCTGAGATTAAATAAATCACCAGACTTCCATAATCAAACACGGATCAATTGAACACTATAATGATTTCGGCCATGTGTCCAAAAGGTGTGGCACCATCAAACCCCTGTGTTTTTTGTGCTGAAATAGAAATGATTATATTTCAGGATCATGGCACTAGGAGTTGAACAGGAAGGGTTCCACTGTTACAGCAGAATATAGCTAAACTAAAGGGGGCTCTTGGAGCACAATGGTAGTGCTCCTGCCTCTGAGCCCAAAAAGTCCAGGTTCAAGTCCCACCTGTTCCAGAGATACATCATCACATTCTGAGCCGGTTTTCTTAAAATATCAATGCCCGAACTGGAGAGCAACCCATACCCTAGGGGAAATGACAAAGGATGTCAATCAGACTTTAAGCAAAGAAACTGAAGTACAATCTGGTGAAAACAGCCAAAGACATTAGAAATGGATGGAATTAAATGTCACTTGAGGTAAGGAACAAGCCTGACAAATGATCAGGGAACATATGCAGTTATAAAACAGAAATATAAAAGACCGTTAAAAATACATTGAACTTTTCATAAGGCTATGCACAGAGAATCCAATGCCCAAAAAGGTGAGCTGGAAGCAATAATCCAGACTAAATAACCAGATGTAGTAGGAACTGATTCATGGTTACATTACAGGCAGACTGGCAACTAAAGGTAAAAATTCTAACCTTTCTTGACATTTCCCTTTGTGACCTGAGGCTTGCTTGTTACACATGTTCTTCCATGCAGCAGCGCACCTTAAAGAAACTGCTTCTTGTGTGTGGACCACGCAGCAAGCTTGAAGGGTCAAATATCCTGTGCTTCTAACCTTTATGTTCCTTTCTTCCCTGCATGGTGCTTGTACCACTTAGAGGGGCATTAGCTTGATCAGAAAGGGTTGTGAAGGAAGAAGGGGAGTTGTACTCATTAGTGATATCACAACGACAGCAGAAAAGAACAGATGTAGTTGACATTGTAATATTTCTATCCCTATCCTCAATGATGGGGGACCCCAGCGAATCAGTGAAAAAGCTAGGTCCTTTTCATCCATCTAGAGCCAGAAGTGCTCAGTGGTTGATCCATCTCGGCCTCCTCCAGATGTCCCCAGCGTCACGGGTGACAGCCTTCAGCCAATTCGACTCACTCCTTGAGATGTCAAGAAACAGCTGGAGTCACTGAATACTGAAAAGGTCATGGATCCTGACAATATTCCGGCAATAGTACTGAAGGTGTGCTCCAGAACTTGCCACACCCCATCGCCAAGCTGTTCACATGCGGCTACAATACTCGAAAAGGTAGAAAATTGTTCAATTGTTCTGCCCACATAAAGCAGGATAAATCCAACCAGGCCGATTGCTGCCCCATTATCAGTATTGTGACAATAATATGGAGTAGGACCTACTCAGCGGTAACCTGCTCACTGACACTCGGTCTCGATTCCTCTAGCGCCACTCAGCATCTGACTTAATTTACAGCGTCAGTCAATGTCTGGACTCCAGAGCTGAAGTGACTGCCATTAACACAAATGTCTAACACTTGACTGAGTGCACCATCCAGGTGTCCCTTTATCCTGGATGGTCCGGCTGACAGCTTTGCAGCATACCTCACTGTAAAAGCGAAATACTGCGGACACTGGGAATTTGGAATAAAAACAGAAAGTGCCGGAGGAAATCAATGGGTTTGGCAGCAACTGTGAAGAGAGAAACAGAGTTACCGTCTTGAGCCTGATGTGAGACTCTGAAGAGTCATACTGGACGCGAAACAGTAACTCTGTTTCTTTCTTCGCAGGCGCTGCCAGGCCCACTGTGTTGGTCCAGCACTTTCTGTTTTTATTGCAGGGTGTTTCTCTACAATTTGCAAGCTCATCCCTGAGCTCCTAGTCACCTGTCAGTTTAATTCTCTAACCCACTCCTACGCTAACCTCTGTGTCTCTCTCTTTCTCTTCTCAGCCTCCTGCAGTCTTTCAATGAAGTGCACCATATGTACAAGGAACAGCGTTTCATCTTTCGATGAGTCAGTTTACAGCATTCCTGACTCAATGCTGAATTACAAATTATAGACCACAATCCACTGTTCTGATTATTTGAAGCTGCTGTAATGGTTCTGCGTATTGTAATGTATCTGCACTTGCCATTCACAATTCCAGGAGACCCACCATTTAAAAAAAATTCTATTCCCACCCATTTTGTCTTGCACTGTTATCCCCATATCTCATTTAATTGCTCCTACATTCCACGTCACCTTCTAATCTTTCCATCCCTCCCCACTTATTGCAGCATTTGCTGGTACATCTCTAACCTTTTCCAGTCTGAAGAAAGATCATTAAGCTAAGACATTACCTCTGAGCCTGAGTGCTTTTAGCATTTTCTTGTTCCATTTCAGATTTCCGGCATCCGCGGTATTTTGCTCCTGTTTTAATGGAATGGTGGATCCCTGCCAAGATCTGGGGCGACACAGTGGTTAGCGCTGGTGCCTCATAGCGCCAGGGACCTGGGTTGGGTTTCATGCTTAGGCGACTGTCCGTGTGGAGCTTGCACGTTCCCCCCGTGTCTGGGTGTTCCAGTTTCCTCCCAGAGTCCAAAGATCTGCAGGTTAGGTGGATTGGCAAATTGCTCGCAGTGTGCAGGCTGGGTGGATTAGCTGTGGGAAATGTAGGGTTGCAGGGTTTGGGGGTGGGTCTGAGTGGACTGCTCTTCAAAGGGTCGATGTGCACTTGACGGGCCGAATGGCCTGATTCCACACTGTGGGGATTCTATGATCTGTCACTGTGGGGGATCTGAGCTTATTTAATGGTGGGCCATAAGGTAAAAGATGTTTCTAAGTAGTATTTTACAAGCCGGGTAAGAAATTACACTTCAGGCCGATCAATCGAATTCTTCTTGTCATTCAATGGAGCAGCTCATCACGTCTCACCTTCTCCCATCAGTCTGTGGGGGCATGACAGATTGGGGAAGGTGGGGATTGATAACAGATTTGTAGCTATTATCTTTCATAGAGGCAAATCTACCGTCGTGAAGCTCAGTGCTTGGAAGAATTTTATAGACATAAATGCTTGAATGCTTGAAAGAAGACCGTAATTTCACACCAAGCAGAAGGATTAACATTCGAGGAAACAACATCTTGGGAATCATTCTTTATTCACTTCGATCGATGTCAACTCGTTCTTGCTACATTCCCAATGTTAATGTTCGGTTGTTGCTCCATTCCCCATCGCTGATAACTTCCACTGGCATTGTCCTTGAGGAGAAGGGTGGTGGACATTGGGGAGATGATGATTGTCAGGGACATATTAGATATTCCATACAGAGGCCTTTTACTTTTCTCGGCAGCATGTCTTGCTGAATGATTTGTTCACTTTAATGACCATAGGTGAGTGCACGTGTTCTCCTGTGACCTCGCATTGTGGTCAAGTTTGTATAATGGCCCCCAAGAGTCAAGTGGGTGAAAGCAAATATCCCTTATCTCCATAAGGAATCTGAAATTGTGACATGATTGGCAGAATTTAATGCCCACCCCATGGTAGGGCATTTAATTGAGTAGAAGGGTAACAAGTAGGGACCCCGCTCCCTTCCTGCCTCTATCCTAACTAAGATCCCAACCAATCAACTTCTTCCTTGCCACCAATTTAGTCCCTTACCTTAGTGCCCAAGTGGTAATCCCAGTAAGTGGTAATCCTTCATGCAACAGCATTGAGTGCCTAATTCAACCAGCTGGCATTGGGAAGGAGAAGATTGCAATGTGCCACCTGCACATCTTTGCCCTCTCTGCCTAACTTCCCTGCCATCCATCAATACCCTCTTGCCATTATCCACCATCGATGATGCTGACCCTCAGGTGTGTATGTAGTACTGATGGGAGCCTCAGCTCGCCAGTTGTGCTGTTGATCAGTGAGGGGCTGACAGCTTCCGATTGACTTAGGTATCCTTCCCCCAACAAGCACGGAAAATTCAACACACTTAAACGTAGAAACATTGAAAATAGGAACAGGAGAGGGCCATTTGGCCCTTTGAGCCTGCTCCGCCATTCAATATGGCAATGGTTGATCAGACAACTCAGTCTCCTGTTCCCACTTTCTCCCCATACCCTTTGATTCCTTTAACGCTAAGAACTATATCTATCTCCTTCTTGAAATCATTCAATGTTTTAGCCTCAACTGCTTTCTGTGGCAGAGAAATCCACAGGTTCACCACACTCTGGGTGAAGACATTTCTCCTCATCTCAATTGTAAATGGCCTTCCCGTTATCCTTAGACAGTAACGACTGGTTCTAGACTCCCTGGTCATCAGGAACATCCTTCCTACATTTATACTGTGTAGTCCTGCTGAAATATTAGTGGTTTTTATGAGACTTTCACCCTCATTCTTCTAAGTGAAGAAGTTTAGAAGAGGTAAGAAGAAGGAGCAGGCAATGGCCTTGTGGTATTATCGCTGGACTGCTAACCCAGAGACCTAGACAACATTCTGGGAGCCTGGTTCGAATCCTGCCACGGCAGATGGTGGAATTTGAATTCAATAAAAATCTGAAATTAAGAATCTAATGATGACCGTGAACCCATTCGATTGTCGGGGAAAAAAACCCATCTGGTTCACTAATGTCCTTTCGAGAAGGAAACTGCCATCCTTACCAGGTCTGGCCTACATGTGACTCCAGGCCCACAGCAAGTTGGTTGACTCTTAACTGCCCTCAGGGCAATTAGGGACGGGCAGTAAATGGTGGCCTAGCCAGCAATGCCCTTATCCTGTGAATGAATAAAGGAAACACCAGTGAATATGTATATATTGCAGGGAGGCAGAAGTGGTATTATCAGTGGACTACTAATCCAGAGACCCAGGGTAATGTTCTGGGACCCAGGTCTGAGTCCCACATCGACAGATTGTAGAATTTGAATTCAATAATAAAAACTGGAATTAAGAGTCTAATGATGACAATAAAACTGTTGCCAATTGTGGTGAAAAACCCATCTACTTCACTAATGCCCTTTAGGGAAAGAAATCTGCCATGCTTACCTGATTTGGCCTATATGTAACTCCAGACCCACAGCTATGTGTTTGACTCTTAACTGCCCTTTGGGCAATTAAGGATGGGCAATAAATGCTGCTCTAGTCAGCAACATGCACATTCCATGAATGAATAAAAAAATCTTAACTGATCCAGAGAGAGCTGAAATGAGTTTGTGAAATGTTTTTATTTTAATCATGGAATCCCTACAGTGTGGAAACAGGCCCTTCGGCCCAACAAGTCCACACCAAACGTCAGAGCATCCCACCCAGACCCATTCCCCTAATCTACACATCCCTGGACACTATGGGAAATTTAGCATGGCCAATCCACCTAGCCTGCACATCTTTGGACTGTGGGATGAAACCGGAGCACCTGGTGGAAACCCATGCAGACACAGAGAGGATGTGCAAACTCCACACAGACAGTCTCCCAATGGTGGAATCGAACCCGGGTCCCTGGTGCTGTGAGACAGCAGTACAAACCACTCGACAGAGAAATATAGAAAGTAGGAGAACGAGTTGGCCATTCGACCCTTTGAGCCTCCTTCACCATTCCATGTGATCATGGCTCATAATCCAACAATAGTCCCTATTCCTGCTTTCTCCTGTACTCTCTATCTCTTTAGCCCTACAAACTATATCTAACTCCTTCTTGACTCAATGTCTTGGCTTCAACTGCTTTCTGTGGCAAAGAATTCCACAGGATCACCATTCTCTGGGTGAAGAACTTTCTCTCCATTTCAGTCCCAAGTGGCCTATTCCATATCCTTTCGACTGTGACTGTCTCTGGACTCCCTGGTTATCAGGAACATCCATTTTGCTTTTAGTGTATTTTAGGTTTGTATAAGATTCTTCCTCGTTCTTCTCAACTCCTCTGCTCAATCTAGCACGTGACGAGTACATTGTACATTATCAGCTATCTACCTGCACACACTTTCACTTACCCCAAATTACAATAGATCTAACAAGGTTAAAACATCAGAAGAATCGATTGAACACCATGTAGAGACCACTAAAATAAGATGAAAAGTTCACTCCAAAAAAAAGTGTCAAAAATTATAATTTCCCTCAGATAGCCCTAGAAAACAAACCTTGAAATTTTAGAAGTTATATCTCTCGAGGCAAGTTAGGTCTGTTCTGCATCTGTCAAAGAATGGAACAGTCTATCTGCATTAGGTTGCAGATTGATTTGAGACAGTTACATTTTGTAGATCTGCTATCATGGAGAAAGTGCCTCCAAAGTGTTGCACATTATTTAACATTGAGCTGCATCTGTCATATCCAGCGAGGTTGGTCTTGACCTTTTGTAATTGTATAAAGTGACCGAGAAGGAATCAGCAGTCTGGTTTATGACTCTCTTGAGTTTTATTTCCATGAAAGTCAGTGGACATAAAAGTTGGGAGAGATGTCAAGCAGGCTGCCAATTTTCTGTCATTCGTTTTACGCTGCTGCTCAGAGTCAAGACCTACCCCTCTTCCCCACCACTGGGTCTGTCATTGTAATTTACTGTGCCTGCTAAACCTACTGCCACGATCAAACTCAATATAGATTCTCTATTCCTTCTCTGAGTTGTTAACTGTTGAGTGAAAAACTGAGACCACATTACAGATCCTTGGGGAAATACTGTCTGTCACAACCCACCAATCGCCAACATTCAGACCAATTAGCAAACCATGTCTCAACCAGGGGCAGGGATAGAAATCATGGACTCTGGTGCTGCTCCTGGCCCAGGTCCCTGGCCCCTGACCCCAACACAGAGGCTCCCCTATAACCCTGGGTCCTGGTTATTGAGCCCAGATGTACTGCCCCTCCTGGGACCTGATCATAAGGTCATATGCACATTTATGTGCTTTCATAAAAGCAAAAAAATTGAGGATAATGGCGATCTGAAATAAAAACAGAAAAGGCTGGAAAAACTCAACAGTTCTGGCGGTATCTGTGGCTCCAAGAGCAGATCAGAGGCTAGGAATACTGTGACAAGTATCTCACATCCTGACTCCCCAGAGCCTGTTCACCATCTACAAGGCACAAATCAGGAGTGTGATGGAATACTCCCCACATACCTGGATGGGTGCAGCTCCAACAATGCTCAAGAAGCTTCACACCATCCAGGACAAAGCAGCCTCCTCTTGATTGGTACCACATCCACAAATCCTCAAGCATACACTCCCTCTACCGCCAATACTCAGTAGCACTGCAGAAATTCACAAAGATCCTTTGACAGCACCCTTCCAAATCCAAGATCATTTCTATCTAGAAGGACAAGGGCAGCACACACATGGGAACACTGCCACTTACAAGTTCCCTTGGCCATTCACCATCCTGACATGGAAACATATTGCCATTCCTTTGCTGTTGCTGGCTCAAATTCCTAGAACTCCCTCCCTAAGGGCATTGTGGGTCTACCTACAGCACATGGGCTGCAGCAGTTCAAGATGGTGGCTCACCATCAGCTTCTCGAGGCCAACTAGAACAGGGCAATAAATGCTGGCCAGAGGCAACGCCCACATCCAACAAGAGAATTTTTAAAAAGTAGAATTCAAGTTTTGAGTCTGATATGGCTCTTTGGATCTTTCAATTCTGAAGAAGAATTACATTGAACTTCAAAAGTTAACTTTTTTTCTCTATCCACAGATCCTGCTAGAGTTGCTGAGGTTCACCAGCACTTTCTGATTTTATTTAGTGTGATTTACTTTTTGGTAATATTATTCTTGGGTGGAACTTTATATCAAACGCCTTCCAGAAGCCCATATATTAAACATCCAAATATATTCTCCAATCCATTACTGTAATATCCTCCTGAAAAGGTTCAACTAGATTACTCAGACATGAACTATTCTTCCCGAACATACTCTGACTCTCTTTGATCAGTCCACACTTATCTGAATGCTCACTCACTCTGTCTCAGATGACAAACAGGTCATCTCTCTCATGTGATGTTAAGCTGACAAGCCTGCATTTTCCTGACTTCTTTTTTACGCCCGTTCTAAAGCATGTTTTTCATTCCAGAAGCGTAACTTAAAGAGTTTTATAAAACAATGACCGAAAGCTCTGTAATATCCAATTATTTTGGTATCGGAGAGTGGATGAGTCTCCATTGAACCAAGTTGGCCCGCAGCAGTGAAACAATTAAAACCCTCACTGGAAGAAATAATTTATGTGTTGGCTGCATGCAATAATTGTATGATACAACTGTGTACTGGAGTTTTGCAGATTTGGCAGATATCACCCACTGTGGCTCAGAATAACTTAAGGCACATTAAGACCTAAAGCTGTTGCTGACGGAGCTGTCAAAATGGTGACAGTGTTGTGCAGCTGCTGCAGATCCTGCAGCTTTTTCTACAGCAAATGACAGTCTGGTTAATGCTGCAAGTGGACAGCATGAAGCCCTCCCCGCTCTGAGTCACAAGTTTGTTGGCTCAAGTTGCATTCTGGAGCTTTCAGCATATGATCCAAGATAATTCAATCTTCCTGCCTGTGACAGGTTTGGTGCATCTAATTGGGCAGTAAAGTGTCATGTGAGCACTTTTGCCACCTTCTGGCACCACCCCAGTTAAGGAGGATGGACATTGCTAGGAGGTGCCTGATTGGCCCGCTTTCTGGCAGCCCTTCTTCAAAAGAGGAGACTTTGGGATCTTCATGACTGATGGACATCTCCACTAAATAAAAGTAACCCTATTGAAGACAGTATCTTTTAGATGAGGTGTTAAACCAAGGCCCTTTCTGCTCTCTCGGGTGGATCTGAAAGATTCCACGGTAATTGTTTGCAGAGAGGGAAGGAATTAAAAATGCATTCTGGGGATATGGGTTTCATGGTTGCCCTTGAGAAGGTTGTAGTGAAGAAGTACCTTGTTTGAACCATTGAGGTCCACACAGTGAAGATTCTCTCAGTTTTTGGGCATGGGGCTGCAGGGGTTTGACCCAGAGGCAATGGAGAAAAGGCAACGTCTCTCAATATTGGACTTTTGTATGTCTTGAAGGGGAACACAGTGGTGATAGTGCTCTTCACTTATTTTTTATTCATTCACAACGTGGCAATCTCTGGCTAGGTTAGCATTAAGAGTCAACCACTTTGCTGGTGGGTCTGGGGTCACATGTAGGCCAGACCAGGTAAGCACAACAGTTTCCTTCCCTAAAGGACATTAAAGAACCAAATGAGTTTTTCCTGACGATTGCCTATGGATTAATCATTAGACTCCTAATTCCAGATCTTTATTGTACTCAAATTCCACCATCTGTGTTTGCAAGATTTGAACCTGGGTCCCCAGAACATTACCTGGGTCTCTAGATTAGCCGTCCAGGAATAATACTGCGAGGCCATTGTCATTCTTGTCAATGGTCTTGTCATTCTCACTGGAGAACGCTAGGGCTTTGAGATGTGGTATTGACAGAACCTTGTCAAATATGGCCGTGCATTCTGCCAATAGTACACACTACAGCCATGATGCACTATTGTTGGAGTCAATGGACAATGAAGATTTTGGGGTGAACATTCTCGATCCTAGGCTCCAACTGAATCATTGAAGCACAGGAAATAGGAGTTGGCTATTTTGCCTCTTGTGCCTGCTGTGCCATTCATTGAGGCCATAAGTGATCTGCGACTTAACTCCGTATACCTACTTTGCCGCACATTCCTTTTAATGTCTTTGGCTAACAGAACATACCAATCATAGAATTAAACTTAACAACTGATCTAGCATCAGCTGCTGTTTACAGGAGAGAGTTCCAAACCTTTGTCCGTTTGATGCAATAGAAATTTTATCCTAATTTCACTCCTGAAAGTTCTGGTTACAAGTTTTTGACTCATTCACCAAATGACTGACTGTAAGGAAGGCACACCCTCAACTTTTAAAAGGCAAAATGGAGATGGGCAACAAACAATGTCTGCACCCTGAGAACGAATTCAACAAAAGGAGGTTCAGATGGAGTTCTCTCATGACTGCCCTGGATGCTGAGGTACATCCAGCATCATTTGCTAACTCTCCCAGAATTACCAGCGCAGTTCATATCCAGTGCTATTGCAATTTTCTGGTATGGGTTTGCGAGAGCGAAGAGTTGCTGAGGATTGTACAAGCTAAAGAGAGATTTAGCAAATGTAGGTTATGGCAATTCAAGATAATGAACGTAATATTAATCTCCTGTAGTTAAATGAGCCTTTTGTTTCCAGTAAATCAAGTCCTGTAAATCAAGCTTTGTTGACTGCGTGAATTGTGTTGGTGGGTCACTGCCAAGTCACAGCTGGCATTTATTTGTCATAATAAACATGCCACTCCATCTGGAATTCAGACTATTTGTGGCATGTAGTTAAATCAATACAACAATAATTATCAAGTAGTCTGTCAAGGCAGGTAAGGAACAAAACATTTTTGTCTGATTTATGACACCCAGGACTTATAATTGAGCTGGTTGTCAACAATATGGTTCACAGCGCTGCGAAAAGCCTTTTCTTTGCCTTCAGCTCTCAGTGTTTGGGCGCTGACATCCGTGTTGTTTTATGTTTGTATCTCCTTCCTCCTTCCAACAAGATAGAACGTTAGCTTTATTGTCACATGTACTCACATGAGCACAGTGAAAAGTTTACAAGTCGCCACTTACGGTGCCATCTTAGGTACGAAGGTACCTAAGTTACAGATTCTTAAGGAGAAATAATTGAAAAAATAAAGAAATTAAAGGTCCAGCATTATAGATCATAGGAATAAATGAAAAAAATAAAGAAATAAAAAAGGTTCAGAATAACAGTCCTTTCAATAGTCCATGCCAGCACCCTGCCACTAGTCCATGTCGGGTCTTGTCTCCAGGCCATGCCAAGCTTCAGCTCCAGGACCTTGAGGCTAGTAGTCTATGCTGAGGCTACGCTGGGCCACCAAGAGACCTATGCTCCGGGCCACCGAGAGACCACCACGCTGGGCCAAGAGATCAAACTGGGTGGGCCACTTGCTGGTTTGGGAAGACTTTGCGGATTTTTCAAAATCTGGGGCAGAACCTGAATCTTGAAGTCCCTCCTCCATTTCCAACAAATCAAACTTTTGCCAGTAAGGGAAAGCAGGACTATCACAAACATTTTTGGTGAGTAGGGACTTTTACCCAAGATGTGGGAGTTAACTCATTTCAGGAGGAGACATAAGGACTCATGAAGGATAAGTAAGGGATATTGAACTTTCAAACTATTAATTGATTTAAATCTTCTTTGTAATAAAAATAGTTGTTACAAAGTACTCTGCCTGTGTCAGCAGGACTTTAAAAAACTGCTTAAGCCACAAAATTATTAAAATCCTGCATTTAATTTTCTTTAAAAGTAACCTGCCTGTGTCAATGTGAATTGAAATTAAATCATTTATAAATGCTATTTGTTGAAATTATACTGAGGCCCGTCAGTCCATTTTTAATCAACTTATTCAGTGCAGGTGGAATGTGAAGTTGGACGTTCTAGTCTGGAGGAATACTTATATCACAAGTCATCAGAGTAGGGGTAACATTATATTAATTGTTGGCTGCTTTCCACAACTGATAATTATCCCAGTTTGTGTATTGAAAGTTCAAAGTTTGATTGACAGCTTAAAGAGGTTATTAAAAGATTAACACTTCGATACAATATTATAAAAGCAATGTTTTAATAAGGGATTAAGTTCTTGAGGAAATTCTGAAGTATGGAATGAGTTTTGATGAACTGGAGTTTTCTTATGATACTGAAATCTGTAATAAAAATTTAGACCTTTATTTATTCTGACCCAACATGATTAATAAGAAATGCCTATGGTAAATGTTGATGAATTGGCATGGAGGGTATAAGTGCAAAAGGTGTGGATGTGGATAAGTGGGAGCTATAGGGATCATGGTGGTGGGCAGGAAGCAAGGGTTTGCATGCATGGTGCATGGAGAGTGAGTGTGAGCTGATGGAGTTTGGACCTTAACATTTTTTTTACAAAACAACTGAGTTAAGTGCCAGAGAATTGAGGTGCAATTTGCCTCAGCCCTCTGTGATTCCTGTGGCCATCTCTGACCATATGACCAGGGATGGAAGGATCTATTCTATTCAACACCCATCCAGCTCACCCACTCCCACAACCCCAATCTCCTATCACACAGAGGTGGGTACACTGTGCTTTCGATGGCCAACAGCCTGGTCTTAGTGTTAGTTAGTATCTGTTTACGTCAATGTATTGCTCACAATGCCACTCATTCAACTGTACATTATGGCTGAGGCCAATTTTATTACACTGAATTAAACAAAAAGTCCATCACAGAAACAGATTATTCAGTCGAACTCATCTTTCTTAGTTGGTATTTCTCCATTTTATTTCATTCAACCCCTTCAGCATCTCAATCTATTCCTTTCTCTTCTCTGTATTTAGCTAGCTTCCTCTTAATTACATTTGTCCTATTTCACTCAATTATATCATACAGTAGAGCTCCATATTCTCACCCCTCAGTGTGAAAATGTTTTTCCTTAATTATAGTTAATTCCTGTTATTTATAACGTCTAGATTCGGTCCCATCCACCACAGGAAACATCTCAGTATCTACTGTTCATATATTTTACATAGAAACATAGAAGATAGGAGCAGGAGGAGGCCATTCAGCCCTTCGATCCTGTTCCGCCATTCTTCACGATCTTGGCTGATCGTCCAACTCATTAGTCTAATCCTGCTTTCTCTCCATAATCCTTGATCCCATTAGCCTCAAGTGCTATATCTATTTGTCTCTTGAATACATTCAATGGTTTGGCATCAAATACTTCCTGTGGTAAATGAATTCCAAAGGCTCACTACTCTTTTGGTCTCCTCATCTCCATCCTAAATGGTCTACCCCGAATTCTCATACTGCAATCTCTGTTCTGGACACACCCACCATCGGGAACATCCTCCCTGTAAATACCCTGTCCAGTTCTGTTAGAATTTTTTAGTCTTTACGAGATCCTCCCTCATTCATGTGAACTCCAGTGAAAACTATCCCAAACTAGTCAGTCTTAGACCAGATCACTCCTTAGTCTTCATGTTTCCATGGAAAAGAAGCTTCAAACTGTTCAGTCTTTCTGATGAAAGTAGAACTTCTCAATTCTGGTCTGCTCTTATTAAATCTTATTTGAATCTTCTCCATTTTTAGCTGCCATCAACATCTCAGCTGCAGAGGAACTTGGAGCGGGGGGTTGGGGCATTGCTGTGGTCCATATGGGTATCAATAATGTTAGTAGAAAGAGGAAAGAGGTTCTGCTGAGGGAATGTGAGCAGCTAGGGGCTAAGTCAAAAAGCAGAACAAAAAAGGTAATAATCTCTGGATTACTACCTGAACTATGAGCAATTTGGCACAGGGACAATAAGACTAAAGAGGTAAACGTGTGGCTCAAAGATTGGCCTGGCAGAAACAGGTTTGAATTCACGGGATATTGGCACCAGCACTGAGGAAACCTGACTCATGCTGGGACTGGTGTTGCAGTGAATCGCATAACTAGGGCTGTGGATAGGGCTTCAAACTAAATAGTCAGGAATGGGTTCAGTTGCATGGAAAATTATGGAATGAGTTAAAGAGGGAGAGCTTGGCAGAGGTTACATTTACTAGGACAAGTAATAAGACAGAGGCTATAGAAAGGGCCAGCAAGGTTCAGGCACAGCAGACAAGGGGACAAGTTGGGAAGGAGACTCCTTGGGTGGCACAGTGGTTAACACTGTTGCCTCACAGTACCAGGAGCCTGGGTTCGATTCTAGCCTCAGGCAACTGTCTTGGTGGAATTTGCATGTTCTCCCTGTGTCTATGTGTGTTTCTTCCAGGTGCTCCAATTTCCCCCAGCAGTCCAAAAATGTGAGGGGAACCTGAGCATGGTAAATTATCCCATAGTGTGCAGGCTGGGTGGATTAGTCATGGTAATTGCAAGGGGTACAGGGGTGAGTCTGTGCAGGATCCTCTTCAGAGGATTGATATGGATTCGATGGGCTGAATGGCCTGCTTGCACACTGTAGGGGTTCTATGATGAGAAGGGTGCAGTTAATGCAGATCTGAGGGTGTTGAACTTAAATACATACGAAACAAGGTAAATCAGCTTGTAGTGCAGATTGAAATTGGCGAGTGCAACATTGTGGGTATTACCGAGATGTGGCTGCAAGGGGACCAGGGCTGGGAACTAAATATCCAAGGATACACATCCAAAGCAGAAGGGGTGGGGTTGCCTTTTTAGTAAGAAATGAGACTAAATCAATAGAATGAAATGATATAGAGCCAGAAAGCATAGAACCTATGTAGGTAGATTTGAGGAACTGCAAAAGGAAGAAGACCCTGATGGGAATAACAGTGATCAGAATGTGGGGAAGAAAATAAATCAGGAGATAGAAAAGGCATGTAACAAAGGCACTATTACTATAATCATGGAGGACTTCAATATGCTGGTGGACTGGGAAAATCAGGAGATCAAGAAAAGGAATTTGTGGAATGTCTACAAGATGGCTTTCTGGAACGCTTGTATTACAGCACATTGGGAAACAGGCAATTATAGGATTGAAAAACATATCAGCCATGATCAAATGATAGAGCAGATTCAATTGGCTGAATGGTCTAATTCTGCTCCAATTTTTTATCGTCTTATGATCTTGCACAAGATCTCATAAAGGGTCACTAGGCTTGAAAGATTAACTCTGTTTTTTATTGCTACAGGTATGCTAAGTTTCTCTAGCACTTCCTGTTTCTCTTTAAGCTTTTGTAATGGTTGCAGGATCTCCACCAGCCGGTAGCAATTGGTGGGGGAGGCTGCTGAGTGGGGATGCTGGTAAGCGTGTGTGGGACTTCCTCTACACAGAGCAATGACTTTGGCAAATTGGTGCTGGGTGTGGACCTTGTTGTGCGGCGAGTAAGAGGGCAGGTGAAACCCTGGGCTTTTTGAGTTGTAGTGTGGTAAAAGCCATATTCACAAATAGAAAAGCTGAATGTCTCTGATGCTGACCGGGAATTGGGCCAGGCATACAGCGCCTGGCAATCTAGTTAGATTGCCTTGTGACATCTCTGAGTCTCAGGACTTATGAGGAGGAAAGGAAAATTTGCTTTTTAGGGCCTAAACTCTCCCATGTCCCAGCCCCCCACCCCACACATCAGGCCTTGTTACCATATAGCCTGCCATTACACACCCCCTGTTGTTAGTCACCAATAGCCCCCATTAACAACTATTCACCCTCCCAACCTAATCTTTATCAACTCTTTGCCTGTCCAACTGTTCTTCTCTCTCTTTAGGCTCTATCCTATCGTTTACTCCCTACCTCATCCCCCTCCCCTTTTTTCTGCATATAAACTGATGTTTTCCCAGCCACCATCAGTTCTGAGGAAGGGTCGCTGGACCTGAAACGTTAACTCTGTTTTTTCCTTCACAGATGCCGCCCAGACCTGCTGAGCTTTTCCAGCAACTTTCTTTTTGTTCCTGATTTACAGCATCCGCAGTCCTTTCGATTTTTAAAACTGGCTTTGTGACTGGATGACCAGGTAGTCTGGGTCATGTTGTCATGGGAAGTTGGCGATAGGAGCTTCACCAACTGACCTCGGCAAACTGGTTGGCGAAAGATCAACAGTTGCAGTCTTGACAGTCTCCTGGATAATCTGGTGCGTTGGCTGTGAATTTTGATTGTAGATAGTTTGTTTCTCTGGGTTAACTTTCTTTTGTTAATGTTTATGGCGATTTAGTGCAGATGGAATTAAGGAACCTGTTTTGCAATATTCATGAATCACTCTGCGCTTAAATCTTGTGGAACATTGCACTTAAAGTTAAAAGCCCTGTAGGGCCAAGTGGTGTCGATGTGCTTCCTCCTTGCCCCTAAAAAAAAGTTCAATCTGTCTTCTGTTCCTGTAAAGTTGACGAGGTAAGTGGGTCACAAAGAACAAGGAAACTTGCAGCACAGGAACAGGCCCTTTAGCCCTCCAAGCTTGCACCGACATGCTGCCTGTCACAACTAAAACCCCCTACCCTTCCGGGGACTGTACCCCTCTAGTCCCATCCTATTCATATATTTGTCAAGATGCCCTTTAAAAGTCACTATAGTATCTGCTTCCACTACCTCCCCCGGCAGGGAGTTCCAGGCACCCCCTACTCTCTGTGTAAAAAAACACTTGCCTTGTATATCACCTTTAAACCTTACCCCTCGCACCTTAAACCCATGGCCCCTGGTAACTGACTCTTCCACCCTGGGAAAAAGCTTCTGAATGTCCACTCTGTCCATGCCTGTCATAATCTTGTAGACCTCTATCAGGTCGCCCCTCAACCTCCGTCATTCCAGTGAGAACAACCCAAGTTCCTCCAACCTCTCCACATAGCTAATGCCCTCCATACCAGGCAACATCCTGGTAAATCTTTTCTGTACCCTCTCCAAAGCCACCACATCCTTCTGGTAATGTGGTGACCAGAATTGAACGCAATATTCCAAACGCTGCCTAACTAAGGTTCTATAGAGCTGCAACATTACCTGCCAATTTTTAAACTCAATGCCCTGGCCAATGAAGGCAAGCATGCCATATACCTTGTTGACTACCTTTTCCACTTGCATTGCCACTTTCGGTGACCTATGTACCTGTACACACAGATCCTTCTGCTTATCAGTACTCTTAAGGTTCTGCAGTTTACTGCACATTTCTATCTGGATTAGACCTTCTAAAATGCATTACCTCACATTTTTCCAGATTAAACCCCATCTGCCATCTCACTGGCCAAGTCACCAGCCGATCTATATCCTGCTGTATACTTTGATAGTCCTCATTGCTATCCACAATTCCACTAACCTTTGTGTCATCAGCAAACTTACTAGTCAGACCAGTTACATTCTCCCCCAAATCATTTATATATATTACAAACAGCAAAGGTCCCAACACTGATCCCTGATGAACATCACTA
Organism: Ginglymostoma cirratum; assembly: GCA_024137785.1. Lineage (NCBI taxonomy): Eukaryota > Metazoa > Chordata > Chondrichthyes > Orectolobiformes > Ginglymostomatidae > Ginglymostoma > Ginglymostoma cirratum. Next base: position 9,827,029 of record JAHRHZ010000133.1, read on the forward strand.
GTCACAGTCCTCTATTCAGAAATGCACCCTTCCACTGCTACTCTCTGTCTTCTATGACTGAGCCAGTTTTTTTTTAATCCATCTTGCAAGCTCACCTCTGACTCCTTGTGACTTTACTTTCTGTATCAGCCTGCCATGAAGGACCATCAAAGGCCTTACTGAAGTCCATGTAAACAATATCCACTGACCTATCCTCATTGATCATCTTCTTCACTTCCCCTAAAAACTCATCCAAGTTAGTGAGACATGAAATCCTCTTCACAAAACCATGTTGCCTCTCGCTAATATGCCCATTGATTTCCAGGTGGGAGTAAATCCTGTCTCAAAGAATCCCTTCCAATAATTTCCCTACCACTGACATAAGGCTCACTGGCCTGTAAGTAGCTGAATTATCCCTGCCACCTTAAACAAGGGAACAACGTTGGCTATTCTTCTGTCCTCTGGGACCTCCCCTGTAGCCAGTGAGGATACAAAGATGTCTCTCAAAGCCCCAACAATTTCCACCCTTGCCTCTCTCAGTATTCTGGGGTATATCCCATCAGGCCCTGGGGACTTGTCTACCTTAATGTTTTTTAAGACCCCCAATATCTCCTCCCTATTGATCTCAACATGACCCAAACTATCTACACACCCTTCCCCAGACTCATCACCCACCAATTCTTTCTCTACGGTAAATACTGATGCGAAGTATTCATTTAATACCTTGCCCATTTCCTCTGGCTCCACACTTAACTGCCCTTCCCTTCCTTGAGTGGGCCAACCCTCTGCCTGGCTACTCTCTTACTCTTTATTTATATATAAAAAGCCTTGGGATTTTCCTTAATCCTGTTGGCCAATGACTTTTCAGGACTCCTTTTAGCCCTCCTGACTCCTTGCTTAAGTTTCTTTCGACTCTCCTTGTATTCCACCCTTGCTTCGTGTGTTCCCAGCCTCCTGGTTTTGATCAATGCTTCCTTTTTCTTGTTGATTAGGGTCACAATATCTCTCGTTATTCCAGATTCCCTAAACTTGCCATACTTATCCTCCATCCTCAAAGGAACGTGCCGGTCCTGAGTTCTGAGCAACTTACACTTGAAAGCCTCCCACATACAACATGTTGATTTTCCCTCAAACATCTGCCTCCAACCTTCATTCTTCAGTTCATGCCTACAGCTGAAATGAATGTCAGCCATACCACACATTGAGCGGGGGATGGGAGCGAGGTTTAAAATGTTAGTCAGGCCTGTGCTTAACATTATCTTCGATGAGAAACATTTATTTTTACCTGTTTGATAATTTCTGAAAAATGTCAAATTGTTTTTAATTACACCCAACCTGGGAATTCGTTTTTAAAAAATAATAAAGTTGTTTGTGGGATTGGGGCATCACTGTTGAGGCCAGCATTAATTGTCAATTCCTCAATCCCTTTGAAGGTGGCACCATTGAGTTACTTCTTAGTCTGCTGTAGGCACACCCACAGAGCTGTGGGTGAAGCCCATGCAGACACAGGGAGTGCACGCAAACTCCACACAGAAAGTCGCCCAAGGGCGGAATCAAACCCGGGTCTGCTGGTGCTGTGAGGCAGCAGTGCTAACCACTGAGCCACCGTGCCATGCCGATTGCAATAGGATTGTGTGTTCAAGATGGTGAATGAGGCGCCAGTCAAGCATGCTTTGTGGCGTCAAGCCTCTCGAGTGACTTTACGGTTGCACTCATTCAGGGAACTGGACAGTATTCTGTCACAGTCTGGATGATCTGCTCAGTTTATCAGAGATGGTCACTGTCTGGGCATGAATGTTACTCTCCACTCCGTTGAACTGCCTGCATTGCTATGTTACCTGAGGAGTTGTGGATGGTACTGCTCAATCAACAGCGACCAATGGAAGAAAGATCATTGACAAAGTAGTTGAAGATTGTGGAGCTGAGCCAATGCCCTGAAGAGCTCCTGCACAGGTCCTACAGATGACGCAGCCTGATCGTGTGGGGAGAGGTTTACTTTTTATTATTGTAAAAGGTAACGCTTCTTGAGGACTTACGTTGCGTTAAATCCTGTCCAGTCTGACAACGTCACAAACTCTGGGTGAAGAAATAATTGATCTTAATGGAGACAGATGTGACATTCCTGCCACCTGATAATAGGGAATATGCATATAGGTAATGGTTTGCAATCAAGTATTCCTTAAAGGCCCTTGTGGTGTAGTCCCTACTTCTGAGCTAGAAGGACTGGGTCTTCCCACCTGCTCAAGAGGTGTAACATAACTTGTCTGAGCAGGTTGGGTTTTCTTAAAAAAAAACTGCGCCTTGTTATGTAAGATAAATGTGTCTTCTTGCCAAGATACCCTGGTGATCAAGACTGTACCACTGATAACTAGACAATTAGACTCAGAAGAGAGAGGTGGCTTCTCTGCAGGGGCTAGGTCATATCATTGTGCTGTGGAGGTGACATCTAAATGAAATTTTTATGTTTCTGTTGCAGTTGGGTATGTCATTAGCGTCGACTTTTGTTTTTGTGACAGAGCCCTCCCAGACTCACTTCCCGGGCTTTATAACTTTTATTTAATGATCAATAGTTGCCATTCAGAACCCAGTAAGGCATGTGCCTACTGTCTGCTGTACCTGTTTGGTGGGATGTTGAGGGAGCTTTATTCTGTATCTAATCTATACTGCATCAGCCTTGGGGTGTTTGATGGAACAGTACAGAATGAGTTTTACGCTGTGTCTCAGCTGGGAGTGCTTGATGTTGACACTGGCTACCTACTTTTTTATTTGGAAAAAGATGGCAGTTTTTAAAATGATAAATGGATGTATGAACTGAGTAGTGCATTTTAAGCAGGACTAGGGAGCAAGATTGGGGAGCATCATTAATTGTTATGACCTGTAAGTTCTATTCGGTTCTTCTGATCTCTCTCGGGGGAGATGAAGTTGGAGAGCAGTAAACAGATAGTCATACCTGCTTTTTTATTTCTACTGATGTTATGACAGGAGACTGTGGGCTTTATGCGGATATTATTCATGTAAGTTAATCAAAATTGAGTCAGAAAATGCATTGCACTTCATTTTATTCTGACATTAAACTTGATGCAAGTTTGCTACTTTTTGACGCACTTCACATTTTCAACATTTCTACAGATTTAAGAGGAGATCCCAAAATTCACAAAAGGAGCAATGCAACGTAATAGTATTCTAACTGCAAATAACAAAAGCTTGCATCTTACTCAGGGGGTAGTCAATCTTTGTCATTTTCTATCTCAGAATGCTACAGTACAGGTGCTCATTCACTGCGTATTTTCAAGGCTGAGATTCATTTCCCTGAGGGCCAAAAATTACATTCATGGTGTCAGATGGGAAGCTGGATTTGAGGTCAAAGATCAGCCACGATCCTATTGAATGGCAGAGCAGACTTGAGCTGTATGGCTCACTCCTGCTCCAATTTCTCGTTTTTATAGCATCTTTAATGTCATAAAATTCTCCAAAGTACTTCACAGGGAGAATAATAACTAATAAAAAAATGGATTGGCAATCATATACTTCATCAAAACCAAGTGTCCCAAAGGAGACAGGAAGGAAAAGATGCAGAGAGATTTAACGAGGCAAGTTCAGAGCTCTGTGACTGGACGTGGAAATAATGGCTGAAAATGTTGGAACGTAGAGGGGTGAACTAGAGCGGAGATTAGTCAAAGGGTCATAGAGCTGGCAGAAATAATGAGGCATGGAAGTAGGGAGGGATTTGAATGCCAGAAAAAAACGGAGGCTTTGGCAGACTTGAGGATGGTGTAGGTTGGTGGTTGCAAGTGCAGTGGGTGGCCTCATTCAATCAAGGGCACCTAATCTTGACGAGGTTTGTGTCGGCTTGGCTCCATCTGTGCGCGACCATGTCAGAAGTTCATGGCTTCAAGTCCCACTTCAACATCATCTTATTGCTACCACAGTGCACCGAGGGCTAATGTTTAGTGCAATGAAGGGCAGCGATGATTTATCTCATTCACGGTACCGAGTGGGCTCGGAGTGAGCTTCAGCATTGACGGAGTTGCCCTAGCACCCCCTTGTGCCTGCTGCGGCAGAGACGAGTTTGGGTGCCCGGCAGTGTCTGCATCCAGTGCAGATTGGTGCAGGAGGGGTGAGGGGTGTTTGGACCCAGTACGAGACCTGGCAGTGGTTACTTCGGCGAGGTGGACTTGTGGCGGCGGTGGATTTGAGTTTGGGCTGGTACGGTACCTGGCGCTGCATTGGCGATATCCAATGAGGACAGTGAGTGGCCAAATGGCATCAGTGGTGGCAAGATGGCGCTGAAGATTGGCGACTGCTGTTCCAGCAGCAGTGGCGTGGCAAAGGGGACTCGTGTCTGGCCACCAGGCCCATGGCGGAGCACTTAATAAGTAGGACTGTAAAATTGAACACTTTTCTCTTTATCTCTTCTATTTTCCGGCCTTTGTGTTCTATGTTTTGGCTTATTTTGGGAGTTGGTTTAGCTCAGTTTGCTGGACAGTTGGTTCTCAAAGCCTTGTGATTGCTAACAATGTGGGTTTAATCCCCATCACTGCGCAAGGTTACCGCAAAGGTAACCGTTCCCCTTGCCTGAGGTATGGTGGCTCTCAGGTTCAATCACTACCAGTCTCCTTTCTCTAATGAGAGAGCAGTTTGTAAGACGACGGCAATTTGATGTGACTTTGGCTTATTTTTCTATGTTTTAAGATGGCGTGTGAGAATGGCGACACTGTATCAACACCTTTCTCTGAATTTTGTAACAAAATACATGTGCCAATAAATAAATAAATGGTACAGAGAGTATAATTGTTCAAACTCAGCTAGAAGCACTGATAATTTAATCGTTAGAGAGGATTTTAATAAAAGGGAGCAGTGAAACAAAAGAAAAGCCCAACTCACAACTTTCAAAAAAAATGGTGACTATTGTCATTACTTAAAATCAGCCCAGATCGGTTTTAATGTTGATGAGATGTTCACTTGATTTTTAATGAGAGCTTTTGTAAGATAGATTGGGAGACATACATTAGGCTAGGACTTTGGGGGCTTGGATTACTTGATGAGTGACTCAGTTTCACTCATTATTGTACTAAGAAGCATGAATCAGATTCATTGGTATTTTACATGTCTACGTGAAGTGGAAATGCAGTGAACTGAAAGAGCTATATAATAAAAAGACAAAGAGCCAGACAAAGCAATAAGTGCAAAAAGGCAAACAAGAAAAGTTTGCAAGGGATGTCAAAGCCAATAATAAATTCCTCAGTAAATACATTAGGAGAAAGAGGGATAGCATGGGGAATGAGACCCCATTAGAGACGGCCATCAGCTGATATTTTAATTAGCAACAAGGAAATGGCAGTCTAGTTAACTGAATGCTCTCTGTCCCTGTTCATTTTGTTTATCAGAGGATAAAATGCTGAGGGCACAGAGAAACTAAAAATAAATGAATAGGAGAAATCTGAGTACAGAGAATGTTAATGAGAAAACTGATAGGACAAAACAAAAAATCCAAACCCTAATGGATTCCACCTCGGTTATTGGAAGAATGTGTGGTCCTGTGGGGCAGTGGGTGCTTCCCTACCTATGCGTTCATGTCCCATCATGTCCTGATGATCTTAGAACATGTTCAACATTATCAATCCGTAAATCATTCTGAAATGCCTATGGCAGGTGGTAAGAACAGGAGAGGTTTCTGGTCAGCCACGTCCACACTTTGGCAGCTGTAGCACACCAGTAGATTCCACAGGCGACTGTCGGTGTGGAGTTTGCACGTTCGCCCCGAGTCTGTGTGGGTTTCCTCCTGGTGCTCCGGTTTCCTCCCACAGTCCAAAGACGTGCAGGGTAGGTGGATTGGCCAAGGGAAATTGCCCATAGTGCTCCAGGGGTGAGTAAATTAGGTAGATTAGACATGGGAAGTGCAAGGTTACCGGGAAAGGGTAGGGGGATGGAGATGGATCTGGGTGGGATGCTGTTTGGAGGGGCAGTGTGGACTTGTTGGGCTGAAAGGCCTGTTTCCACACTGCAGGGATTCTATGAATTCTATGATTGCGACTGATAATGTGCAAGGACCACACTTGTTGAAAAAACCTTCAATGTAACAAACTAAACTGAACTTGGCATAAATTGAACTTAAATTAATGGGCAGGTTAGAGTTGTCAAAGTAATACAGTGCAGAAAAGGCCCTTTGGCTCATTGAGCCTGCACCGACAATAACTACCACGAAAAGTGCACTAATTTTGATTTCCTGTACCTTATCCTTGAATGTGATGATTTTTTTTAAAGGTTGTAAGGTTTGTGGCCTCTACTACCTTCCCAGGCAATGCGTTCTAGATTCCCACCACCCTCTTAGTGAAAAGGTCTTTTTTTCTCAAAACCCCTCTGAATTTCCTGCCCCTTGCCTTAAAACTATGCCTCCCCAACAAGGGGAACATCTGCTCCCTATTCACCCTACCCATACACCTCAAAATCCTACACGCCTCCAATCATATCTCCCCTCTGCCTTCTCTGTTCTGGAAAAAACAATCCAAGCCTATCTAGTCTCCCCTTTATAGCTCAATTGCTCCATTCCGGACAACACCCTCCTCCAGAGTTGTGAAAAACTACACAGTGTCATTTATGTTGGAGAAACTGTCAGCAGTTTGGTGAATCTCCTCTGACTATCACATCCTTTCTGTAGAGTGAGATGACCAGAACTACACACTACTCAGCTGTAACCTAACCAACACTCTGTACAACTCCAACATTATCTCCTTGTTCTTGTACTGTATAACACAACAAATGAAAGTGTCCCATATGCTGCCTTAACGATCCTATTCACGTGCTCTCTCTACTTCAGAGATCTCTGAATAATTACCCAAAGATTCCCTGTGTTCCTCTGAGCTACGCAGTGTCCTGCAATTCATTAAATGCTCCCTCATCTTGTTTCTTTTTTCAAAGTACATTACCTTGCACTTATCAGGGTTAAATACCATCCATCACTGCTCTGGCCATCTGACCAACCCATCCATTTCTTCCTATAACCTACAGCCATCTTCTTCACTACTAACCACCCTACCATCCTTTGGCTTTGTCTACAAAGTTGCTGAACATTCTCCCCATGTTTTCATCTATTTATATTCAATAAACTTGTGAATTGCATTTTAAACAGGTAACACAACAAAGGTAGTTTTTGTGCATTTGCTGACACTTTCCCCAGCATAAATGACACTGTGTAGTTTTTTTTTACAACTCTGCATTCCTCAAGCAGAGCCCAACTCCTTTCTCTTCCTGTAGAATTTTGATCGTCAAGTAACATCTGGAAACTCCATCCAAGACCATGGATATGATTATCATTTAAAAAGGGGAGCTTCTACAGAACCTCCTTCACCGTGGTCTTGGCCATACATCCTTAGTCACCTTTACCCAGCCTCTCTAAAACGCCCTAGCATAATCGATTCTTCTGGCTTAAAAATAAGCGCTCACTTCCTCAGAATGCCTGGGCACACTCTCAGTTCTATGTTGCTCAAGCCCCAACTGAAAATGAATTCCAGAGAACCTTTGTTCTTTTCCCAATCAGTTGGTAGCAACCTAAGGTCACAGCTAAATCCTGTTGCTGTAGTAACCAAAGGTCTCAGCTATTCACAGAAACTAAAGCTTTGCTTTCTCTTTCAGTTTGGCGCTGTCTTCAAAAAAAAATCATATCGGTTTCCATCAAGAAAGTGCAGGGATTTGGTGGTAATGTGGGTTGCTATGTAGTTGGGTGGTAGGAGAAGGAGGGACAACTCAAGAATGTAACTTGATTTGAGTGCTGTTCCCCAAGGATCTGGACAGGACCTTACCTTTTCACCACAGAACTCATTGACTTGGCAAAAGCAATACAGATGAATAGAAAGGTTCACTAAGTTGGGAAACACAGTCAATTGTGAGAATTAGGTGAGAACAGGGAGTCGCTGGGTTGCAGATCTAGTCAGCGATCAGTAATGTGGCAAATTGAGTTGAGTGTGGGAGAAAATGAGGTCACCCGACTTGGATCAGAGAATGAAAAATTGGGGTGGTTTTCTTCATAGTTTAGAAACAAAACTTGAAACTCACAGCAAAAAAACAGTTGGGAGGACGGAAGGAATTTACAAGGGAATACAGGTAAATCAAATCAGTGAGTAAATTTAGCAGATGGACTTTAGTGTATGAAAGTGTGAGATTATGCACATGAGGTGAAAGAATCAACAGACAGAGTCTTATTTAAATGGACAGAGGCTCCACAAAGCACAACAGAGTTTTAGGTGTTCTTGTGCATGAAGCAGAAATAATTAGCTTGCTCGTGCAGCAACTAATTAAAAAGGCAAATGGAAGTTTGGTCTTCATTAACATTCAAGCACAGGGAAGACTTGTTCCAACTTTACAGGGTGTTGATGAGTACTGTGCATAATTTTGAACCATAAATCTTTAAAAAGGATCAATTGGCATTGGAGGCAGTTCAAAAGAGATTCACGGGGTTAATTCTTGGCTGACTTATTGAGAACCTGGCTAAACAGGTTAGGCGGCGATAGTAGGAACTGCAGATGCTGGAGAATCTGAGATAATAAGGTGTAGAGCTGGATGAACACAGCAGGCCAAGCAGCATCAGAGGAGCAGGAAGGCTGATGTTTCAGGCCTAGACACTTCTTCAGAAATGGAGGAGGCGAAGGGGGTTTCTGAAATAAATAGGGAGAGAGGGGGAGGCGGATAGAAGATGGATAGAGGAGAAGATAGGTGGAGAGGAGACAGACAGGTCAAAGAGGCGGGGATGGAGCTAGTAAAGGTGAGTGTAGGTGGGGAGGTAGGGAGGAGATAGGTCAGTCCAGGGAGCACGGACAGGTCAGGGGAGCGGGCTGATGTTAGTAGGTAGGAGATGGAGGTGGGGCTTGAGGTGGGAGGAGGGGATAGGTGGGAGGAAGGACAGGTTAGGGAGGCGGGGACGAGCTGGGCTGGTTTTGGGATGCGGCAGGGGGAGGGGGGATTTTGAAGCTTGTGAAGTCCACATTGATACCATTGGGCTGCAGGGTTCCCAAGCAGAATATGAGTTGCTGTTCCTGCAACCTTCAGGTAGCATCGTTGTGGTATTGCAGGAGGCCCAGGATGGACATGTCGTCTGGGGAATAGGAGGGGGAGTTGAAATGGTTCCCAACTGGGAGGTGCAGTTGTTTGGTGTGTACCGAGTGTGCGTGTTCTGCAAAGTGGTCCCCAAGTCTCTGCTTGGTTTCCCCAATGTAGAGGAGGCCACAGTGGGAACAGCGGATGTAGTATACTACATTGGCAGATGTGCAGGCAAACATCTGCTGAATGTGGAAAGTCTTCTTGGGGCCTGGGATGGGGGTGAGGGGGGAGGTGTAGGGGCTGGTGTGGCACTTCCTGCGGTTGCAAGGAAAAGCGCCGGTTGTGGTGGGGCTGGAGGGGAGTGTGGAGTGGACAAGGGAGTCACGGAGAGAGTTGTTCCTCTGGAAAGCAGATAAGGGTGGGAAGGGAAAAATTTCTTTGGTAGTGGGGTCTGACTGCAGATGGCAGAAGTGTTGGAGGATGTTGCGTTGGATCCGGAGGTTGGTGCGGTTGTACGTGAGGACGTGGGGGATTCTTTTTTGGTTGTTATTGCGGGGAGGGAGTGTGAGGGATGAGTTGCGGGAAATGCGGGAGACACGGTCGAGTTGCGGTCCTTGAAGAATGAGGACATCTGAGATGTACGGGAGTGGAATGCCTCATCCTGGGAGCAGATGCGGCGGATGCGAAGGAATTGGGAATAGGGGATGGGGTATTCTCGACTCCATTTTCTCCCCCTTAGTCCAGGAACTCCCTACATACGTCCGTGACACCACCCATGGCCTCCACCTCCTCCAGAACTTCCGATTCCCAGGTCCCCAACACCTCATCTTTACCATGGACGTCCAGTCCCTATACACCTGCATTCCCCATACAGATGGCCTAAAGGCCCTCTGCTTCTTCCTGTCCCCTAGGCCCGGCTAGTCCCCCTCCACTGACACCCTCATCCGCTTAGCCGAACTCGTCCTCACACTCAACAACTTCTCTTTCAATTCCTCCCACTTCTTACAGACAAAGGGGGTGGCCATGGCTACCCGCATGGGCCCAAGCTATGCTTGCCTCTTTGTAGGTTACGTGGAATAATCCATCTTCCGTACCTACACTGGCCCTAAACCCCACCTCTTCCTCCGTTACATTGATGACAGTATTGGCGCCGCCTCGTGCTTCAACGAGGAGCTCGAACAGTTCATCCACTTCACCAACACCTTCCACCCCAACCTTAAGTTCACCTGGACCATCTCTAATACCTCTCTCTCCTTCCTGGACCTCTCTGTCTCCATCTCCGGCAACCACCTAGAAACTGATATCCATTTCAAGCCCACCGACTCCCGCAGCTACCTAGAATACACCTCCTCCCACCCACCTTCCTGCAAAAATGCCATCCCCTATTCCCAATTCCTTCGCCTCTGCCGCATCTGCTCCCAAGATGAGGCATTCCACTCCTGTACATCTCAAACGTCCCTGTTTTTCAAGGACCGCAACGTCCCCCCCGCAGTGGTCGAGAAAGCCCTCGACCGCGTCTCCTGCATTTCCTGGAACTCATCCCTCACACCCCCTCCCCGCAATAACAACCAAAAAAGAATCCCCCACGTCCTCACGTACAACCCCACCAACCTTCGGATCCAACGCAACATCCTCCGACACTTCTGCCATCTGCAATCTGACCCCACTACCAAAGACATTTTTCCCTCCCCACCCTTATCTGCTTTCCGGAGGGACCACTCTCTGCGTGACTCCCTTGTCCACTCCACACTCCCCTCCAGCCCCACCACACCCGGCACTTTTCCCTGCAACCGCAGGAAGTGCTACACCTGCTCCTACACCTCCCCCCTCACCCCCATCCGAGGCCCCAAGAAGACTTTCCACATCCAGCAGATGTTCACCTGCATATCTGCTAATGTGGTATACTCCATCCGCTGTTCCCGTTGTGGCCTCGTCTACATCGGGGAAACCAAGTGGAGTTTGCAGAACACCTACGCTCGGTTCACACTAAACAACTGCACCTCCCAGTCGCGAACCATTTCAACTACCCCTCCCGTTCCTCAGATGACATGTCCATCCTGGGCCTCCTGCAGTACCACAACGATGCTACCTGAAGGTTGCAGGAACAGCAACTCATATTCCGCTTGGGAACCCTGCAGCCCAATGGTATCAATGCGGACTTCACAAGCTTCAAAATCTCCTCTCCCCCTACCGCATCCCAAAACCAGCCCAGCTCGTCCCCGCCTCCCTAACCTGTCCTTCCTCCCACCTATCCCCTCCTCCCACCTCAAGCCCCACCTCCATCTCCTACCTACTAACATCATCCCGCTCCCCTGACCTGTCCGTCCTCCCTGGACTGACCTATCTCCTCCCTACCTCCCCACCTACACTCACCTTTACTGGCTCCATCCCCGCCTCTTTGACCTGTCTGTCTCCTCTCCACCTATCTTCTCCTCTATCCATCTTCTACCCGCATCCCCCTCTCTCCCTATTTGTTTCAGAAGCCCCCTTCACCTCCTCCATTTCTGAAGAAGGGTCTCGGCCCGAAACGTCAGCCTTCCTGCTCCTCTGATGCTGCTTGGCCTGCTGTGTTCATCCAGCTCCACACCTTGTTATCTCTTTTAAACAGGTTAGGCCTTTATTTGTTACAGTTTAGAAGAACGAGAGGTGAACATATTGAAACATACAAGATTCTGAAGAGGCTTGACAAGGGAGATGCTGAGAAGATTAGACCTTGATCAACTGGGTCAATGGGCTAAGGAGTGGCAGATGGAGTTTAATTTTATTACATGCGAGGTATTGCGTTTTGGTAAAACAGACAAAGGCAGGACTTATACAGTTAATGGCCAGGTCCTGGGTTCACACCTAGGGGTTCAGGTACATAATTCTTTGAAATTTGGGCCACGGGTAGACAGGATGGTTAAAAAGGTGTTTAGCACGCTTGCCTTCATTGCTCAGACCATTGAGTATAGGAATTGCAACGTAATGTTGAGGTTGTACAGGACGTTGGTGAGGGCTGATCTGGAGTACTGTTAAAGGAAGGATATTATTAAAACTGGAGATGGTTCAGAAAGGATTTACCAAGATGTTGCTGGGAATGGAGGGTTTGAGATATAAAAAATAGACTGGAAAGGTGGGGACTTTTCTTCACTAGAGTCTAGAAGGTTGAGGGGGTGACCTTATTGAGGTCCATAAAATCATGAGGGACATGGATAAGGTGAAGGACAAGGGTTTTTTCCCTAGAGTGGGGGAGTTCAAAACTAGGGGGCATACTTTCGAGGTGAGAGGAACAGGATTCAAAAAGGACATGAAGGGTAACTTTGTTTTTACAGTGTGGTCCATATATGGAATGAACTGCCAGAGAGAATGCAGTTGCAATGTTTTAGAAGACATCTGAATAAATTCATGAATAGGAAATGTTTGGAGGGATGTGGGTAAAGCATAGACAGGCAGGACTAGTTTAGTTTGGGAACGTGGTCGGTGTGGATTGGTTGGACGAAGGGTCCATTTCTGTGCTATATAACTCTGATTCTGTAAGATGTCGACCACGAGCAGGGGATCTCAAAGAAGGGGACCCAGTTACAGAATAAGGGGATATTACTTTAAAGCTGCCAATCAAAGGAATTTCTTCTCTGAGGGTCGTGAGTATTTGGAGTTTTCTATCCTACAGAGTTTTGGAGGCTAGATCACTGAAATTATTTAAAAAGGACGTGGATCAATTTCTGAAATATTGAACGGGAACAAATAAGAATTGAAGCCTGGGCAGATCAGTCATAACTTTATACATTTTTAGAAATATAAATCAACCAGTTCAGTTGTGTTATGACACAGCTCTGGAGCAGGTGGGATTTGAATCCAGTCCTTCCAGCCCAAAGATAGGGACACTATCCCTGCACAACAAGAGCTGTTTATGATCTTATAGAATGGCCTACGCCTGCTCCTGTTCCTGATGATTTTATGTAACAAATTCCTTGCAAATTAACATGTACTTGCTAGATTTAACCTGCATGGTTGGGGGAGAATTGTTGGGGAAATAATTAGTGGATGCCATTGCAACACAGACATTGTCAATGGTATAATTTAATTTTGAACACTTTTGCTTCATGAAGATTTATATTTGTGTTATTACATCTCAGTGTTTTACATACTTTGAATTACTGGAAGTGCAATGGTGCTGTAGCAACAAACATGTCACGTTTCCATCCTCAGGCGACTATCGGTGTGGAGTTTTCACATTCTCCCCCGTGTCTGCATGGGTTTCCTCCAGGTGTTCCGGTTTCCTCCCGCAGCCCAAAGATGAGCAGGTTAGGTGGATTAGCCATGCTAAATTATCCAATAGTGTGGAGGCTTGGTCGATTAACTATGGGAAATGCAGGGTATAAGAAAGGGGAAAGTGATGGCCTAGTGGCAATATTGCTATGCAATTAATCTAGAAACTCGGACGAGGATTTGAATCACGCCACAGCAGATGGTGGAATTTGAATTCAGTAAAAAATACCTGATGACCATGAAACCATTGTTAATTGTCAGAAAGAACCCATCCGCTTCACTAATGTCCTTCAGAGAAGAAAATCTGCCACCCTTACCTGGTGTGGTCTACATGTGACTCCAGACCACATCAATGCAGTTGACTGTTAAGTGGATCACTGATGCAATGTGAAGGATTGTGTCTGTGCAACCCTTTGGGGACCCAATACACTTTTCTAACTAAGATGGCCTCCCTGCATGTGCTTATTCGGCGAGAACTTAGTATCAACGCAACTGAAAACACGATCTCAGTCTGAAAAGCTCAAAAGTGTCGATTATGTCCCAAAGGTGCCTTTCAACAGCAATTAGCAGGGATGCTTGGTCCATACTCCCCATTTACCATCTAAGGTGTAGAACGTGCAAAGAGTGAGATCTTGTCAATTGAACTTAGATCTTTCTATCCCAGGAACCTATCAACATGTACCCAACCCAAAATGGGTGTTGGACCTGGGAAAATGATTAATTGCTGGCACAGTTCAACGCCGCGGAACAGACCCTGACAGCTCTCAAGAATTCCTGAGGCAATGGGAGGTTAGTGCCAAAAAAAAAATGAAAACCTGTATTTCCACAAGTCATCAGGCAGCCCTGGAACTTCTCAATGTCTCCTCACTACTCTGACACAGGGCACCAAAGATCAGTGCAGGTTCCACTGTGGTTTGCTTCCTGGCTAATTGAAAGACAACAATTACTGAACACAAACGCCATCTGAAGAAATGGAGTGAGCTATCTCCCCTAGTAGCTGGCCTACATGTTACCTTTTAACAGCCTCCACTACTCACAAGATGGTTTGATCTTACAAGGCTGATGGGTCTGATGGCATCTATCTGGAAAGCCTTGGGAGTCAGGACCCAAATACCTACACAAACCTGCCCTGATTTTGGGATGGTTCTGGAAATTCATTGCAGTTTCAAAAGCCATCGCCTGTCCTATTATGCTTTAGTCCAGTCTTCATTCAGTGGTTGAGTGTTTATTCCAAAATGGATAACCAATTTTAAAGAAGGGTCACTAGACCCACAACGTTAACTCTGCTTTCTCTCCCTCGATGCTGCTAGACCTGCTACATTTTTCCAGCAATTTCTGGTTTTGTCTTGGATAAAACTGATTTTAGAGAACACCCTCAAAAGCGAGGAGGTCGACTTTGGAGAATGAAGAAGCTGCTCCGACCAGGTCCTTACACACTCCACCTCTTGAAGCAGCTGAAGGTTAGGACTGCCTTCATAGGCTTGTTGTCAGCATGTAACTTGCTACAGGCTCTTCTGCCACATTTGTGATGCCCTTATCTTTTGATCTCAGAGACCTGTGTTCGAATCCCATCTACTCCAGAGGTGTGTAATCACACATTTGAGTAGGTTTGATGCAGAATGAACCAGACAGTGTTGTAGATAAAAGGCCTGAAACCCTCAGAACATTTTAGAAGTGTTTATGTGCACTTGTGATGCCAAGGCACACAACTATGAACCAAGTGTTGCAATGGCACGGTGCCTCAGTGGTTAGCACTACTGCCTCAAAGCGCCAGGGACCCATGTTCAATTCCAGCCTCAGGTGACCGTCTGCATGTGTGAGGTTCGCACGTTCTCCTCGCGTCTTTGTGGGTTTCCTCCTGGTGCTCCGGTTTGTTCCCACAGCCCAAAGATGTGTACGTTATGGGATGCACTTTGGAGGGTCCAGATTGGACTCTAGCAGAATGGCCTGCTTCCATACTTGGGATTTTCTAATTCCAAGTGTTGGAAAATGGGATTGGAATGGTTGTTATTGACGTGATGAACTAAATGCTCTCTTTCAGTGCTGTAAACATCTACTCCAACAGAAAGTCAGATTGTTACACAATCCCGTTTTGAAGGATTGTCTTCAAGAAGGAAGAAGAGGGAGGGTATGTCCATTAACATCCAAGGTTCGCTGGTTTTGGCGCCTGCCTTTTGTCTTTACAGGAACATGTTTGCCTTTTCACTCTCACTCTGTTCTCCTTCAATGATTGAATGTGGGCCAATTTGTACGCCATCATAGTAAAAATGGCTTTTCCCCAGTTCAGGACTTTTATTTCTGGCCCATCCTTCTCCTTTTCCGTAACTATCCTAAACTTAACTGAGTTATGATCACTATGTCTAAAGTGTTTCCCTACTGATATGCCTTCCCTTTCTTATGTTGGACTCTTTACGTGCTAGCTTTTAAAAAAAAAGTTTTCTTGGATGCAATTTTCAAATTTTGCTCTGTCCCTACCTTGCACGCAAAAACTATCCCAGTTAAACTTTGGGCAGTTAAAAGTTCCTACCATTAATGTCATATTATTATTCTTGAGCTTCTCTGAAATTTGATTATATTCAAACATCTATCTCTCCTGTCTTTGTTTGGGGACCTGTAGTCCACACCTTGCAATGCATTTGCCCCTTATGAGTTTTATTTCTACGTATATGGTCTCATTTGATGCTCTTTCCAAGATATATCCCTCCAGATGGCTATAAGTAATGCTTTATTAAATATTGGAAAGTCCCCTCTTCTTCTGCCTTCTGGAATTGCTGCAGTCCACTTGCAGTGGGTTAACCCACAATGTCATTAGGGAGGGAATTCCAGGATTTTGACCCAGCGACAGTGAAGGAACGGCGATATATTTCCAAGTCAGGATGGTGAGTGACTTGGAGGGGAATTTGCATGTGGTGGTGTTCCCATTTATCTGCTGCCCTTGTCCTTCTAGATGGAAGTGGCTGTGGGATTGGAAGATACTTTGGTGAGGATCTTTGGTGAATTTCTGCAGTGCATCTTCTGGACAGTGCACACTGTTGCTACTGAGTGTCGGTGGTGGAGGCAGTGGATGCTTGTGGATACAGTACCAATCAGCCTGAATACTTGATAACCAGCAAGACTGAGCTGCTAATCCTGCCCAACTCTGACTGCCAAGTCACCGTCAGAGCTATGCTATACTCCCACATGCCTATCTGTGCCAAGCTGATCTGTCTTGTTCCTTGCATTTAAATAAAACAAAAGAGCCGCAGTTGCTGAAGATCTGAAACAAAAGCAGAAATTGCTGGAGAAGCTCAGCAGGTATGGCAGCATCTGTGGTGAGAAATCAGAATCAATGTTTTGGTCCGGTGACTCTTCATAACTGATCGCAGCTAGGAAAAGGTGTAAGGTATGCTGATGATGGGGCTGGGAAGGTGTGTGGGGTGGGGTGGTGGGGGGAAAGTAAGCACATAGGTGGAAACAGAGCCTGGCGAGAGAACGACAGTTATGTCGACAAAGGGATGGGTGGTAGTAAACTAGGGAGGAAGAAAATCTGAGTATGGAGACTGTAAATACGTGAAAGTGGGTTGGCTGTGCTGTAAGGGCCAACCTTGTCATGAGAGGTAACAAGGTGTGGGGCTCGATGAACACAGCAGGCCAAGCAGCATTTTCTGATGAAGGGTCTAGGCCCAAAACGTCAAGCTTTCCTGCTCCTATGATGCTGTTTGGCCTGCTGTGTTCATCCAGCCCCATGCTTGTTATCTCGGATTCTCCAGCATCTGCAGTACCTTTTATCTCTTGTCATGAGAGGGCCTGGGTGTGGAGTCGGTAAAGGGCATGGAAGGAGATGTTCAGGTTCTAAAAATATTGAACTTAATATTGAGTCCTGAAGGCTGCAGCGTCCCCAAGCAGAAAATGAGATGCTGTTCTTTTAGCTTTCACTGAGCCTCACTTGGAAATAGCAGCAGACCTGTGACAGAAATTTTAGCCAGGCAACATGGTGGTGTGTTGACACGATGGGCAACTGCAAGCTTGGGGCCATTTATTTCCATAAAAATTGTTTCCTATGTTTCCGCTGCCTTCCAGACTTGCTGCTACTTGCCTTACCTTCTAATTCCATCCCTGCTTCTTCCATCTCCCTGCATCTGGCTTAAAATATGTATGCACACAGACAGGCAGACATAGACACAGTCCCTGAAGGATGCTAGTTCTGTTCCTGTTAGATGTAGCCCATTGTACAGATCCATCTCACCCAGAAATTGTCCTAATGTTTCAGGAATCTAAAGTAATCCCTTCTGTGCCATCTCTCTTGCCACACATTCATCTCCTGTATCCTTTTATTCAAATATTCTCCACTATGTGATAAACATCTAAGTTTTATTTTTCAATTTCCCACATAACTCCCCAAAGTCTGCTTGCTTATTTCTCTCTCTTCCTAAGTCATTGGTCCCATTATGGGCAGCATGGTGGCTCAGTGGTTAGCTCTGCTCCCTCACAGCTCCAGGGACCCGGGTTTGATTTCAATCTTGGGTGACTGTCTGAGTGGAGTTTACACATTCTTCCCATGTCAGCGTGTGTTTCCTCTGGGTGCTCTGGGTTTCCTCCCAGAGTCTGAAATGCGCATGCTAAATTGCCCGTAGTGTTCAGGGATGTGCTGTCTAGGTGGATCAGCCATGGGAAATGCAGGGTTACAGGAATAGGATGGGGGGTGGGTCTGGGTCAGCTACTCTATGGACGGTTGGTATGAACTTTTCGGGCCGAATGGCCTGTTTCCAAACTATAGGGATTCTATTCTATTCTAATGGCCCATGATCTCTGTCTGTTCACCCTTCCCTTACAGTTGTTCTGTGATATCTATCTTTGACCCTGGCACCTTTGGAGGTAATGTACGATCCTGAAGTTATGTCTACAGCCATATAAGTACATGTCTACTCACTTCACTCTCTCATCCCATACCATTTATTGCCCTTACATGTCTTCCTCCAAATCACCACTATCAACTCCACCAACCCCCCCAACTCACATCAGAGTAGCTGGACCACCCTCCGTACTCTTGACTCTTATTGGCCCTCATTCTCATTATTTTCCAATGCTTGAAAACAAGATGCACTCAACAGTTTCCTCAGTAGAAGTCTGGTCCCTTTTTCTTTCCTTCTGTTTGATAGTTACCCATTCTCTCTGTGTCTGCATTTTAACCAGCACGATGACCATATCTTGAAATGGGCCATCCCCAAACCTCTCAGGCTTGAATGCACTGTAGCCTCTCCAAGCTGCCCCACAAACACATAAGCCTGAAGCTCGATTGCCTCTGGCCAGAGGCACCTCCTATACAGGGTCATTTAGACTGCCAGGAATGTCTAGCATGTAGTACAAACCATGGGTCTGATCTCTGCAGACATATCTTAGCCTAACAGACTGTGGGCCTAAACTCCAATTTTATCCTTACTCCCATTTAAGTATAGACTTCAAAAGTCTTACTCTCGTTTACATCAGACAAACTACCAAAACCCTTTAACTTTATGAAGTGAAGAAATGTTTAGTTTTAAAGTTCTAAAGTATTAATTATCTATGTAAAGTTTTTAGGCTTTACGTCCTTAACTTAAAATAATATCCAGTCTGAAGAGATCATCAAGAGACCAGTTATCTACCTGCTGTCCTATGACACTGCATTCAGTTGTGTTGAAGCAGCTCTGCTCCTGGTCTGTCTGCTTTTAGGAAATCGCTTTCTTCTCTTAGTGCTCTTCTTCTAACCTCCACTGCCGCTATTCACAAGTCTGTCTCAGCTCGGCTCCTGCCCCTACCCCTCCCCTCTCACCTCCATCCACAAGACAAACTTTCCATATCTGACAGGGCTTCGTCTGTATGTCCTCCAACCTGGTCTACTACATTTGTTGCTCCCAATACCGTCTGCTCTACATCAGTGAGACCAAGCGCAGACTCAGTGACAGATTTGCGGAACATCTGAGCTCTATACGCTATTAATCAATAACAACTTCTGGGCGCTGACCATTTTAACTCCCCCTCCCACTCCCTGGGTGTCATCTCCATCCTGGACCTCCTTCAGTGTCACAATGACGCCACCTGCAAACTGGAGGATCGGTACCTCAAATTCTACCTCGGGAACTTATAGCCTCAACATAAAATTCACCAGTTTCAAAATCTCCCCTCCACCAGCCTCACCCCCTGTCTAACTTTCCCTCTCATCCTTGCCTCCTTGATGACGCTACCTGTTCATCTTCCACCCCATCTATCTGCCCCACCCTTCTCACTGACTAATCTCCACCACTCCCTACCTGCATTCACTTATCACCTTCCCACCTAGCTTCCCCCAGCCCCACCCCTCCTCCCTCTATTTATTTCCTAGCTCCCTCCCCCCTCCCAAGTCCTGATGAAAAGTTCCGACCCGAAATGTCGACTTTCCTGCTCCTCTGATGCTGCCTGGCCTGCTGTGTTCCTCCAGCTCCACACTGTATCAAATCTGACTCTAGCATCGGCAGTTCTTACTATCTCTCTCTGCTCCTGGTCTGTCTGCTTCGGAGATCTCTCTGCACTTGCTGCTCTGTTTAACTTGTTATATATCACAAAAATATACTTGATTCATTACAAAAATACAAATGCACATAGTCACAAACGTAATTTGGTTCCGTACAGTAGCATGTGAAGAAACAAACATTGGAGTTTGACCCTGCAACAAACAAACCTAAGGCATCTCTTACTGTGCGAGATTATATTTACATATATTTGACATACTGGGAGGGTCTGATAGCTGAATGGGCCCCCGATTCAACTTCGGCAGGAAGACCTCAGACTGTGCTCTTTCCCCACTCTGCCTTGGCAGCAATTGCCCCAAGCTCGAGTGAGTCCCTCAGCACGTAGCCCTGGATCTTGGAATATGCCAGTTTGCAACACTCGATTCAGGGTCAACTTGTTGGTCTTCCAGAGCAAGGAGTTTCAGGCAGACCAAAGAACGTCTTTCACTGAGTTGATGGTCCTCCAGGCACAGTCAATGTTTGTCTCAGTGTGCGTCCCGGGGAATAGACTCTCGACCGCAGAGCCCTGTGTCATGGAGCTGCTCGGGAAGAACCTTGTCAAAAAACCATTGCATCACTCTCCAGACTTTCTTTGCAAAGGTACATTCCTGAAGGGCCCATTTAACCTTACTGCAACTGCTCCTGAAGTAAAGCAGCTCCACCCCTAGTTTGTCTACTTTGGGGAGCTCTCTGCTCTCACTCCTTTGTCACTGCCTCTGCCAAGTGGGACTGTAACCATTCAGTTTGTTTGTTTCTATGCTCTCTTTTCTTTTTTGTTATCACTGCTCCGTTTTAACCTTCCAGTTGCTTCTCCGAAGTAGCACGTGGGTCCACTGTTGGTCTGTACAACATACTTTCCTCTCTTTCGTATTCTTACTCTTATTAGAAATAAAGGCTAATGTTCCATTAACCGCCTTAATTGCTTTTTGCACCTGAACTTTACACATAGGCCCTTAAGTCAACGTGCCACCATTATCATTAGCTTTTTCACCATTTGAAAAAAAAAGCTTCACATCTATTTTTGGTGTCAGATGAGCAGTTAAGGTAGAGCAGCTGTATGTTTGCTGTTACCATGGAGCTTCAGGTCAGTTACCTGTGCAACGAGCATTGCTGTTCACGAGAATGCAAACCACATAATCTTTAAATCGCCCAGCGATCCTTTTTCTCAGGATCTCAGGATGATATAGTAGAGGAGGCCATTCAGCCATTCGTACCTGTGATGGAACATTGTGGATTAATTAGGTAGTTCCACATTCCTGCTTATTCCACATAGCCCTGGAATGGTTTTAAATCAAATATTTAACTGAATCATTGGCAAGAACATAAGAAATCAAAGCAGGGATATATCAAGTGGCTTGTTTATATGACTGTTCAGACACTCGATCTGGTCATGACTGATCTTATACCTCAACGCCCCTGTCTTGCTCATTCTTCTTATCCCTTGATTACCTGAGAGACCAAGTATCCATCTATTTCATCGGTCACATGGGATACGTAATTTTCCCAGATAGGTAATTTCAAATATTCACAACTCTGTTTGAAGGAATTTCTCCCTTGTCCCACTTCTATATAACTGACCTCTTATCCCGTGACTGTGCCTCTGTGTCTAGATTCCCAGCTTGGGGAAACAGCCAACCCCTCAAATGCTCAGGTTTATAATTAGGCTTTGCAACATTAGAAGACTTTTCTTTGAATCTAGTACTTTTTGAAATTAATTCATAGGTGTGGGCATTGCTGGCTGTAACAGTATAAATTGGCCATTCCTAGATGCCTTTGAAAGTTGGGGTGAGTTGCTTTCTTGAAGCACTGCAGTCCATTTGGTGTCAGTACACCCACAATGCTATTCGAGAGAGAAAGAGAGAGAGAGAAAGAGAGAAGAGAGAGAGAGTTCCAGGATTTCCAGCTGACTTTTGAAACCTCGTATGGACTCTGCCTCCACCATTCTCCCAGGCAAGGCATTGCAAACCCTAACAAGCCTGAGTAAAGAAGTTTCTCATCATCTCCCTCCTAGCTCTCTTGCTGACGGTCTTGAAGTTTGTGACCCCTAGTTACTGATACAACAAGTAGTGGAAAAAATACCCTGCTCTAACTCGTCAAAGTTGTTCATAGTTTTAAACACCTTGATAAGGTCACGTCTTAATCTCTTCTGCTCCAAGGAAAATAGGCTTATTTTTCCCAATGCTTCCTCGTATCTAAGATCTGTCATTCCTGGTATTATTCCAGTAAATACCTTTTGAATTTTCTCTAGGGCTTTAACATCATTCCTTAAATAAGATGCCAAGAACTGAATGTAGTATTCCCAATATAATGAATTGTAGAGATGTAGCATCACTTTCTTGCTTTTGTACTCTGTGCCTCTAATCTATAAACCCAAAGATGCCATAAACATTCTCAGGAACTCTTCCAACTTGTCTGCCATCTTCAGAGAAATCCCAAGGTCCGTCTGCTCCTGTACTCCCCTCAAAGTTGCGTCATTTGAGCCTCTGACTCCATGTTTCTTCGACCAAAATGTATTACCTCACATTTCTCTGCGGTGAAATTCATTTTCCAGGTGTCTGCCCACTCAGCCAACCTGTCAATGTTCCTCTGAAGTTGCTCGGGGTCATCCTCACAATTCGCCCTTCTCCCTAACTTAATATCATCTGCAAATTGTTTACGTAAATCAGAAAAAGCAAGCAGGTCCCAATGCTGATTGCTGGGGAACCTGCCTTCTGTTTCCTATCTTTCAGCCAACACCTAATCCATGCTGCCAAGGACCCATCAATCCCAAACATTTCTAATTTGCTAACCAACCTGGCATGTAGCACAGCACCAAATGCTTTCTGAAAGTCCAGATATATAACATCCACAGCCCTACCCTCATTCGCTGCCTGCGTCAACTAGTCAAAGAACTCCATTAAATTTTGTCAGACGTGACCTGCCCTTGACAAAAGCCATGTTGATTGTCTAACATTAAGTTAATTTTCTCCAAGTTTACCTTATCCTGTACCATCAATTTTCCCACTATTGATATCAAGCT
Source organism: Ginglymostoma cirratum (assembly GCA_024137785.1). NCBI lineage: Eukaryota > Metazoa > Chordata > Chondrichthyes > Orectolobiformes > Ginglymostomatidae > Ginglymostoma > Ginglymostoma cirratum. The sequence goes on from JAHRHZ010000133.1 coordinate 9,849,811, forward strand.
GACAAGTCGGTAGTTTGCTGGGTTATCAGTTGCCATAGGATAATTAAGGTCTCCCACAATTACCTTTTTGTTACAATTTCCATTTATTTCTTGCTTAATTCTCTGACAAATAGCCAGGACTACTTCTAGGATCTCAACGTAAAACTCCCTCTGCTTTCGGTTTTTGACCCTTTTTTGTCATCCAGACACATTGATTCAATGCTCCCCAATCTTTTGAGCCAAGATTCTTTCAGACTGCCACCCTTGTCTCTCAGGGTTATTCTTCCGCCTTTGCCATCTGCCTGTCTTTTTGTACACCCTGGAATGTTTTGTTTCCCGACTTTTGCTCACCTTGTAACATTTTGGCCGGATTTTTAATCTGGGGGGGTCAGAACTCAAAACCGGGACCAGGTCTGAATCTCAGCATCCTTTCATCACCACCTACTTGTTACCCCTCCTCACCCACCACTTGTTCCAGATCCCCCTACCCTGATGTTTTATAGGATTGTCTAAGTGAACAAAGGGACCATACTCCTGAGGAGAAGGGGCCCCACAGCACTGACATATCAGCATTCCCACTGGTCAAGATGGGAACAGGGTGATCAGAAAGGAGACAAACAGGGCATCTCAATGTGTCGGTGCTCTGGGGAGTGAGGGTCATCATTTCTTATATTTTGAAAGGTTGCAACTGTTCAGCTTTGCATGTAGAGAGAAAACGCATCTCCAGTACAGCCCAGTGGTCATGACCATTGTGGACCCATGAAGTTCCCTTTTTCTCGATATGGGTCGTTTGCGATTGGCAGCCTGTAACTCAGATTCATGTCTCTCACACACTTTGACTGGAAATCCTGGTTGGCATGGGAAGCCCTTTCGCCCCCCAACATCACTCTTTTTGACCCTATGACAATCTTCGTGTGCCTTAGGTGGTAATCTTTCATCTTAATTTGAAAAACAAGTTCCTCAAACCCCTTCCCCAGAAACTCGTTCTTGGTTCTGTCAATGTTCTTGGTTCCTAGATGTCTGAAATCTTGGCACCGAGCAGGCAGCAGAGAATACAATCATTGATTCCGCTGGTTCTCTTTAACCACAGTAGTGCTTAAACCCTGAACCATACTGTCCCCTGTCACTCCACCAATTCCTTTTATTCCTACCTCCCATGACCCGGACCCACCCCCCTCCATTTGAATGGCACTCTGCACTATGGCGCTGTTGTCCGTTTGCTCATCCTCCCTGCAGTCCTTGCTCTCATACAGACTGGTGGCACGTAGCTCATATCTGCTTGACCAAGACCAAGGCTCCTTCATCTAAGCATCCTGAATTTCCATAGCTGTCAGATTAGTCACACACTCACAGCCCTTGTCATTGGCCAGCTCTAAAGTACTAATGAACTTAAGTGGTGTCTCTTCACGACACTGATGCCTGTAGCCCAGACTCCAGCTCAGCAGCTCTGAGCAGAAATTCCTCATGCAGCAAGCCCTTAATACAGATGTAGTTGGTCAAAATTACTCAACAGCCCAGAAACACACGCGTACGCCATCTACTCTGCCTTATCCATCTAAACTGTTTACCTCTTTAATTTGTGAAAACAACTGTTCAATCACCTACTTTACTTCTAAAGGTGGACAGATTCAATACAGTAATTGTGACAGAATTTTGAGTCTTATGGTAACCCTTTTCCAGCTTAAAGACTAAAAATTAAACAGCAGTATTCACCAATCCATCATTACCCGCTGTCATGTGGCAATTTTCCTTCATGCTTTTGTTGTTTTAAAGCTCTAATTGCTTATTCTGCTCGCCTCAAACTTCTGCAGTTCTATTTTCAGCCCTTGTTTTATTCTATTAAATTTGAATTGGCTTCCACTACCTGTCTCAGCAATGTGTTCTTGATCAGAATAACCTGCTTTCAAAAATAATGTTTCTTCATTCTGCCTGTGGGTTCTTTTGCTAATCATCTTAAATCTGTCTTCTGAATCCTGATCAATCTTCCACTGGAAACACTTTCTCATTATTCACTATGCTCAACCTGTTCATTATTTCAAACAGCTCTGTTCAAATCAGCCACTAACCTTCTTTGTTCCAAGAAGAATGTGCCTGGTTTTTCCAGTTTTTTTTCACATTGAGTCTCAGAGCATGGAACCAGACCCTTCGGTCCAACTAGTCAACGTCGACCATGTTTCTAAACCAAACTAATCCCACCTGCCTGTGCTTGGCCCATATTCCTCTCAACCTTTCCCATTCATGTACTTATTCAAATGTTGTAACTGTACCTGCATCCACCACTTCCTCTGGCAGTTCATTCCACACACGAACCACTTCCAGTGTTTAAAAATAAAAGTTTTCCCTCATGTCCTACTTAAGTCTTTCTCCTCTCCCCTTAAAAATGCGTCCCCTAGTTTTGAACTCCCTCATTGTAGGGAAAAGTCCTTCGCTACTTGCCTTATATATACCCCACATGATTTTGTAAACCTCTATAAGGTCACCCCTCAATCCCCTAAGCTCCAGTGAAAAAAAGTCCCAGCCGATCCAGCCTATTTTTATAACTCGAGCCTTCCATTTCCTGTAACATTCTGGTAAATCTTTTCCGAACCCTGTTCAGTTTAATAACATCCTTCCTATAGCAGGGCAACCAGAACTGTACACATTGCTTAAAGTCTTTCATGCTTTACTAGTTTTTTTTTGATATTGATCTCTTCAGCGTTGTCTCCAAAGTTTGACAGCCTACTATTTTAACCATTGCTGTGTTCTCCTTGGTGAGCACTACTTAATTCTGCGTCTGATGGATCTACAACACTTGAGATACACACAGCCAATACAGTACTTGAAAGGAGTGAAGGGTTGGTTTTCTTTTCTAGCTGTGGACTGAGCATGTATAGGAGTTGGCAGTGAGAGCCGCACACAAACCATACAGTTCCTGAAGAAAGAGAATCGTTTCCTTTTTGCCTGGTATGTATTACATTATAATAACAGAGCAGTTGACACTGATTTACACATACCCAAGCTTACTATTAATGACAGGATCTGATACATTTATAAAGGATTTAGTATTTGACAGAAGCACATTGCTCATTTTGTTTTACTTGACTCATTCACAGAATCTTTTATTTAGAGTGTGCAGAAAAATTATATCTCTTTGACTATCCTAGGAATGTAGGAATAGGCTATTTAGCCCCTCAACCCTGCTGTACCATTCTAGGTGATAGCTGATCATCGCCCTCCAATGCCATATTCTTACACTATCCCCTCATCTCGATGCCAGGTTAGCTTGTACATAGAACATTACAGCACAGTACAGGCCCTTCGGCCCACAATGTTGTGCTGACCTATTATCCTACTAAGATCAATCTACCCTGCATACCCTACATTTTACTATCCTCCATGTGCCTATCCAAGAGTAGCTTAGATCCAGTCTCTAAAGTATCTGACTCCACTACCACTGCCGACAGCTCATTCCGCACGCCCACCACTGTAATTAATATATTAAGAAGGCGGAAGGGATGGTTTTTGTTTTTGTTTCCTTTAGAGTTGTTTTTGCAGACTTGAAGCTGCGGAGTCTGGAGAATTCTTTGCCTGTGCACGTGTTTTAAATGTTTGAGAATACTTCCCATAAAGAAGTGGGTTATCAGTTTGTGCATTATGTAAAAGTCTGCATGGTTGCCTAGTGACAAGAGTCCAGGTACACGGTCATGCCAGAAGTCCACTAGACAGTCAATTAGTGGATATGTGGCAGACAAGCGCTGCTGAAACGTGACCTCGGGGAACTTCTGTTTGCTTCCAAGCTAAAATCACAAAGGGCCGAGTCCTCCGAGGTCTATCTCAACATCAGGAGCAATTTGTTCCATCTTTTTGTGCTTTACCCAAGCAGCAAGGTCAGTTCACTACCAGGCAGCGATGAGCTGCAAACTGAGCAGGATTACTCGGTGCGTTAAAAATCAGAGTTAACGTTTCGAACTCAGACCTGAGGAAGGGTCATTGGACCCAAAGCGTTAACCCTGAATTTTTTACTTCACAGGTGCTGCCAGACCTGCTGAGCTTTTTCCAGCAACTTTCTGTTTTTGTTCCTGATTTACGGCATCCGCAGTCCTCTCGGTTTTTATTGAGTAGGATTATTGTTTGTTGAGCACCTTGTTCATGGCTGAACTCAGCTCATTAATATTCACTTTCCTTCCTGACTGAATGGTCCGAGAAAACCCAATGTGGGAATGAGAGCAGTGGCTAGTGACTTCAGCTTACCGTTTGCTCTAAAGGATTTCTATGTTGCCCAGGACCAGACAGTCATCTCTGAGTGCAATCCATGGATGCCAGCTGCGCACACCCCTTGTCCACAGATATTAGCATCAGGCACCTCTCTGGTGGACCATTATGGCACCTCTCCAAAATGCTGACAAACCACTGTTGGAAGTACAGGGTGCACAAGTAGCTAACATTGAAAGGTTACAGTAGCAATGTCTTGTACACATGGGCAGGGGCCCAGCTGACTGACAGACCTTACCCTAGCCCTGCAGTCTGGGGAGTGGCTTGCAGGTAGTGCTGTGGCACCCTAGGGTCAATGTGGTTGGGAATGGGTATACAAACCATAGAGTCGTAGAGATGTACGGGATGTAAACAGACCCTTCAGTCCAACTCGTCCATACTCATGAGATATCCTAAATTAATCTAGTCCCATTTTCCACTATTTGGCCCATATCCCTCTAAACCATTTCAATTCACGTGCTCATCAGATGCCTTTTAAATGTTGTAAAGGTACCAGCCTCCACCATTTCCTCTGGCATGTCACTCCATACACGCATCACCCTTTGCATGGAAAAAGTTGTACCTTTTAAATCTTTCTAGTCACGCTTTAAAACTATGCCCTGTGGTTGTGGACTCCCCTACCCTGGGGAGAAAGATGTTGACTATTCACTCTATCATGCCCTTCATGATGTTATAAATCTCTATAAGGTCACCCCTCAGCCTCTGATGCTCCAGGGAAAATAGTTCCAGCCTATTCGGCCTCTCCCAATAGCTCAAACTCTCCAACCCTGGCAACATCATTGTAAATTTTTTCTGAACCCTTTCAAGGTTCATGACATCTTTCTTGTAGCAGGGGGAACAGAATCGAACATAATATTCCAAAAGTGGCCTAACCAATGTCCTGTACAGCTGCAACATGACCTCCCAACTGCTGTACTCAATGCACTGACCAATAAAGGCAAGCATTCCAAATGCCTTCTTCATTATCCTATCTACTTGTGACTCCATTTTCAAGGAGCTGTGAACCTGCACTCCAACATCTCTTTGTTCAATAATATTCCTGAGGACCTTACCGTTAAGTGTATAAGTCCTGCCCTGATTTGCCTTTCCAAAATGTGGACTTGATGGGCTGTTTTAGGGATTTTGAGTTCTGAGTTAAGTATTGATATCAGCTGGGATTGTATCAGCATGTCTGGGTTCAGGTCATAACATCTCTGAACAAGTTGAATTTCTGCTCTTTTATATGGATATTCTTTTAAAAACTCATTTTGTATTTTACCCCGTGTGACAGTCAAAGACATTGGATTCTCCATGAATATTTCCTGAAGATACACAATAGTGTTAAAACAGTGACAAGGTCAGGGTCACCAATGGCTCCAGAATCCCTGTTCTGTGTTGGTAGCTTTCTCTAAAATTACTTTGAAAGCAGGGTTACAATACTTCGAGGAAAATAAAAGAGGAATGGGAATCATAATGGTCCTGAAAGACCTTCCGACTCTACAGCTGCCATATGTGGATAATAGCATAATGATGCACTATAGAAGAAGATCTAATTGAAGACATTTAAGTGGAGTACATCAGAAGTGTCGTAATTATTTCAATATTACAATTATATAAACGGGAAAAAAAATCCATTCGTGTAGGAGCCTGTTAACTCCTAAGTGGCTCAAACCGTGTTCTGATAAAGACTCACCAGACTTGAAATGTTGACTCTGGTTTCTCCCCACAGATGCTGCCAGACCTGCTGAGTTTCTCCAGCAATTTCTGTTTTTGTTTCGGATAACCAGCGTCTGCAGTTCCTTATGCTCATATGCATTGAGCTACTTTCTGAAGTGCGGCCATTGTTGGAGCAGCTGACAGCACAATACGAAAGGGTGGCCATTCGGTCCGCCCTGACTGCACTGACTCTTTTGAGGGAACTGTTCAATTAGACCCCTGGAATTTTAAAGGGCAAGTGGAATTGCTTATGGATCAATAGGAAGACTAGTAATGACTGAGTGGTATGTTTCAATCATTAGAGTGCCAGTGAGCTTCAGTATTTGGCTGATCATCAAGCATCTATATGAGCTGAAGAGGGAAGATCAGAATAATAGAAGAGAACATAGTTTTTTGAATTCGCCATATTTGCCATATTGTTTCTCTACCTCTCTGTCCCATTACTCATTGCTTTGTTTGGTCGGCTCCTACTGTTTGGCTTAATTGTTCATTTCAAGTATTTATTTCAATTTGTCTCCATCTGACATATATTGTTTTCTCTGTTTGACTCTCCTTCTTCTCAATTTAACCCTGTTCAAATTTCTCTTCCTTACTTTGGCTTTCTATTTTATTTCTGGGCTAGATTTGACTCTGCCTCTTACACCTTTGGTTCTGTTGTCTGTCTCTGTCTCTTGCCCTACCCACACTTAGATGTACAGCACAGAAACAGACCCTTCCATCCAAGTCATTCATGTCAACCAGAGATCCTAAATTAATCTAGTCCCATTTTGCCAGAATTTGCCCCCTGTTGCTCTAAAACCTTCCAATTCATAACCTCTAACAGTAGACAAAAACTCAGGAGGCAGATTGGTTTCAGGCAAGTAGAAGACGTTTATTTAAGCATAAACTGGTTAATGCAAGGAAATGGCCAAAAAGCCTTCCCCCGAATTGGAATGGAGATCAATAACACGCTCTGATTTTTACAGTGAAAATATAGCACTTTTTACACTTTCTATTACAATAATCAAATACAGCATAGATACTATCCTTCCCTCTTAATCCATACGCCCAATCCCATGGGATACCTAATCAATGATAACAAGCATGGGGCTGGATGAACACAGCAGGTCAAGCAGCATCATAGGAGCAGGAAAACTTGACGTTTCGGGCCTAAACCCTTTCTGATGAAGGGTTTAGGCCCGAAACGTC
>JAHRHZ010000133.1:9861923-9873977 GCA_024137785.1 Ginglymostoma cirratum
TTTCTGAAGAAGGATCTAGGCCCGAAAGGTCAGCCTTCCTGCTCCTCTGATGCTGCTTGGCCTGCTGTGTTCATCCAGCTCTACACCCTGTTATCTCAAATTCTCCAACATCTGCAGTTCCTGCTATATCTCTCACACAGCAGTCTCTGTTCTCTCTGGAAGGTGAGTCTAGTCCTAAGTTCATCCATTTTGGTTTCAATAGCTTGGATGTTTGCCAGGAGTATGCTGGGGTGGGAGAGAGAGGAATAGGAGAAACATGAGCGACTCAACTCAAGAGCCTTCCCTTTCACTACAGCTACCCTGTTTCAAAGGGCTCAACACTTAGTCGCTGAGAGATGGTCTTGTAAATGCATGCCTCTGGCTAGTGTGCCAATTTGCTGGTTCCATCCTGCCCTGGGGTTTGGGGGAGGGGCTGTTGTTGGGAGCGGCAGGGCTACTTGCCTCCTGCTGGTACTGGTGAATTAAGAATGTAGACTCCCTATTGCTGGAGGTTGATTGGATGTTTTGAGGGTCAACGCGACTGCCTAGCGTCAGCCTTCCAAATTTACACTGCAACAGGGCACCAGTTCTCCAAGCTTGGAGGTATCCCATAGTACATGGCTGCTTATGAGACTTCTCTCTCTCTTTTTCTTACTTACTGACCTACCTAAAAGGCAGCCTGCTCTGAGAGGTGTCCTGTCCTATTGAGCATGTGTCATGCTTCATTGAACAATAAGCCCACCCCTTGAGCATTAACCTGTCAATTCAGGGAAATATCACAGGCAGATGACTGGTTCCCCCACACAATTGGCCCTTGTTTCAGCCTAATGGTGGGATCCAGAAGCCTGAGGGAGGGGGAAATCAAGTCCTAAATTATTGCGAAGGAGGACCCATGCGCCGTTAACCCACGGGATGTTAAGTTACCAGTTACAGCTTATTGTATTCCAGTCTGAATATTCGTTATTTCTGTGTCTTTCTTGCTAAGTAGACTGTTATTTATAGAACAACTACCCACGTGTCCTCTCCTCCTCCACTTGATTTCTTTTTTTTTCCTTTATTCATTCACGGAATAAGGGGCGTAACTGGCTAGGCAGCATTTATTGCCCATTCCTAATTGCCCAGCGGGCAGTTAAGAGTCAACAACATTGACTGTGGGTCTGGAGTCATATGTAGACCAGAACAGGTAAGGACGGCAGTTTCCTCCCCTAAAGGACATTAGGGAACCAGATGGGTTTTTCCCCCAACAACTGACAATGGATTCACGGTCATCGTTAGATTCTTAATTCCAGATATTTATTGAATTCAAATGGCAGGATTCAAACCCAGGTCCCCAGAACATTATCTGAGTCTCTGGATAACATTCCAGCGATAATGCCACTAAGCCATCGCCTCCCCTCTTCTACCCTTCCAACTCTTTTGTAAAGATTCGGTTGCTATTTTTCCCCAGTTTTGTTTTCTTTGCACTCCTTAAGTTTAATCTCCTTTCTCTCCCTATTTCCTCCATCTCCCCAGCTCTCATTTCCACATTGTCTCACTCTCATTGTCGTCCAAATGCTAACTCCCTCTTCTTTCACATTCTCTCCTCTGTTACTCTGCATTCCTCTTCCCTTGCTGACCTTTGCCTCTCGCAACCCTTCTTGGCTTTTCCAGGTTGCTGGATTCGTGTAGAGACAACTGATATCAGGACAATTATGACTATTTTGTAAAGCCCCAGTCTGACAGACCTATTATTATGCAGCTTTTAAAAATAGATCATTATTGACTCTTCTGACTTTAAAGGTAAACAAAAAATCTCTGAGGAAAGAAATTAGTTTATTGTCAGTATCAAAACAAGGTGGCATTTCATGTCTGAGTTCTCATTTAAGTTCTATCTGGTATGTTCTGGCATATAAAGCTGCAAAACACTCAGTCAGGAGGTAGCAGACACTACAAAGTTCTTGATAATGGATAAGAGTACTGAGGAGGCTCCCTTGTAAAATATGAGAACATCAATTTGTTCAGTCAGATGTAAATAGTTTAGTAATGAGTCAGAGTTAAAGAATATAAATGTTTCACCCCAGTGATGTAGGTGACAGCATTATTAACAGCTAGCATTACTTACATAGATTAAACACTTTTTGCTGTTGGGTAACATTTTCATTTGGTGATATGTTATTATTGAAATCCCATGTAACTATGGAAACAGAGTACTTAATCACTTAGCCCTGTGGGCTGACTGAAGAAAAGTTCTGAATTGCACTCAGATGAGTTCCCTAAGTACGCTATTGTTGGCAAGTGTCAAATAGAGGTCAGGCATAAGAATACAATTGACGATCAAACGCAGTTTGATCCGTCACTGAGTAATGTTGTGCTTACAATTGAAAAATATAAACTACATAAGGTAATCGTAACATTTTTCAAAATCTATTCCAGGTATATTGTATGTGGAATGTAACCAGAAAAGCAATAGCCTGGACATGAGGGCAATCATTCATCATGATCTGGGGGCGTGTCTTAGGATTCAATGGAGGTATCCCCACCTCTGGGCTGGAGGTCCAGGTTCAAGTCCCATCTGTCCCAGAAGTGTGTCTGAACAAAAAAAAATTACAGTATGATCTGACAAGGGGAAAGAGCTCTCTTAACGTTAGCCCAGCTTCTCTCACTGTCACTCAGTAATTTGCCCCCGATTGCCTGGTGGTATGTGAATAGGAAGGGAAAAGAGAGATGCGGATCCTGTAAGTGAAGGCAGTTTTAGTATGGAAAAGGCAAATTGTGTCAGCACAGGCTTGGGGTGGGCCGAAGGGCCTGTTTCTGTGCTGTGTTGTTCTTTGTTCTATATCAGTTCTTAGTCAGGAGGGAGGAAGAGAATGGTCCCTTTTTTTTGCGCAGCCCAGTTGATTTTTTTTAACAAAAACGAAAGAACCGTAGATGCGGGAAATCAGAAACTAAAACAGAAATTCTTGGACAAACTGAGCAGGTCTGGCAGCATCTGTGGAGAGAAATCAGAATTAATGTTTCGGGCCCAGAGACTCTTTCTCAGAACCTTCTTCCTTTAATAATTTGCTTGTCAAGTCAGTAAACTAGTTAGCTCATTAGTCCATTGGACCAAAATTATGGTGTTGATTTTTACATTGAATGACAGCAATAAACACCGTTGGTCAGATGGGTGTCAAGGATCACTCATTGGGATCATTCTTCAATCAGATTGAACCTCATGAGCTCTTTTTACCAAGTTTCCATGTTTCTAAATCAGTTGGCAAAGATGACTAACTCAGCTAGTTCACAGTGAAGTACAGGCCAGTTTAAAAAAAAAGACCACGTGTGTAACAGGAAGGTCAGGAAGTAGAAGCAGCAGTCTTGTACAGTCCCAGGTTGTGATCGTAGACATTCCTCCAACTTCTTTAGCTTTCTCCATGGCCATCTGGTAAAAAAAGAACTTCAACTATGCTCCAGTTTCTTCAAATGTGGCCTGAAAACGCTCTCAAATGGGAGTGACAAATGATGCACTCCTTTCCCAGCTTTCTGCACTTCAATAATTTCGAAATTATGAGCAGAAGTAGGCCATTCAACTCCTTAAGCTAGTGCTGCCATTCAATAGGGTCAAGGCTGATCTGTTGTATTTTGGAGCTCAGCATCCCTATATACATTTTGGTAACTTTAGATTCTTGTTCGGCAAGGTCATCAATCTAGCTTGGCCTTAAAATATTCACTTCCACGGCCTTTTAGACTCATATAGCACACAAACAAACTCTTCGGTCCAACCCGTCCATGCTGAACATAATCCTAAACCAAACTAGTGTCTCCTGCCTGCTCCTGGCCCATATCCCTCCAAACCTTTCCTATCCATATACTTATCCAAATGTCTTTTAAACATTGTATTTGCACCAACATCCACCAATTTGTCAGGAAGTTCATTCCACTTATGAACCACCCTCTGTGTAAAAAATTCTTCTCTCATGTCTTTTTATAAATCTCTCTCCTTTCACCTTTAAAAATCTGCGCCCCCCAGTTTTGAAATCCCCCATGCTAGGGAAAAGACAACTACCATTGACTCTACCTATACCTGTCATTATTTGATACACTTCTATCAGGTTGCCTTTCAACCTCCTGCGCTCCGGTGAAAAAAGTCCCAGCCTTTCTTTATAACTCAAAACTTCCATACCCGGCAATATCCCGTAAATCTCTTTTGAACCTTCTCGAGCTTAATAACATCCTTTCTATAGCAGGGTGACCGGAACTGGACACATTATTCTAGAAGAAGCCTCACCAATGTCCTGTACAACCTCAACATGTCTTCCTAACTCCTATACTCAAAGGACTGAGCAATGGAAGCAAGCGTGCCAAATGCCTTTATAACTATCCCCTTTATATGTGACGCAAACCTCAAAGAATTATGCACCTGCACTTGTAGGTACCTCTTCTACAACACTGCCCAAGGCTCTGTTGTGTGCTTGTGTGCAGTGGAGGTAGAAAGTTAATAGAGTAGTTGACTTTGGCTTGGTCTATTGGGGTGGATTAATTGATTGACCTGTTTTATTAAGTTTGATTTATAATGGCTTTTACTTTAGATTTTGTGTCCAAGAGCACAGCTGATGTGAAAGTTATGGAATGGTTGTATAATGCTGAATGAGATTGCGTTCCTTGTTGTCGTGATCTGATCATGGATAGCCTGGCCAGAAATGAACTGTATTTATTGTGATCTCTCATCCCCCAGCTCCTCGCCTTCCTCCTCCTCCGCCTTTTCAGCTGCTAAATAAAAACAGAAAGAACTGCGGATGCTGTAAATCAGCAACAAAAACTGAAGTTGCTGGAAAAGCTCAGCAGGTCTGGCAGCATCTGTGAAGAGAAATCAGAGTCAATGTTTCAGGTCTGGTGACCCTTCCTCAGAACTGTTCAGAAAAGTTGACTCAGATTTCTCTTCACAGATGCTGCCAGACCTGCTGAGCTTTTCCAGCAACTTCTGTTTTTGTTTCTTTTCAGCTGCTTGTTGTAAATCTTGTGATAGGGGCTGCGCTGTCGTATTGTTAATTTCTGTAAGACGCAGCAGACCACAGTGAATCAAGAGTCACTTCCTCCTTCCCTCCCTCCAAGGTTCCTTCAGTGTGATTCAGGCAGCATACATTGCTTAAGTGTTCCAGTGTTCTGTCTGGGGGTCATTGCATGTGTGCATGCTGTCCTCACACTGCGTAAGTTGTGTGCCAAAGTTGGATGGTCAGAGAATAGTCCTTCTTTTCCAATAGACATCTCCTATTTCTTGTGGTGGCTCAAATGACAATGGTATGGTGGATTAGCACAGAACAAAAGTATCATGGCTACTGCTAGGATACAGGCAATATCTGGACATTAGGCTGCGTATAGTTGCATACCAGCTGAACAATGGGAAACTGATATGCTTTCTGGTTGTTGTACTTCTCTGAATCTCTCTATTTTTATTCATTCATGGTGTAGCAATTGTAAAGAGATCTGCCAGGTGGGCCTTGTAGAATATGAGTTGCCTGATTGAGGCTGTTAATCTGATCCAATCAGGGAGCCCTGATGACAGCTAAGAACAGGAGTGTTAGAGGTTCTGCTCACTCTGAGAGCTGGCTCTGAGGGAGCTGGATCAGTGTTAAGGACTCGCTCCACGTATATTTAGTAAAGCCTTTGACAAGGTTCTGCATGGGTGACTAATTAGTAAAGTTAGATCACTTGAAATTCATGGTGAGCTTGCCAATTGGATACAAGATAGGCTTGATGGTAGGAGACAGAAGTTGGTAGTGGAGGGTTCTTTCTCAGACTGGAGGCCTGTGACTAGCGGTGTTCCACTGTGTCCAGTTTTGATTGTCATTTATATGAACAATTGGGATGAGAATATAGGAGGTATGGTTCGTAAGTTTGTGGAAGACACCAAAACTGGTGGTATAATGGACAGTGAAGAAGGTTATCTAAGATTACAAAAAGATCTTGATCAATTGGGTCAGTGGGCTGATGGATGGCAGATGAAGTTTAATTTGCATAAATGTAAGGTATTGTATTTTGGTAAAACAAACAAGGCAGAACTTGTAATTTTACAATTAATGGCAGGGCCCTGGGTAGTGTTGTAGAACAGAGACATAGCAGTTTGGGTACATAATTCACTGAAATTTTTGTCAAAGGTAGACAGGGTGTTTCAGAATTAATTTAGCATGCTTGTGCTCGTTGCTTAGATCTTTGGGTATAGGAGTTGGGATATCATGTTGAGGTTGTACAGAACGTTGGTGTGGCCTCTTCTGGAATACTGTGTAGAGTTCTAGTCGTCCTCCTACAGGAAATATTATTAAACTGGAGAGGGTACAGAAAAGACTTACCAGGATATTGTCGGGAATGGAGGGTTTGTGTTATAAAAATAGGCTAGATAGGCTGGGACTTTTTTTTGCCACTGTAGTATAGGAGGTTGAAGGTTTATAAAATCATGAAGGGCATCGTTAAGGTGAATAGCAAGGGTCTTTTCTCTGGGGTGGGGGAGTTTAAAACTAGGGGTGTCTTTTTAAGATGAGAGGAGAAAAATTTATAAAAGACACAAGGAGCGACTTTTTCTTAGAGTGGTTAGTGTGTAGAATGATCTGCCAGAGGAAGTGGTGGATGCAGGTACAGTTACAACGTTTAAAAGATATTTGGATAAGTTCATGAATAGAAAAGGTTTGGAGGAATATGGGCCAAGTGCAGGCAAGTGGGACTAGTTTAGTTTGGGGACGTGGTCAGCATGGGCTAGTTGGACCAAAGGGGCTATTTCCATGCTGTATCACTCTTTATGATTTTTGTTACCCAAAACCATTTGTGCATTTAGCACTTCTCCAAGTGCAGTGCAATAGTGGCCAAAGCAGTGCGAAAAGATTTATACAGAGAAAATCCTTTTTAATTGGGTGATATTGTAGCTAAATGTTCATTGGTCTAATCAAAGTAGGAACTCCCAACGATCTGTTTGGTGTATCACACTCCCCTTTGGAAAGCCCCAGTAAAGCCCTGTGTACCTGTACCAAAACAGCTTTTGCTCTCCCTTCATTTGGAGACTTTCGGTAGCTGAATTTTAATTAGCCTAATCAGCTCAGGAGGTCATGACAATCATCTGGTGTATCACACTCTACATTGGAGAGCTCCAGCAGGGCTCCACAAAAAAAATCTTGCAACATGCACCCGCACATGTACACAGTCACACGTGCGCACATTTATCATAGATGTCTGATTGTTTACGTACTGTGACTATAACAGGTTTTCTTGTAAGTATTTTAAAAAATGGAAGGAGGATTTATTTATTTACTTGCTTGCTCAACTTATAAAAATAATTTTTAAAATGCTCCAACCCTTCCAACATAAATGCAAGAGTTCACAAGTGTACAGAGATACACCCGCCACCAGCACACCAAATTGTTCGAGTCCAATGAGGCACAAATCCAACAGTTTGATGTCTTGAATGGGTCCAAAAGTCATTTCAGGTTCTGCGTCAATAGGATTAAAAGGAAAATGTCTATCATTGTTTCTAGAACCAGCAATTGCTGGGTTGACTTTTTTCTCTCTCTCCTTTAAGGCACTGCCCGTGGCATGGATCTTATCAAAATATCAAACGGGGCATAACCTTGTTTGATGCCTGCAGAGAGAAGCCCATTCAATATCTGAGGAAGGGTCACCGGACCCGAAATGTTAACTCTGTTTTCTCCTCCACAGATGCTGCCAGACCTGCTGAGCTTTTCCAGCAACTTTGTTTTTCAATATCTGTCTTCTCAAGACAAGACTGTTTTCTTGAAACAAAAGGAGGGTTCGTTTGCACATCGCATGGTCCCTCAGAAACTGACCATAAAAACAAGAGTAGGCCATTCAGCATGCTCTGCTATTCGATACGATCCTGGCTGTTTAAATGCTTCAATACCTTTCATGCACGCTGGTGATCAGAAACTTATCAATCTCTACCTCAAACGTACTCAAAGACTGAGCTTCTACAGGAGTGTAGAATGTGCAAGGTGATCTTTTTAAAGAGGAAATTAGGAGAGTAAAAAAGGGGCATGAAAGGATATCGGCAGGTAAAATAAAGGAAAATTCTACATTATTTTCCAAGTATGTTAAGAATTAAACAGAACGAGGGAAAGAGTTGGGCCCATTAAGGATCACTTTGGTAATTTGTACAAAGAGCTAGAGGACGTAGGTAAGGTTCATAATCATTACTTTGCGTCACTGTTCACTAGTGAGAGGATTAATGTGGGTGCAGAAATCAGAGAAAAGGACTGTGATTTACTTGAAGAAATTAGTTTGGACATCGATGAAATTCTGAATGTTTCTGGTAGGCTTAAATGTAGATAAATGACTCGGGTCAGATGAAATGTATCCCAGGCTTTTGGGTGAGGTAAGGGGGGAACTAGCAGGGACATTGGAAATAATATTCAAGTTCTCTCTGGCCACAGGAAATGCACCAGAGGATAACTAAATGTGGTTCTGTTACTCAAGAAGAGGGGATAAATTGGGAAACTATGGCCTGATTTCTGTGGTAGGAAAATTGTTGGAAGCAATTCTGAGAGACAGACAGAATTAATCTGCACTTGGAAAGCCAGGGATTTATCAAGAACAGTCAGCTTGGTTTTATTAAGGGGAGGTCATATCTGACAAACTTGATCGCATTTTTCAAAGAAGTGACCAGGTGTGTGTTGAGGGCAATGCTATTGACATAGTCTACTTGGAGTTAGGCAAGGCTTTTGATAAGGCCCCACATAGGAGACTGATAGCAAAAATCCCAATGGATCCAAGGAAATTGGGCTAATTGGGTTCAGGAAGCAGAACTCAAGGGATGATTTTTGTGACTGGAAGCCTGTGTCCAGTGGGGTTCCACAGGGATGAATGTTGTGGCCCTTGTTGTTTGTGATACATATAAATGATTGAGACTTGAATATGGGAGGGTTGATCAGTAATGAAATTGGTTGGGTGATAAGTAGTGAGGAAGATAGTCTTAGTCTTGGATTACAGGAGGATATAGGTGGGCTGGTCAGATGAGCTGATCAGTGGCAAATGGTATTCAATCCTGATATGTGTGAGGTGATGTACTTGGACAAGACAAACAAGACGAAGAAATACATGATGAATGGTTGGACCCTGGGAAGCACCAAGGATCAGAGGGACCTTGATCTGAATGTCCACTGGCCCCTCAGGGCTTCAGGACAGGTGGATAAAGTGGTTAAGAAAGCATATGTGATATTTGCCTTTATCAGCTGAGGCACAGAGATGAAGAGCAGCGAGGTTGTGCTGGAATTGTATAAAATGTTGGTTGGACCACAGCTGGAGTATTGTGTGCAGTTCTGGAATCCACATCGCAGAAGGGATGTGAGGAGTGATTTGCCATGATATTGCCTGGACTGGAAAGCTATAGATATGAAGAGGGACTCGTCAGACTGGGGTTATTTTCCTTTGAACAGAGGAGTGTGAGGGGACATGATATTGAAATGTATCAATTATCACACAGTGTCCATGCTGGCTAGGTGGGCTGACTATGGTAAATGCTGGGATTACAGGATAGGCTCTTCGGAGGGTCAGTGCAGCCTTGATGGGCCAAATGGCCTCTATCTGCACTCTGTAGATCATCAGGTCCTGGAGATTTATCAGTTTTAAATCCCATTAATTTTCTCCAGTGCAATCTTCTTACTAATACTAATTTTCTTCCCCTCCTCATTCTCCGTAGCTTCTTGGGTCTCTAGTTCTGGGTGATTTCTGGTATCTTTGATAATGGACTAGCTTCACTCGCTGCAAAACAACAATTTAGGTTCAGCAGAAACATCCCATAACATCTTCCAACATTGCTTCCGAAAGTTGCTTAACATACACGAGACTGTTGCTGTCTCCAATCTGAATTGCAAAACCGCCATCTGGTTCTCTCCAGCATGTTATCAAGAGCCTTGAAGGAACTTAGCAAGTAATTGGAAGTGAATGGATTGTCAGTTCTCTCCCCAGTGCTCACTTTCAAAACAGCAGTGTACTCTGGAGGCTTTGGAATGTTTAACAGGCCATCCGAGAGGGCTATTTTCAATGCATTCCTGCATTCAACATGGATAATTGCAAATTAACCCCAACCTTTCAAATCAAAGTTTCGCTGTTTTGCTTTTAAACAATCAATATTGGACATAGAGACACCGAGTCAAGAGGTATACAGCAAGGAAACAGGCCCTATGGTCCAACTTGCCCATGCCGACCATCCTAAACTGAACTAGCCCCATTTGCTTGCAATGGGGCCATATCCATGTACCTGTCCAAACATGTTTTAAATGTTGTGAATGTGCCCATGACTTCCTCTGGCAGCTTGTTCCATGTACGCGCCACCCTTTGTGTGAAAAAGATGCCCCTCAAGTCCCTTTTACGTCTTTAGCCCCCTCACCTTACACCAATACCCTCTAGTTTTGAACACCCTTACCCTGGGAAAAAGACCTTGGCTATTCATCTTATCTGTGCCCCTTGTGATTTTATAAACTGGTATAAGATCACCCCTCAGCCTCCTATGCTCCAAGGAAAATAGTCCCAACCTGTCCTCGTTACTCAAACCCTCCAGTCTCAGTAACATCCTTGTAGATCTATTTTACACCTCTTCTAGTTGAATTATATTCTTCCTATATAATGTGACTCCCACTCTTGTACTGGGTGCTCTGACCGATGAAGGAATGCGTGCCAAACATTTGGTTCACCATCCTGTCTACCTGTGATGCCACTTTCAAGGAACTATGTAACTGCACCCCTAAGTCTTACTGTTTGGCCACAGTCCCCAGAGCCCTACCATTAACGTATAAGCCCTGACCTGGTTTGTCTGACAAAACTGCAATGGCTTGCATTTATCTGCATTAAACTCCATCTGCCATTCCTTGGCCCACTGACCCTGTTGATCAAGATCCTGTTGTATACTTACGTAACCTTCTCTTCACTGTCCAGTTTACCACCAATTTTGGTGTCATCCGCATACTTGCTAACCATGCTCCCTATATTATCATCCAAATTGTTTATATAAATGATTAACAACAGTGGACCCAGCACCAATCCTTGCATCCCACCCCCGGCCACAGATCTCCAGTCTGAAAAACAATCCTGTACTGCCAAGCCCTGTCTCCTACCATTAAGCCAATTTTGGTATCCAACTGGCTAGCTCTCCCTGGATCCTGTGTGATCTAACTTTATGAGTTAATCTACCATGTGGAACCTTGTCTATGGCCTTGCTAAAGTCCATGTAGATAACATCTACCATACTGCCTTCATCTATCTTCTTGGTCACCTCTTCAAAAATCTCATTCAGATTTGTGATGCATGACATCCCACGTACAAAGCCATGCTGACTATCCCTAATCAGTCCTTGCCTTTCCAAATGCATGTAGACATGCTTAATTTTCCAATACCCATGGCAGTTTATTAGGACAGCACGTTGGATAAAGTGGCCAAAACATACAGCAAGGTTGAAGAGAGTGTAGAGAAAAAGGAAAACTTTAACTTATACATCTCTGTAATGTACTCAAATTCTGGGTGTCTCAAGGTGTTTTCATGGCCAATTAAATAATTTTGAAGTGCAATTTTCCCTGTATTCTAGGAAACATGACAACCAATTTGCATATAGCAAGGTCCCAGAAACACCAATGAAATAATAAACAGATAGCACATTTACTTTTACCTAAGGGTGCAAACCACATCTTGGTTTCATTCAAAGATTGACACCCTCAACAATGGAGTACTTCCTCTTTACTGCTCCTACGGTGTCATCCAAATTATACTGTAATGCCTGGAGTTAGATTTGAAGCCAGAACCTTCTCCCCTCCTCTGATGGGGATTGATTCTCATCCGATAGCTGATGCAGACGGGAGTGAATAAGGTTAGGAGGCCAGAGGAATCATGGGAGACTGAGGCTGGGCCTTCAAATAGGCTGAAATATCTACCTTCATGGATGGTCGGCACACCACAGTAATTCTGGGAGTGATTACATAAGCAAAGACAAACAGATTAGTTTTGTGGGACACCAATGAGGCTTGAAGGACTGAGATAACAAGCATGGGGCTGGATGAACACAGCAAGCAGCATCATAGGAGCAGGAAAACTTGACGTTTCGGGCCTAAACCCTTCATCAGAAATGGG
>JAHRHZ010000133.1:9874377-9918037 GCA_024137785.1 Ginglymostoma cirratum
GGAAGTGGGAGGAATTGAAAGAAAAGTTGTTGAGGGTGAGGACGAGTTCGGCTAGGCGGATGAGGGTGTCGGTGGAGGGGGATTGGTCTGTTCTGCGGGACAGGAAGAAGCGGAGGGCCTTTAGGCCATCAGCATGGGGAATACAGGTATATAGGGACTGGACGTCCATAGTAAAAATGAGGTGTTGGGGACCTGGGAATTGGAAGTTCTGGAGGAGGTGGAGGGCGTGGGTGGTGTCACGGACGTAGGTAGGGAGTTCCTGGACCAAGGGGGTGAAAATGGAGTCTAGGTAGGTGGAGATGAGTTCGGTGGGGCAGGAGCAGGCGGAGATGATGGGTCGACCAGGGCATTCAGGTTTGTGGATTTTGGGGAGGAGATAGAAGCGGGCGGTGCGGGGTTGGGGAACGATGAGGTTGGAGGCGGTGGGTGGGAGGTCACCTGAGGTGATGAAGTTGTGGATGGTTTGGGAAATGATGGTTTGGTGCTCAGGGGTGGGGTCATGATCCAGGGGGCGGTAGGAGGAGGCGGCAGAGAGTTGGCGCCTGGCCTCAGCAATGTAGAGGTCAGTGCGCCATACTACGACTGCCCCTCCCTTGTCCGCGGGTTTTATGGTGAGGTTGGGATTGGAGCGGAGGGAGTGGAGGGCTGCACGTTCTGCGGGGGAGAGGTTGGAGTGGGTGAGAGGGGTAGAGAGGTTGAGGCGATTGATGTCTCGACGGCAGTTGGCGATGAAGAGGTCGAGGGAGGGTAGGAGGCCTTGGGGTGGTGTCCAGGAGGAGGGCTTGTGTTGGAGGTGGGAAACTGTGAGGAAGTACACAGACAAAACTATTTGATGGCATCTTTAAAGTTCAGGGACAACAGAAGCAGACAACAGAATTCAACCTAGTGGTGAAATCTCTTAGAGGAGCAATTTTGGTGGTACATGACCGGTAGCAACAGCTCAGCAGTGCACTGTCTATCTCTCCTGATTTTTATTTCTATTAAAGTCAATGCTGCCAATTTACAACATAGAATCAACTCAAAATTACCCCCTTCCTGCGTTGCTTTCATTTTTGTTTCTGAATAACTGACTGGTTTTAATTGGGATGAAGCTATCAATGGAGAAGCAAAACAGTCAGTTCTATTTGTGGGCAAGTTTTTTCTTATTGATTCTCGTGTCTTTGAGTTTACTGTTGCAGGCAGTTTGTAGTCTGAACACAAGTAATGGGTTCTTTCATACTGTCTTTGTAAAGCAATGCTCTTCAAAAACCCTGCACGTCTGTTAATGCCAGGAGCCACTGGCAGGGTTGACAGGATGCGTGAAGGTAGAAACAAAATTAACTTTTTAGGTCACTGACCATTCATCAGATTCCCTCAGAACCATGTGCAACATGTCCGCCCTGCTCATTGCCCTGCAGTTTCCATGCCAGTCTTGTAAACGCATGAAATAAACAGCAGGGCTACAGAATCCTGTGCCCGTGCATTTCCCTCCACTTCACTTGACAAAGGAGCAGTGCATCGAAAGCCTGTGATTTCAAATAAACCTGTTGGACTGTAACCTGGTGTCATGTGACTTTTGTCTATAACTATGGGTTGCCAGAATTGCAAACTCGCGCTTAATTATTTCTCAAGGATGCGATTGAGTTTGTGATGAGGGTGTTCTTCAGAGGTAACAATCGGGTAAGGGAAGAGGAGTCACTGGACTAAACACCCTGTGGATATTTGTGTAAGTATGAGTACAATAACATGAGAGGAGTTCCACTAAGCTAGATACAAGTGTCCAATCTGACTGGACTAATTCCAAATCAAATCACTGTTAAACCTTGACTCAAGTACCATGTACTAGTTTAGAGGATGCGTATGAGTTGGAAGTGGATTATAACTCAGCTCATGTCATTTTGGTTCAGTTGGTATCCCTTGTGTTTGTAAACTAGATAGATCATGCCCTTCCTTACTCCCTCAGGGATTGTATGTAGTCTGTACTGGCAAAGTGCAGAATTTAAGTAGTGCTGCATTGCCTCAGGTGCTGTATTTCAGTTTAAAATAAAATGTGTGCGGTGCTTCAAATTGGTGTAAATGCTCTCATACACACTAGTTTAAAAAAAACCCCACAAATTGTTCTTCATGCTGACTTGGTGAACAGTCTTCCATTGTCAAAACAGATCCTTTGGGGACATAGTGTCTCATCTCTGTCAGGGACACAAGTTCGATTCCACCCTTGGGTGACTGTCTGTGTGGAGATTATTTTTCTTTCCCTTTAATTATTCACGGGATGAAGACCAGGATTTATTGCCCATCCCTAATTGCCCAGAGGGCAGTTCAGTGTCAATCACATTGCTGTGGGTCTGGAGTCACATGTAGGCCAGACCAGGAAAGGATAGCAGTTTCCCTCCCTAAAGAGCATTAGTGAACCAGATGGGCTTTTCCTGACAGTCGACAGTGGGTTCATGGTCATCATTAGATTCTTAATTCCAGATATTTATTGAATTCAAATTGCACCATCTACCATGGCGGGATTCGAACTCGGGTCCCCAGAGCATTATCTGGGTCTCTGGATTAAATAGTCCAGTGATAATACCGTTAGGCTATTGCGTCCCCATTATGTGTCTGCCTGGGTTTCTTCTGGACGCTCTGGTTTTCTCCCAGAGTCCAAAGATGTGCAGCTTAGGTGTACTGGCCATAGGGAATGGAGGGATAGGGTCAGGGGTAGGTCTGGGTGGGATGCTCTTTGGAGGGTCAGCATGGACTTCAATGGGCCAAATGGCCTACTTCTACACTGTAGGGATTCTTTGATTCTATAAATTTTCATCCCACTGGTGTTTGTAGAAGTATTTTGTTTAAGTGTTTGACCACAGACAGACTTCACCATGCATAATCTTATATAAATAAAGGTTGCTGTTGTTTTTACACAGCATCTTCAACATAAAATATCCCAAGTCGCTTCAAAGGAACGCTATAAGGTAAAGTATGACACCAAGCAACTAATAGAGTTTAGATGAGGTGACCAAAAGCTTGGTCACAGTGGTAGATGTATTGAAGCGTCTTAAACCAAGAAAAACAAGATTGAGAGGTAAAGAGATGTGAAAAGAGAACTTCAGGGACTTGGTGCGTATTAATTAATAGTGTTTATAACAGTCTCAAGTTTAAGCAGGATAAAATGTGAGACAATAGCCGGAATGCATTGAATTAGAGGAGTCTAGAGGTTATAAAGGCATAAATGAAAGCATTAGCGGCAGATGAGCCAACATGGGCCAAGGCCAAGTGGTTTAGTCGAGGCAGAAATACATGTTTCTGGTGATGGCATAAATATGAAGTTGGAAACTCATTTTAGGGTCAAGTGTGACACTAAGGTTGTGAACAGACTGCCTTAACCTTGGGCTTTTGTCAGGAGTGGGATGCAGCCAATAACTAAGGAGCAGGTGACTTCAGTCTGCCCAATATTTAATCCAAGGATATTTCTGCTCATCCAGTGCTGGATTGTACAAGTGGTTTGATAACTTGGCAACAGTGGAGGAGATGAGAGAGGTGACGGCGAGATAGAGATTGAAATCGGCAGTCTACATGTGAAAGCCAGTGCCCTGCCTTCAGGTTTTCCCAAGAGCCAGCCTGTTGATGAGAAATGGGAAGAAGTCTGAGCGGCGCAGATATTTGAATTAAGTGATACGCTGAAACATAAATTGCCTAAAAGAATTAGTGTCTTGCTCATTGTTTCTAAAGGTGATGATATCCCATGACATTGCTACACTTGCCATTCTTTGGGATATGGCAACATAGTAATGTTGAACCAACAATCCAATGACACATGTTCAAATTCCATCAAGGTATCTTGGAAATTTAAATTCAATTAAACAAGGATAAAAACCACTGTCAGTTAAAATGACAATGAACTTAAGTGGACTGTCACAAAAATCCATTTGTTTACTGAAGACCTCTGTTAAGGAAATCCAGTATACTTATCCTTTCTGACTTTAGATTGGCTATGGAATCCCTACAGTGTGGTAGAGGCCATTCAGCCCATTGCATCTACACTAACCCTCTGAAGACCCACCCAGATTGTAACCCTGCACTTCCTATGGCCAATCCACCTAACTGTACATCTTTGGACTGTGGGAGGAAACCCATGCAGACCTAGCATGTGAACTCCAAACAGCCAGTCACCTGAGGGTGGAATCAAACCCAGGTCCCTAGCACTGCAAGGTAGCAGTGCTAACCACTGAGCCAGCCAACAGCTCTGCACAGCCTGTGAAAAAGCCTTGCAAAGTTTGCTCCATTGTCTTCAAGGAGGCAGCTTGGCACCAGTTCCTCCAAGGCAATAAGTGCTTGCATTGTTGGTGATGCTCTCATCCCAAGACTGAGTGAAAGAAAGGCATGGAGATACAGTCAAAAGAACTATGCTGAGTTAGTGCAATGCATTCGGTTAATTAGGATATAGAGTTCTGGTGAGACTACACCTACAGTACGGTGTGCAGTTTTACTCACCACATTTGCAAAAGGATACACTTGCATTGGAAGCGGCATGGTGAAGGTTGGTCTCTGGGATGAGGGGCTTTCCAATGAGCAAACTGGGCCTGTATTCTCTGGAGTTTAAAGAATGAGATTACCTCATTGAATTGCCCCAGATTCTGAAGGGGTTTGGCCTGGGAGATAGATTTCCTGAGCATTGGAAACAAAAAGACAGAGGCTCAGTCTTGGGATTAGGGATGAATGATTTAGAAATGAGGTCAGGAGACAGGTGTCACTGGAAGCGTTGTGGATCTTTGGAATTCCCGACTTCGGGGGAGGGCAGAGATTTTTTTTGGTTTATCAGGGAATCAAGGGAATGGAGTATGGGCAGGCATGTGGAGTTGAAGCGACAATTGTATTAAATAATAGAGCAAGCTTCAT
The DNA here is from genome assembly GCA_024137785.1 of Ginglymostoma cirratum. Classification (NCBI taxonomy): domain Eukaryota; kingdom Metazoa; phylum Chordata; class Chondrichthyes; order Orectolobiformes; family Ginglymostomatidae; genus Ginglymostoma; species Ginglymostoma cirratum. The sequence continues at coordinate 9,879,241 of JAHRHZ010000133.1, forward strand.
GGACCATCTGCTGTTACTGTTATAACAATACAGGCTGCTGCCAGAACGCACTGGTGTCGGAGGGAGTGGGTAGTGAGTTCAGTGGCTGATCAATCGATCAAATGAGCTTGCAACATCCTGGATTGTGTTGAACTTTGTGAGAATGCTATTGTGGCTGCACCTATCTAGATGAAAGACGAATTTTTTGGTGGCTCAGTGGTTAGCGCTGCTGCCTCACAGCACCAGGGACCCAGGTTCAATTCCACCCTCAAGCAACTGTCTGTGTGGAGTTTGCACATTCTCCCTGTGTCGACATGGGATTCCTATGGGTGCTCTGGTTTCCTCCCACAGTCCGAAGATGTGCAGGTTAGGTGGATTGGCCATGCTAAATTGCTCAATTGTTGAGGGATGTGTAGATTAGGTGGGTTATGAAGGATGGGTCTGGGTGGGATGCTCTGAGGGGCAGTGTGGACTTTTTGGGCTGAAGGACCTGCTTCAACACTGTGAGGATTTTTTATATGATCCAGACTTGAACCTTGGAGTTGGCGGAGTTGTTCTGACAAGCTAGGAGATGAATCTCAGTCACAGAGTGTCTACCCTGCTTCTGCGACCGAGGTTCAGTCAGGTTAAAGTCATACCTGTGCAAAAATAAATGATGTTTTTTGTCATCTTTTCCTCACCTATTTTGGGTCACCCACATTATGGCTTCAGGCAACTACTTGAATTTTAATTATTTTGTGTATAACCTTTAAAAATGACATTTAGAAATAACCTCATTTTGGATGCCTTTCAAGAGAAATAACGGGCAAAATTTTTGCAACAACATTCGATTAAATTTCTCAGTTGACTGTCCAGTGACCTGCATCCTCACGTCTCAAGGCAAGCTATTTCTACAACATTATGGCAACATTAATTGCATCCAGCAGAAGATTTCCCAAATATCCCGGGCAGCCATCAAATGCATTTGCATAACTGAACACAAATATGTCATTAGTCCACAAAAAATGTCATCAGTAGCCCAATTGCAGCATTTTCATCTCCGATGCAAAAGGTCGAGAGTTAATTTTCCACTTCAGGGATTTGAGCATGTAATTCAAGTTGCCAATTCCAATACAGTATTCAAGAGATGTTGCATTACCTGAGGTTCTGCTTTCCAGTTAAGGTGTTAAATTGAGGTTCTGACTTCTGTCCAAATGCATGGCAAAGATCGCAGCAGCAGGTGAATTCTTCATAGAGTCTTGGCTAATATTTTATTCCTCAATTTTACATGCTCGAACAGATCACCTGGTCATTACCTCATGTTGTAGGTAGGACCTTGCTGTGTAGATATTGGTTACTGGTGTAAAATGTACCAAAGACCACACTTGAAAAGTACTTCAGTAACTTTCAAGTACTTTTGGACTTTGTGAAAATGTGAAATGCACTGTATAAATGTAAATTGTTTTCGTTCTTCTGACTAAAGGTGAGGCCAGTTTTGCTGTGGCTACTATTTCTCATGTTACCATTTTAGCGTTGTCTCAATTTTTAATGGCTATGTGCTTTATTGTAAAACCGAATTCTGTCCGCATAACCACACATTTCAGCAGAAGCAGTTGGACAGCAACTAGAGACAAGGATTTTGTTTTGCATTCCCTTATCCCAGGGAAATGTGAGGCCATCTTTAACAGTCCCTTCGAGAATCCAATTGACTGCTCATCTCCACCTTTTCGAAGGAAATTAATGAAGTACAATAAATGCTGGCCTGTGAATGAATTTCAAAACCTAAACTCTGCCAACTGATGCACCAGCAGCGTCAAACTTGAGCTGCATTGTTCAAGACCACCTAATTGCGCATTAACCAACAGTGCCGTCAGGGGAGTTTTGAGCTGTGGAGATTTCCCAATAAAATGCTTGGTGTAGTAACAGTGCAATGGTTAATCGATGTTCCTTCCTTTGCTGAATATTGATTCTTCAAGTCGGTTGGACTGCATGATTTAAACATTCTACTAGCAGTAACTAACAATGCATCAATTAGACATTTGTTTGGAAGTAGATGCTCTGGACAGGTGCTGAATATTGAACTCTGGCAGGGGTTGAACTGCTGTTGTCAGTTTTTTTTTAACTACTGGTATGATATACCAACTGAGTCTACAGTCAGCAGAGCGACTGTTGTAGCAACAGAGTATGAAACTCTTTGAAAGTCCAGATTCTAAGTGCATTGACAGTGCCATTCAGGATTTCAGCATAGAATTGAGTTGTTCCCATTGTTAATTGGATGAGCAGTCCCATTGCTAGGTTTATTCCACTGAATGCATGGTTGAATGAGTGTTAAATGAGATGTAGAAATGGAGTTTGTATTTTCTGTTGTTATGCATTGGATCTTATTTGGTTTTCCATGAAATCTCCTAAGTATGCAAATATACACTGAAAAGGAATGGATATTATAGACTCCATAACTGAAAATAATTTCTGTTTGTGGCCTGGAATTATTGACATTGTCAAACATTGCCATTACTGCCGTACGTGACCACATCAATTACAACATCAAGCAGTAACTTAAATCTAACATTTTCAAGACTGTTTGGGTGCCCAATGAAGCTCCCCTAACACTGTCCCTATCAAATTCTTGCAGGACAGGGACACCATGGGGCTAGATACACAGTAAAGATTCCTGTACTCTATTATCATCATCATCATAGGGTCTCTACAGTGTGGAAGCAGGCCATTTAGCCCATCCAGCCCATCCCATCCACACAGCTCCTCCAAAGAGCACAGCCAGTCAGACAGCTTCCTTCAAAAGGTTTCAGCCTGAAACATTGACTTTCTCAATCCTCGGCCACTGTCTGACTGGCTGTGCTTTTCTAGCTCGACATTTATTGACTCTAGCTTTCAGGATCTGCAGTCCTTACTGTCCCTTCCAAACAGCATTCCACCTGGACCAACCACCCACGACCCTATCCCTGTAACCCTGCATTTCCCATGGCTAATGCCCCTAGCCTACACATCCCTGGACACTATGGGAAATTTAGCATGGCCAATCTACCCAACCTGCACATTTTTGTTATGTGTGGGGAAACTGGAGACCCGTACACAGACATAGGAAGGATGTGCAAACTCCACAAAAAGAGATGCCCAAAGGTGGAATTGAACCCACCTGGCGTTGTGAGGCAGCAGTGCTAACCACTGAGCCATTGAGCCACCCTCTTTTGAACTGAAGGTAAAGCTCCCTTCAGCGTTGTCCCTATCAAACACTCCCAGGACAGGTTTAGTATAAGGTGTAGACTATGTGGAGTAAAGCTTCCTTAACACTGTCCCCAACAAATGCTCACTTCCAGGTCAGGGGCAGTACAGAGTTAGGTACAGAGCAAAGCTACTTCTACATTGTCCCCATCAAACACTCCCAGGATAGGTACAACATGGGGTTAGATACAGAGTAAAATTCCCTTTACACTGGTCAATCAAATGATTCAAGGGCAGAACAACATAACTTTTTAAAGGCTAACAACTGTGGATGTATAAGCGAGTTGCTAATAAGTGAACAGAGACATCCCTTATTTGTTAGTCTGTATTAGATTTAACAAGGTATCTTTTGGACTACCTCGCTCAGGGGAATAGCTGAGCTGTCACCTTAAAGGGTCAGGTTATGTTAAACACATTCCATCTCAGCACTTCAACTTCCCAGATGTGCTTCAATATGCAACCTACCCAGGAACAATGAGCAGAGTAAACAATATTTCTGACGTATAACATGCTGTGTTAGTAATGCAGGGCACACATTTAAACAGTGAAAATAAGGCTGTGCTCAAGTTAGAATGATCTCCCCAGGGTTTGGTGTAACAATACGAAATCCTTCAACTTTTTTTCTTATTTATGAATTCTCTCCCAGCTGGCCTCAGCCTTGCTGTAGCTCTAGCTGTCATTTCAGCTGTTCATAATTCATAATTTTTGTCACGCCATTTTCAGTTGGCCGATATTAATCCCTGCCAAATAAAAGCTCGCTGTCTTGAATATTGTGTCACCTTCTTTATACAAAAGCACCTGAGGCAAAATGCTGAGAAAACCTTTTTTATCCACGCATCCGTTGCCATCCAAATTAAAGTTGTCTTGTTTCACTGCAGGTGATAGTAGCAGCAGCTGGCATTGTTTGAATGTGTTTACAGATCAAACATGGTGTCCTCCTGACATGAAAAACATTAGACGTTGCTGACAGACTTGCATTCGCCAACTTCTGACCTGCGAGGATTTGCGAATGGTAAGGAATGCGAGAAATGGTACCATTTCTCTGACTCTGGCACTGTAAAAGTGAGAGCTGTTACTCCTGAATTCTTCTCTAACTGCTCACAATCTCTTGTTCTCTGTGACCAACATGAGGGACTGTCCCCACGGAGTGTATCCAGTCATGTACTACCCACTTGTTTGAACCTCCAGCATTAGAATAGCGCATTCTGCCACACATACTGGGTAGTTCCGGATCGAGCTTGCAGTTTAAGAATGAGAGGGTAAAGGGAGAGAATGAGATTGGTAGAGACCAAGAAGGAGAGAGGGTGAGAAAGAGGGGGCAAGGGTCATTTCAGAGAGAGAGGAGGAGGAGGATTTGAATGTGAGAAAGATGGCAAAATGGGGATGAAGTGAGCAAAAGGGTTTGAGTAATTGAGAGTGGGTTAGATGGATGGGTGAACCATCTTGTCTATCTGGAGCTCTGACAATGAGATTCTGTATCAGGAGTCCCAGTGATGGGACATATTCCTTTAGTCTTTGATAAATCCTGGACTTATTTTACTTGGCATCTGAGCCTCGCTTTGAGGCCAGCATTTGCTGTACATCTCTAATCGCCCTCAGGAAGGTAGATGGGAGCCAACACCTGAAGCAGCTGTAGCCCTCGCCTGGTAGAGATATCCACAGCAAGGGGTTTAATCCAATAACAACAGTGAGGCCTGTCCAAGTTAAGATGGTGCGCGACTTTGAAGGTGGGTGCTGTACTAATCTGCCTGCTGTACTTGTTTCTCCAGGAGGTAAATGTCACAGATTTGGAAAGCGTTGTTGAAGGAACCTTATCGAGTTGCTGCAGAGCATCTTATTGGTGGTATACACTGAAGGCATAGCAGCTCTGATGGCAGAGAGTGAATATTTAAGGATTTGGAATTTAGAAGAATGAGAGATGATCTTATTGAAGAATTCTGAGGGGACTTTACAGGTTGATAACAGGAGGATGCTTCTTATGAGGAGACAGGAAGCATGAGGCACGGATTTTAAAAACAAAAAGCAGTCTCCCTTGTAAGATTGAGATAAGGAGTTTATTTTTTCTTTTTGAGGACTGAATTCTCTTCCCTTAAAAAGCAGTAGAGGCTAAATTTTTAAATATATTCCAGGCTTTTTGATCTCTAAGCAAATCAGTGATTATGGGAGCAGACTGAAAATTGGTGTTGAGACCACAATCAGCAATTCAAATGTCAAATCAGATTCAAGGGGCTGAATGGCCTACTCTGCCCAAGTGTTGCCATTTTCTGTGTAGCATACCACCTAGCACACAAGCAGGCTGTATGTTCTGGATGGTGTCGGGATGGTGTTGGAACTACAAGTGACAATTTTTCTGTCACATTCTTGACTTGTGCCTTGTAGTTGATGGACAGTCTTTGGGGAGTCGGGAGGAGAATTTCTTGCAGCAGAATTTCAACGTCCAAACTGCTGTTGCAGATACGTTATTCATTTGACTGGTCCATAGAGTCATATGACATGGAAACAAACTCTTTAGTCCAACTAGTCCATGCTGACCATGTTCCATAACTGAATTGGTCCCACTCGCCTGTGCTTGGCCCATATCCCTCCAAACTTTTCCTAATCATGAACATATTCAAATGTCTTTTAAACATTGTAACTGTAGCTGCATCCATCACTTTCTCTGGCAGTTCATTCCACACACTAACTACTGTGTGCGCGAAAGTTGTCCCTCATGCCCTCTTTAAAACTTTCTCCTTTCCCGTTAAAAATATGTCTGCTAGTTTTGAACTCGCCCATTCTTGTCATTCACCTTATCTATGCCCCTCATGATTTTATAAACATCAATAAGGTCACCCCTCAAATTCCCATCTTCAGTGAAAAAAGCCTCAGCCTTTCCAGTCTATGTCTCAAAAACTGCATTCCTGGTAAATCTTGTCAGAATCCTCTCGAGTTTAGTAATATCCTTCCTATAACAGGGTGACCAGAACCGCACACGCTACTCCAGAGGAGCGATAATGCCTGGGAGAGTTGATGACGAGGGATTTATTGATGGCAGTGCTGTTGAATGTCAAGTGGAGGTGGCGAGACGCTCTCACTGTGGATAGCAATTACCTGGGTATGTGTGTGGCACAGATGTAACTTGCAATACACTAAAGCAAACTTTAATGTTAGCGAGGTCTTTCAGCAAGGGGGTTTGGACTGCCTCATTATCTGAGGAGCTGTAATTAGGACAGAGCACTGTGCAGTCTTCAATAAACATCGTGTTTCTGACCTTTATGTTGAAGGGAATGTTACTGATGAAGTAGTTGAAGATATTTGCGTCTAGGAAACCATCCTGAGGAGCTCCCACTGAAATGTCCTTGATCTGAGATGATTGACCTCCAACACCACAATTTCTCCATTGTGCTAAGTCTGTCTCCAACCTAGTTTACTGACTTCCAATTTATTCAGGTTCTTAGAGCCACACTAGATCTCATTACTGCCTTGACGGCCAGGGCAGTTATTTTCCCCTCACCTGGAAGTCAGCACATTTGGTCATTTTTGTGCCGAGGCTATGACGGGGCCTGGAACTGAATGGTTCTGTTCAAACGTAAACTGTGCATGGGTCAGACAGTAAGTGCCACCTGACTGCACTGTTTGCAGCACTTTCTATTATTTTGATGCTCAACAGTAGACAGATGAAGCAGCAATCGGCTTGGTTGGATTTATTCTGTCTTTCCTTTCTGTTAGGGGTGAGATGCGCATGGACAGTTCTCCAGGACGTGAGGTTAATGTCAGTGTTGTAACTATAATGGAACAGCTTGGCTTGTGGTGCAGCTGGTGCTGACCATGAAGTTTTTAGCACTGACAAGTACCAAAGCCCTTTACTGTGTCTGGTGTGTTCAGCGACTGAGTGATATCCCACAGAGCAAATGAAATTGACTCCAGATTGATGCTGGGCACCTCAGGAGGATGCCAAATTAAATCCTACGCCTGACAGTTTTAGCTGATTTGATTTGATTTCATTTCATTTATTTATTGTTACGTGTACCTAAGTACAGTGAAAAGCTTTGTTTACAGGCAGTACAGGCAGATCACAGTAAGCAAGGATCATAGGTTGAAAAAAAAACACGTAGAGGCACACAGGTTACATCGCAATGGGTGTGTGCTAGGCAAGATCAACATTAGCAAGATCAGCTTTATTTGAAGCTAGAAACTGCATTCGTCAGTCTGATAATGGCCGGGAAGAAGATCTTCCTGAACCTGCACGTGTGTGTTCAAGCTTCTGTATCTTTGCCTGACGGAAGATGTTATAGGAGAGCATTACTGGGGTGCGATGGTGTTGGATGATGTTGGAAGCCTTTCTGCATCAGTAAGCTGTGTAAGTGGGTAGAGGGTTGGCTTCCGTGATGGTCTGGGCGATGTAGTTTCGTACAGTCTTGGGCAGAGACTTTACTGTACCAGACCGTTATGCACCTGGACAGTATGCTTTCAATGGTGCATCAGTAGAAGTTGGTGAGGGACCTTTTGGACGTGCTAAATTTCCTGAGCCACCTGAGGAAGAAGAGGCGTATTTGTCCTCTCTTCACCGTCGCATCTACATGGGAAGTCCAGGACAGGTTGTTGGTTATCGTCACTCCTCGGAACTTGACGCTGTTCACCATCTCAGCCTTGGCTCTGTTAATGCAGATGGGGGGGAGAGGCATGTTCTCCTCCTTTCTTTCTGAAGCCAATGATCAGTTCTTTAGTATTGCTGACGTGAGGGGTTGTTCTCATTGCACCATGTCACCCAGCTCTCTATCTCCTTTCCGTATTCTGACTCATCCTTATTAGGTATCCATCCTACCACGGTGGTATCAGCAGCAAACATGTGGATGGTGCTTGTTCGGAATTTAGCAACACAATCGCGGGAATGCAGCAGGGAGTGTGGTAAGGGGCTGAGGAGGCACCCTTGTGAGGGGAGGGAGGCGGTGCGCTCCAGCATTGAAAGGGAAAACCCGAAGATGTTTGTGAATACCTCAGCCTTGTATTTTGCACTGACAGGTTGGACTCAGCCATCATTAAGGGAATGGATCTTCAGGAGACAATTTGCCCTGTTAGCTGTTTAATTTTCCACCGTCATTCAAGACAGGATGAGGCAGGACAGCAGAGCGTAGATCTAATCTAATGTTTGTGCATGCTTTTGTCTATTTACTGCAGGCTGTCTGTACTGGTTAGCGTGCATAGTCCTGTTTTGTATCATCACCAGATTAACACCTCACTTTTCAGTGCTACACCTGGCATGCACTCTTCATTGAACTCTAGGTTCAACCGCTTTGCTACAGTGGGGGAGATGTCAGGTTTCACATTGAGGTGAAATCTGCACTTGATGGCCCACTATGCCTCAAGGATGTTCATTTTTGAATTGCTAGACCTGTACTGAATCAATCTCATGTGTAACTGTGTCATTCTGATACGTCACAATGCAGTTCCCTCAGCGTGAAGGAAGGACTGGAAGCTCATTGTCCTCATCATCGATGAATGCATTTTTGATTCATTGGTGAAAACTAGGTTGGGTACATTGTTTTTAAAGATGTTGTGAAACTTGAAAGGGTTCAGAAAAGATTTACGAGGATGTTGCCAGGGTGCTGGAGGTTTTGAGCTATAGGGAGAGGTCGAATAAGCTGGGGCTATGTTCCCTGGAGCATCGGAGGCTGAGGGATGTCTTATAGAGGTCTATAAAATCTTGAGAGGCATGGATGGGGTGAAGGCTGAGGTCTTTTTCCCAGGGTGGGGGAGTCCAAAACTAGAAAGCACAAGTTTAAGGTGAAGGGATAAAGATTTAAAAGGGACTTGAGGGGCAACATTTTCATGCAGAGGGCGGTGCATGTATGGAATGAGCTACCCGAAGAACTGGTAGAGGCTGGTACTATTAAAGCATTTAAAGGCATGTGGATGGGTACATGAATAGAAAGGATGTAGAGAGATATGGGCCAATTGCTGGCTAATGGAACTAGATTAATTAAGGATATCTGGTTAGCATGGACGAGTTGGACTGAAGGGTCTGTTTCCATGCTGGACAGCTCTATGACTCTATGATTGATGACTTTCTCAGCATCAGGCTGAAGTATGAGGGTCCTGATCCTTGGGATCTGACGGGTTCCATCAGTTAGTGGTGCCATCAAGCCATTCTTTGTGATGGACTTTGAAACCTCCACCCAGAGTATGTTTTGTGTCCTCGTCACCCAAAGTATTTTTTTTCTGAGTGGTGTTCAGCATGAGGTGCACTGAGTCACCAGATACGAGGAATGCAGTTGGTGGTAATCAGCAGGAATTTCCTTTCCTGTTTAGCCTGACACCAGAAGACGTCATGGTGTCTGCAGTCAAGATTCTAGAAGATTCCCAGGTCAATTGTCTCTTGATTGTGTACTACTGTGCTGCAGCCTGTCTTTTCTCTGGTACAGGGCAATGCACAGAGATAGTCTAGGACATTGGCTGCAATATATGAATCTGTGAACAAACTGTCAGACCATGTTTGACTCATCAATAGGATAGCTTTCCCAATTTTGACATAAGTTCCCCAGGTATTTATGACTGTGTTGGTTGTGTCTTGCAAATGTAAGTTGAATGACTTGTTATGCCATTTCAGAGGACATTGAGGAGTCAACGAGCTTGGGTGAACTAGAAAAAATTTCTTTCTGACAAAGGCAGCAGGCTGAGATGGTGAGGTGGCATGGTGGCTTAGTGGTTAGCACTGCAGCTTCACAGAGCTAGGGATCTGGGTTCAATTCCAACCTCAGGTGACTCTGTATAGAATTTGCATGTTGTCTGTGTGGATTTCCTCCCACAGTCCAAAGGTGATAAGGTTAGGTGGATTGGACATGCTAAATTGCTTCATAGGCAGCACAGTAGGTGGATTAGCCATGGGAAATACAGGGAGAGGGTCTAGGTTTGGGTGGGATGCTCTTTGGAGGGTCAGCTTGGATTTAGTGGGCTAAATGGCCTACTTTCCACAAGGTAGGGATCCAAGATGAAAATTTTACGGCCACAGTTGGAATAGCGGCAGCAATTCCTTGCAAGCCCATGCTTTTAGAGCAACAACAGTGAACTACATTTATGTGGTATTTTCAACGTTGTAAAAAAAAAGCAAGACAATTTCACAGGACCGAAATCAGGAAAAAAACATTGATACTGAGCCGCATAAGGAATTATCAGGACAGGCAATCAAAATCTGAGTCAGGATGTTATGTTTAAAGCCGAGTCAGAGTAGGAGTGTGAGGGAGAGAATGGGAGTTGGGGCACAAGCATCTGAAGGCATGGTTGCCAGGAAGGGGAGGAAGGAAATTGGAGATGTGCAAGGCATTACATTGGTTACAGTAACTTGTTTAAAATCAAGTCAAATTTAGTAAGAATTGAATGGGATATGCTATGTTCTTTATTGCAAGCTGGAAGAAACCCAGTTTCAGTCACTGAGTCTGTCAGGCTGTATTAAACTTGCTATTAAGTAAATGCATTTAGTGTTTATGTTATCTGAAGCATGCAAAATGCAAAGTCCTATTGAATGTTTGATTACACATTCTGTATAGCTGCTGGCTGTCAGCAGGAGCTCATTTCAAAAAGAGATGGATGTTGGGATTTGAGTTAGAATGTCACTACGAACATTAACTTTCAATGGTCCGATCCTATTTAAAATGGTCTTCATCAACTGGGAGTGAAAGGCGGAGGCTGTTTGAATTACATTATAATAAGGCATTCAACTCAGATTAAAAACTGTCTTGCCATTACAATGCTTAATTAAATAAAACCTGTGCAGTGGTTTCGTTGGCAGTTCCCAGGATTTGTGAAGGTCACATTGGGGTCTGCCTGTAGCGTTAACATTTGGAGTTATGTTGAGTAATTGGACTAGTTTACAGTCCGGATCGGTCTTTGGGTTGACTTGACATCCAAGTAGGAGAGTCTCCAAGATTGACAGGAATGTGTTCCCTCAAACCGCATTGAGAGAGACATGAGCTGGTCGCACCTCTGCAGATATCCTGGTTGTAAAAAATGGTCAATGTTGGGAGTGCCCCCCCGCCACCTACACCCCACCCCCCAACCCCCAATGCATCAAGGGAAGAGCTGATGGAGCAGGCAAAGCGAAATGGTGAGAAAGAGGAGATCGGGTATAGAGGAAGGCTTGGGGATGAAGAAGAGGGGAGAAAGAGGGAACAAGAAAAGGGAGGAAGAGGAGGAAAAATGGAGAAGATAAGGGAGGAAAAAGAGGGTGATAGAAGAAGAGCGATGAGGATTAGGTTAACTGAGCAAGAGTGGATTGAGAATGGTACGATAATAAAAAGAAAAATACCCTTAGTATTTAAAGACCACTGCAGGCTCTTGAACATGAGCAGGTCCTCTGAAAGGTAAGGTCTTAATGGTATCCTGTTGGGTCCTGAATTTTACATGTTTTACTCGGCTCTAGCAATCGCCCAGTACAAGGAACAGACTGGAACTTAAAGATTTCTGTAAATCAAGAAGCTGATTGCGTCTGATTTACATATAAATTGTGTTGTGTGATTGTTAAATGGTACAGTAACATTTGCGGAAAATCCTAATGCTATCTGCAATTAGTCAGTGAGTATGACAATGTGATGCAAATCAGTTCAGTATCGGAAATTTTGTATTTGTAGCTGTGCCCTGACACTGAGTCTTTTATATTGCTCTGTGCAGCATTGAAATATTTGGAAGAGTCGCACACTCAATTTAAAGTGATCCCCACACTCACTGTAGGACAGTCCCTACACTCACTATGGTGAATCTTTTCACGTCCAGCTGGTGGTATGTGGGATTTGGGTATCTCTCTTTACTCAGTGTGTTCTAGTTTCAGATCAATTGGTTGTAATGTCTTTGTGATCGTAACAACTTTTCATGCGGGGCCTAATCTGTACTATACAGACAGGCACCAGTGGTTGGTGATTTTCGACTCCCGAACTCTTCACTGCTGCCACTTGAAGGACACACTCGTTTTGGAAGATGTGAAAAACATGGAAGAGGAAAAACTGGATGATCACTCTTGAGGAGGAGGGAAGTACAGACTGTGGTTGGTCAACAGGTCAATTGACCAAAATGATATTTGAGTTAATGATCACTATGTGGAGAGACTAGAAGAAGTTTTAATTGGCCTTGTATTGTTATGTACAATGATAACATGATTCTTAATTTTCCTTTAAGCTTATCATGCAGATGAGTGAAGCACCTCAATGTCATCACAAGACTGGAGGTGGTGGTCACTGCATTGCAACACCCTAGTCAAAGGCTATAATCTAAAGACTGCTTTGAATTGGTTCTCTATAGTATAGAATCCATGCAGTGTGGGATCAACCCAACATCAACCCTCCAAACAGCATCTCACCCTGACCCTGCTACCCTATTCCTGTAGCCCTACATTTCCCATGGCTAATCCACCCAGAACACTGTGGGCAATTTTGCGTGGCCAGTCCACCTAATCTGCACATCTTTAAACTGTGGCAGGAAACCCACACAAACATAGGGGGAACATGCAAACTCCACACTGATAGATGCCCGAGGCTGGAATTGAACCCAGGTCCCTGGCACTGTGAGGCAGCAGTGCTAACCACTGAGCCACCAGGTAAGGTTTAGAAGAGCCTTAACAGTGGTGGTCAAAATTATGAGGGGAAATTGATAATGTAGATAGAAAACACTGTCTGCAGTGACAGGGGGGCCAAAACCAGAAGGCACATATTTAAAGCAATTGTTATGAGTACCGGGATATTTGGAGAATGTTTGTTATGCATCAATGTGTTATGAGGAATGCAACACGTGAAAGGGAGGTGGAAGCACATTCTACGCTGACTTTCAAAGGGGAGTTGGGTATAGGCTTTATTTCACTCCCACTCAAGGCTGGCATTTGGTGCCCACAATTGATTGCCCTTGAAAAGTGGAAGTGAGCCAATTTCTAGAACTATTGCAGACTATTATACCCACTGTGCTGTTAGGGAGGGCATTCCAGGGTTTTAACCCAGCGACAGCAAAAGAACGGTTATTTGGTGGGAAAATGGTATTAAAATAATTAGGTGATTGAGTCAGCACCAGACAAAAACAATGGACTGAAAGACCTTCCCTGTGCTGTAGATCTCTATGACGATAGTGTTCAGTTGGGATGTATGTGGCTGAGAAGTGAACTTATAGGTTGTGGTGTTTGTTTGTACCTGCTGCCCTTGTCTTTCGAGGTGGTGGTAATTACGGGTTTGAGAGGTGTTTTGAAGAATCCTTGGTGACGTTGTTGAAGTGAATCTTATAGATATTATACACTACTGCCACTGTGGACCATGCTCATCAAGCGGGCTGCTTTGGACTGAATGGCCTTGAACTTCTTGAGTGCTGTTGGAGCTGTACTCATCCAGGCAAGTGGAGAGTATTCCATCACACTCCTGGCTTGTGCCTGGTAAATGATAGCCAGACACTAGAGAGACGGGAGTATACCTACTCACCACATAATTCCCAGCATCTAGCCTGCCCTTGTAGCCACTGTATTTCGATGGCCGGTCCAGTTAAGCCTCTGGTAAATGGTAGTCCACAGGATGTTGTTATGGGGAATTCAGAGAGATGATATATCCATTGAATATTAACTGGAGAAGATTAGATTCACTGTTAAAGGAAGGAATGAGCAACATGACACTCAGAGTGGTGATTGTGAATAATGAGATAACAATAAGGAGCAGCACCACAGGTGAAGTGACCCAGATGAACACCTTTTGTCTGTACGTTTCCGTGATTCAAGCAGGAATCTTGACAACTGAACTACATACCTTGCTGAGTCACTCTGACAACTGCACTGGGCACAGGGTATAACAGAGATTAATCAGAATACTGGATTGAGAATTGAGTATCTAGTTGGATAATGTCACAAAGCAAAAGTGAAGCACTATGAAAAGTCAGGAGTGTGATGGAATACTCCCCACTTGCCTGGATGAGTGCAGGCCCAACAACACTCAAGAAGCCGGACACCGTCCAGGACAAAGCAGCCCTCTTGATTGGCGCCACATCCACAAGCATCCACATCCCTCCACCACCAACGCTCAGTCGCAGCAGTGTGTAGTATCTACAAGATGCACTGCAGAAATCTACCAAAGGTTCTCAGATGGCACCTTCCAAACCCATGAGCACTTCCATTTAGAAGGTCAAGGGCAGCAGATACATGGGAACGCCACCACCTCCAGGTTCCCCTCTAAGCCACTCACCATCCTGACTTGGAAATATATCGCCGTTCCTTCACTGTCACTGGGTCAAAGTCCTGGAATTCCCTCCCTAATGGCATTGTGGGTCAACCCACAGCAGGTGGACAGTGGTTCAAGAAGGCAGCTCACCACCACCTTCTTAAGGGCAACTAGGGATGGGCAAGAGTTTACTACCACCCATCCCTTTGTTGACATAACTGTCGTTCTCTCGCCAGGCTCTGTTTCCACCTATGTGCTTACTTTCCCCCCACCACCCCACCCCACACACCTCCCCAGCCCAAACATCAGCATACCTTACACCTTTTCCTAGCTGCGATCAGTTATGAAGAGTCACCGGACCAAAACATTGACTCTGCTTTCTCACCACAGATGCTGCCATACCTGCTGAGCTTCTCCAGCAATTTCTACTTTTGTTTCAGATCTTCAGCAACTGCGGCTCTTTCGTTTTATTTAAATGCAAGGAACAAGACAGATCAGATGGCACAGATAGGCATGTGGGAGTATAGCATAGCTCTGACAGTGATTTGGCAGTCAGAGTTGGGCAGTATTAGCAGCTCTGTCTTGCTGGTTATCAAGTATTCAGGCTGATTGGTACTGTATCCACAAGCATCCACTGCCTCCACCACCGACACTCAGTAGCAGCAGTGTGCACTGTCCAGAAGATGCACTGCAGAAATTCACCGAAGATCCTCACCAAAGTATTTTCCAATCCCACAGCCACTTCCATCTAGAAGGACAAGGGCAGCAGATAAACGGGAACATCACCACATGCAAATTCCCCTCCAAGTCACCCACCATCCTGACTTGGATATATATCGCCGTTCCTTCACTGTCGCTGGGTCAAAATCCTGGAATTCCCTCCCTAATGGCATTGTGGGTCAACACACAGCAGGTGGACAGCGGTTCAAGAAGGCAGCTCACCAGAAGCTTCTCAAGGGCAACTAGGGATAGGTAATAAATGCTGGTGCAGCCAAGGATGCCCACATCCCTCAAATGAATAAATTTCTTGAAAAAACAGCATCAGAGACATCTAGACAGTTGAATAATTGTTTTAGGAAGCCAAAACCAGTGCATAATTGTGTCTGGATTTGATCAAAGCTGCTAAGGGATGAATATGAACCTTGATCAGTGGAAACAAAAGGACCAGTCTGTGTTCACTAAAGAAAGATCAAGGTGGGACGTTAGATGACAACAGGTAGGTGATAGGTGAGAAGGCAGTCATCCTTGGTTTCTCTAAGTTAGTGCAAATGGATTTAACAAAGAGACTTCGTTTGAAACCTTAAAATAAAATTAAGTATTAGATTTGAAAAGTTTTAAGTAGACTTGATTTTCTGTAAGCCACTTTTACACCTACTAAGTTTTTAGTTGCTGCCTATTAAATACAGGCACGGCAGGACAGTACAGCCCCATGGAATGCAGATCCCAGTCCATATATTAACTCTGAGACTTTTCTTGTGTTCTGCACAGCCACGAACGTGCAGGAAGTGATGCTACCTGGAGCGGCTCAAACTCTGAGGGTTCTGGAGCTTAACCAGCAGCTGGTGTCACTGTAGCACACCCTGAAGGTTTAGAAATCCAGCGATAGCACATTTCTGGAGGAGATCTCACTTCGCCATGTCGATTATGCAGGCAGCAAGAGAAGCGAACAATCAAGGAGATAGTGAAGGAATCCCCTGAGTGCATCTGTTCTCCAGCTCGTATGGTTAGCTTGAGGGTCCCTCTGGCGGAATACAGTTCCAAAGAAGAGTCATACTGGACCCTCAGCTAACTCTCTCCACAGATACTTCCTGAGCTGCTAACTTCCTCCAGCACTGGGGTTCATTTCCAACCTGCAGCAATACTTTGCTGCTAGTTCAGGGCGTATTCCTGGTACAAAACACTAAGTGCAGAAATAGGAAGATGATGCAGCTAATGCGTAGCTGGACACTTAATGAGGGAGCAAGAGCTTTAGATTTCTTGGGTATTGGCATGCATCAGGAAAGGTAGGACCTAGGCAAAGTTGGATGGGTCACATCTCAGGCCTGAGACCAAACAGAAGGGTTTGCAAGTACTCGCAAGAGTCTAAATTAGCTTGGCAGGGGACTGGGATCCTGACTGTACATTTAGAAGAGTGTGCAACAATATTGAAAATACAAGACTGAAAATTATTTCAGAATATAAGGCAGGAGAAACAAAGGCGAGAAAAGATTAGACCTCAAAAAAGTTCAGTGATTCAGCAATGGGCGTTTCAATGCAAGACATCTAATGAATATAATGGATAATTTGAGGACATAAATAGATTTGTTGGAATTATAAGGCCTATTGTGGATGTAGTTACATTACTCCATCTCCTCCCAAATCTCAGATTTTACAAATTCAGGTGACATGCAGTTTCCACTATTCACCTGGAACACATTCCCTTTAGGTTTGGAAGAATTATAGCTAGAAGACTATAATCTTTGACACTCAATTCTTTGGCAGTCTGAGATGTGCAGTGCTTTTATTAAACTCTTGGATTTCCTCTAAGAAGGAGTCTTCCCTGATGAAACAGGTGATTGGATCTTTTCAGTATATTGACATTCCTGACATTCCCTCTCTGAGGAAGCTGCTATGGAATTGTTCACATCATATAGTCAACCTGTGTCCGCAGATTTTCACACTCAATCCTTCTGTAGGCTTGTGCTGAAGCACGTAAACCTTTTACTTCAACATGTCGATTGGTTTGGACTCTCTCATTTACCCTCCGTGATTGCATTATTGATGAAAGCAGTAAGTTTGCATCCTCAGTTTTCTGTTTGAGAATTGCTTCTGGCTTGGCATTGATCTCCGTCAGGCTGACTAAGGATTCTCCCTGGTAAGATGAAGTTAAATATTCCGTTTGAACTTGCCTCCTCCCAATCAGCTCAGCATCTAACATCATTGAATCTGCCATGGGTATTTGCTCACTGAGCTGTGGCTCGCTCTGAGTTACATCAGTTTATTTGATTCATCAGCTAGCTCGTGGGGTATACTGTTCATTAACAATCCCATTGCTGGGTTTATGTCATAAAGCTTTTCAGCTCCTGCAGTCTTGATGCTCTTCAGTGTTAAAAATATGGAAAACATTTGTGCCAATGTGGTATAGACTCCTGGCACTAATCTCAGGTAGTTCTGATCTTTGTTTAGACTCTATCAATAGCTTGGGGAGCCCTATAAGATCCTCGATCGGCAACCCCTCGTTGATCCTTCGAATGTGGGGTGCAAAAACTTTCTATTAACCCTGTCTATGCTCCTCATAAGCTTATACATGTCTATCAAGGTACTGCCTTTAACCTTCTCTGCTCCAATGAGAACAACCTAAGTTTAACCTCTCTTCATAGTTAGAGTGCTCCTTCTGGGGAACATCCTGGTGAATTTCCTTTGTACTCCCTCCAGTGCAATCACACCCTTCCTGTAGTGTAGTGGCCTGAACTGCAGACAATACTCCAACTCTGTACAGCTCCAACATGACCTCCCTGATCTTACAATCTATGCCATGAATGATGAAGGCAAGTGTTCCAAATGCTGCCTTAACTACTCTACTAACCTTCCCTGACATCTTCAGGGATCTGTGGACAAGTATCCTGAGATCCCTCTGAGCTTCCTACTGTCTCATCATTCATTGAGTACTCCCTTAGGTTGTTGCTCCTTCCAAAGTGTACCACTCCACACTTATCGGGGTGAAATTCCATCTGCCACTGATCTGCCCATCTGACCAATCTGTTTCTGTCGTCCTGTGAATTAAGACCTCCATCCTCACTTTTACCTACCCAGCCAATCTTTGTTTCATCCGCAGCTTGCTTATCCGAACCCCTCCCCACCCATTCCACACACACCTCCACACCCGCCCCGCCCCCACCCCCACCATTTCTCATCTCATTATATGTATCCCTAAAAATGAGGGACCCAGCACCAAATCCCTGTGGTACACCATTGCACACTGGTTTGTTTCAGTTTAATATTACCTTTAGCTTTGCTTGTAGATCACAAATGATGGGTCCAACCTTTGGAATTTTTTTTTTACTTATTGGAATTTACCTATTGCGTGCGTACTGAAATATCCCCTAAATCACTGCATCTCTGCGGACCTCATTTTTTTAACCTAATTTGCCTATTCACTTTTTAACCAACATTCTATGACCTCCTTACCTAGGCTTTCCAGTCGTCGTGTAAACTAAAATCCCCTGAGAATTTTGCCTTGTTTTTCTGATAAGCTTACATTACCTCTTCCTTTGCACATCATCCTTCCATGTGGCTATTGTTTGGAGTCATTCTCACAAGTAAATTGTTGCATTGATCATTTCTCATTTCTACCCAAGCTGTTTTCTCATCTTGATACCCTGAATTTAGGCAATAGCAACCTACTGTATTAATACTGCCATTAATTAATAAAGCCACTCCTCCACCTTTTCTTAATTTCCTAGCCTTCCTAACTGTCCTGTACTCTTCAAGACTCAAGTCCCAATCCACACCATCCTGCAGATATGCCTCTGTAATGGCTACCAGATTGTATATACTTATTTCTATTTGTATTCTAAATTTATCCACTTTTGTTTCAAATGTGATATGAATTCAGATACAGAGCCTTTAGGATTTTCCTTTATACTCTTCATAAATTCCAGTCATATCTGTTGGTTGACTCTTCGGCTCATTCTCTTTATCTGTTCCCATCATGGCCAGTTAATTATTTCCTGTAATAATATCCTTCTCTTTTTGGCCTTAGCTCTACTCTATGATTTACTACATTTTCCCAAATTTGATCCATTGCCTTCCCTGATTCATTTAAAGTCCTCCTTAATTCTCTTGTTAATTATTTAGAAACAAGACTGGCCCCAGCTAGACTCAGATGGAGACCATCCCATCAGTAGAAATGCCACATCTGTCAAGATTGGTGCTGGCCCTCCTGCAAATGGGAATTCACTTCCCCCATACCAGTCTTGAAGCCACTCATTCATTTCTGTCTCATTTGATTTGCCTTATGCTAACTTACTTGTGGCTCGTTTTTAATGCAAGGTAATGGCCTTTTTTTAAGGTTCTGTTTCTTAACTTAGTGCATATGAAGAGCTAGGTACCATGTAGAAGCTCCTATATAATCCTGCCAATATTTTTGGTGACTACATGGACCATGATGACTGACTCTTCTCTCTCCTACTGCAAGTTCCTCCACAACTAAGGAGTTATAGAGTCATACAATATGGAACTGACCCTTTGGTCCAACCAGACCATGCTCACTATGTTCCCAAACTTAACTAGTCCCACCTGCCTGTGCCTGGCCCATATCTCTCCAAACCTTTCCTACTCCTGTACGAAATGTCTTTTAAATGTTGTACCTGAATCCAGCACATTTTCGCATTGTCTGGCAGTTCAGTCGACACATGAACCACTTTCTGTGTTTAAAAAACAGTTATCCCTCATGTTATTTTTAAATCTTTCTCCTCTCACCTAGAAAATATGCTCCCTTGTTTTGAACTCCCCCAACCTAGGGAAAAAGACCCTTGTCATTCAGCTTATCTATGCCCCTCATGATTTTATAAACCTTGATAAGGTGATCCCTCAAACTCCTATGTTCCAGTGAGAAAGGTCCCAGCCTTTCCAGTCTATTTTTATAACTCAAACCTCCACATATCCTATTAAAGCTTTTCTGAGCCCCGTCCAGTTTAATAATATCCTTCCTATAACAGGGCGACCAGAACTGCACACAGTGCTCCAGAAGAGGCCTCGCCAATGTACTGGTCAACTTCAACACGACGTCCCAACTCCTATACTCAAAGGCCTGAGCAAAGAAGGCAAGCGTGTTAAGTGACTTCTTAACCATCCTGTCTACCTGTGACGCAAATTTCAAAGAATTATGTACCTGAATCCCTAGGTCTGTCTGTTCTACATCACTATCCAGGGTCCTACTATTAATTATATAAGTTCTGTCCTTGTTTGTATTACCAAATGCAATATGTCGTATCTAAAAAAAAAAATTAAACTCTATCTGCTACTCTTCAGCCCATTGATAAAGATCTCATTGTAATCTCAGACAACCTCCTTAACTATCAATTTTGGTGTTATCTGCAAACTTACTAACCATGTCTCTTATATTCCCATCCTTATATAAGTGACCTTGAGCAGACAGTCTGAACCCTGGCACTGGGCAGACATCAGAGCAGTATGGACTCATGCTGCTTGCTCGGGACAACATTATCAATCCCCTTCATTAGACTGTCCTGCTGCCACGTGCTACCTCTTCCTACTCCCCCTCTTGAATGGTTTCCTGTAAACCAATGCAATAATCAGTTGGGTCATCAGCCCTGATTCTCTTTCAGACAAGCTAGAAGTACCTCAAACTCTTTGAACAATTTAAAAAAAGTTAACACTTCTGTTGCCTTGTCCCCTGGGTCCAGATACCGGCTACATTGACAGTTATACTCTATCCTGCCTCTGAACAGGCATCCTAGCCTAAAAAATCCAGATAGCTTTCCCTCTCCCTGATGTATCAGTGTCTCAAGTTCAGCCCCCAGATTTTAAACTCTTAGCCAAAGCTGTTCAAATTTCAAACACTTGCTTACCCTGCACCAGACTGGCATCCAGGAACTCCCACATATTGCAGCCATGACGCATCACCAGTCCTGCCATTGCTGATGCATTCAAATTCACTACTCAATTATTTCATTCAATTTTATACATAGTTACGTTTTTCAGATATTTTATTAACCTTGCCACCAGTTGCTATACTGTGTTGAACTTTGGCAATAGAATAAGCCTTAGTCACTTACCAGACACTCATCAAATGACTAGCTTTCTCTTCTGTAGCAAATTCCAGCTTTCACCGTCGTTTTATTGAATGATTCTTGCCCCTTATGGTTGAAGTAAATGATTCCTGCTTTAATTATGACTCTATGAAGGATCTCCTGCCTCTCTTGCAGCCTGAATAAAATCGGCTAAAATTTCTCTGCCAGTAAAAACAGGCTTTTAATCTTCCCATTGTTGTTGCTTTAACTATTTGGCTTTGCAATGTTCATGGATTTGTGACCTCTGATTAATTTTTATTTGTGGCACTTTAATTCGGTTTCTGTGCCCCATGGTACCCATTCATTATGATGGCTATTTGCTTGATCTGAGCTGTAAGTGAGCTTTTAACGTCTTACTTTTCTTGCCTGAATTATTGCATTATTTTAGTGCTATCGCTGGCCCGCTGGGGCTTTTATTCATGGAATTTCTGATGTATGTTGCTCAGATTACTGCTAGACTATAATCTGGGATTTGCTCCCACAGACCCTCTATAGACCATCGCATTGCGGTGCAGCTTGTATTTGATTTTGAAGTTAATGATTCTTCATCTCCAGGGGTTTGCTAAAACCTTTCTTTAAATTTTACAGTGGATCTCTTCCTAGTTCTGAAATGTTTCTACTCTTCACTGGAACACTCTTCCTTTGAGGATTGCCATGAGGGTTACTTCTATAGTGCTTTTAAATCTTCAGCTCTTCCTGCTGCTAAATGAGCAGGCAACTTAAAGCTGGGTCAGGATATCTCACACTGCTGCTTACCATGTGTGGTATGAGTTGTCAAAACAAACGCACGCCACCGCTCACCATGTTGTATTGTGGTCATGCAAATACTCTATGGTGTGTGAGCTATCACTGATAATGAAGGTTGCTGCTATAATCTTCCTCAAGTGTAGTAAATAAATGGTGCTTGTCTGTTGAGGAGCGCCAGTTTCTGGTCTAACTAGAAGAGTCTCTTGTTAACAAGATATAGTTTATTTCACGCTGGCAAATTGTTACAGGTTATGTTGATATGATATACATTTTTGGATTTAGGCTTTATTTTCAAAAGTGCTCAAGTGCAGGGTACAACAGTATGGCGAAAAGTGCATAATGTTGCCACACACGATGCCAAAGTACCTCGGTACAAAATCTTAGTTACAGCCACAGAAAAGTAAAGAAATAAATTTAAGAAGTTCAGCACCACAGTCTTCTTAGCATAAAAGAAGAAAAATAAAAGTTAAAATGTCAAACCTTACAGTCTTTTCTTGAGCTGTGGGCCTGCAGATGCTCCAAGCTGGGCTTCCCTCGAGAGGGCTCACTCTCTCCTGCGCTGGGCATGCTTTCACCCGCGTTGGGCTAAGACCTGCCCAGGCATGCCAGGCTTCACTGCAGCTTACAAGGCTATGGCACCGAATGCCCCATCGTTTTTACTGCCAACCCTCATGGCTACCTCATCGCTGACCACTGCCGCTGCCCTCCCTCAAATCATAAAATCCATATGATTTTACCAAGAGTTTAACAAGGTCCCACATAGCGGTCTGGTCAGAAGATTAAAGCTGCATTAAAGAAGTGGAAAGTTGGATCCAAAATTAGCTCCATGAGAAGGAACAAAGTGTTTTACGATTGGGAGTTTGTTTATGGTTGGATTCACAGAGCTTGTGAGTGCAAGCCATCTAGAAATGTAAAAACAGATTATACAGAAAGGTAGAGTAGCTAAAAGTAAACATTGGTCTCTCAAAGGCAAAGATGCAAGAAATTATCATTTGGAATCTGGAAATGGCCGAAACTTAATTTTTTTTTGTTTATCTTACTAGTAGGAGATACATATTACATACTGTAAACAGAGGGTAACCAGGGAACTAATTAGAGTGAAGAGCTGAAGTTAGCTAATATCAGCAGAAGAAAAATTGGAGAAACTCAAGGGACTAAAAGCCAATATATCTCCAGAGCTTAATGGTTTAAATTTTATGATTCTAAATGAAATAGCTGCAGAGTTGGGCATACATTATGAAGATTTTCCATAATTCAGTAAAATTGTCCCAGCAGTTTGGAAATTAAAATATTTAACACTGCAATTCAAGAAAGGAGGGGGAGAGAGAGAAAAGAAAACTGCAGGTTAGTTACCCTGGCATCCGTTATCGAAAAAAGTTGGAATCTTTCATTAAGGAAATTGCTAGAAAGCACTTACAAAGTCTGAGGACAAGCAAACAAGAACCAGATGATCATATGAGTGGTGTTTAAAAAAATTCATTATTTTCTTGATGTAGCTAGTGCGGTAGGTAAAGGGAAAAAGCTTTAAAAGAAAGGATTTCCAAAAAGTAATCAGTAAGATGTCACATTTTTTTTAAAGATGCTCATAGAATTGGGGTGTAACGTATTTTAATGGAGGGAAGATTGGTTTTTAAGTGGGAAAGACAAAGGGCTGAATGGGGAATTTTCAAGTTGGAGGCTTTAACTAATGAAATGTTGCAAGGACAGCCTCGGGGCCTCAGCTATTTACAATCTATATCAATGATTCAGGGGATGGGACCATGAGTAACCATCTAAATTTACCAATGTTACAAAGTTAGCTGTAAATTCAAGCTGTGGGAGGGACACAAAGAGTATTGGTGGGTAGCACTTTGTACCTTGGAAAACTGTGTAGTTTTTTTTGTCTCCAAAGCTAAGGAAACATATACTTAGAGGTGGTACGGTGAAGTTTTTACTAAGTTGGTTTCTGGAATGAACATGTTCAATGATGGGAGGGTGAGTGAAATGGGCCTATGCTCGCTGCAGGAATAAGTAGTGACCTCTTCAAAAGGGGCTTTCTACCATGGGCATAATGAAGAGGGGAAGATGGTGGTAATGTCATTGGGCTAATATAGAGGGGGAATGTGCTGGACACACAGGTCCATGCTGATCCCACCATGCTGGTAACTGGAATTCAATTAATAATTCTGGAAATGAAAACTATTCTCAGTAATGGTGACCATGAAACTATCAAACATATTTTAGTGGAGGAAAATCAGGCAAGGCTCATCTCAAAATAAATATCATTTAAGTATACCTTTTATGCTTTTCACAGGCAGTGTGATGAGATTCTCGCTAAGCAGTGGTGAAATGCCAATTCATGGGGAATAATATTTGTTAAATGTCTCAACTCACCTCATTACTATTGCGCCATTGTGCCAAACTCAAACAAGTTCAATGTCAGGAAAATTTGGCACGGACACCAGATTGTGTACCTGCTTGTTCCTAATGACCTCCAAACGTTCAAGGCCCCCTCCTAGAACTCACACAAGGCAGCTTGGGGTAGGTGTCTCGACCCAATGAGGGAGTGAACACTGATGGTAGGATTTTAAAGGGAAGCCATATTGGTCGCAGGCCCGCGTACTGTACAGGACATGGGCAGGCAGAACAATGTGGCACTTACCCTGGCCAAGTGGAAAAGGCCACTGTCCTTCCCTTCCAGCGCTGTTGGCTCCTCCTCCCCATCTTGGAGTTGGCAGTGAGCTGGCTGGTGGCCTTCAGTCAATGTGGCAGGGTCTGGTGGCCCGGTCTCCTCTGACAGTTCTCCAGGAAGAGGGCACCTCAATGCCCACCAAGACCTCCGGGTTCCTGCCAGAAAAACATAGTGTCATCTTCTTTCGCTATGCCATGTTCCGACTCTGTGCTTGACTGAGCTGGACAGCTTCGGAATCAATGGGCATTTAACCATGGCACCAGTGCAAAGGGTGCCATTCTCTGGACAGATATCCACTGAGAAGTGAGTTGTAAGATGGAGCAGAAATCGGACGTGAGGGGCGTCATAGAGGTGTGGTATCTAATAAACGCAATGAGTTTGGTAAGAAAGTCTCGATGTCCATTGGAATGTTGAAATGCCTGAGCCCCAGAGAAGCCATTGCTGCTTTGATAATCGAGCCTCTCTAATCTATGCTGTCAACTGCACAATGTTTCCTTTTGCAAGATTGAGATTTGCTTGCAGTTTTTTTTACATAATTGATACTCGAGAATACTTGGATCAACGTTTTAATGTGTCGTAGTAAGTGGGATGTAATGAAAGAAAAACCGAAAGAACTGCGGATGCTGTAAATCAGGAACAAAAATGGAAGTTGCGGGAAAAGCTCAGCAGGCCTGGTTGCATCTGTGAAGAAAAATAATCAGAGCTCACGTTTCGGGTCCAGAGACCCTTCCTCAGAACTGATGGAAGCCAGGAGAAGAAGGGTAATACCCAAAATGTTGACTGCTCCTTTCCTCCAGATACTGCCTGGCCTGCTGTGTTCTTCCAGTCTCCTGTTTGTCTACCTTGGTAGTCAGGAAACAGTCGGTTTATATGATTTTTATACGACTTTACGTAAACAGACATTTTTCTAGCTACCATCAGTTTAGCCGAAGGGTCACCGGAACCGAAACGTTAATTCTGATTTTCTTTTCTTCACTGATGCTTCTAGACCTGCTGAGCTTTTCCAGCAACTTCTGTTTTTGTTCCTAACTCTGAAAGAATGTTTGCATGTACGCTTTCTATTGTTGCTATTGGAGCCGTTACATTTGTACAGTGTATGATGGGTGAAAAGGCATTGAATTGCCATCATTTGACATAGGCAACATGAGGGGTAGGGTGTGGCATCAATCTATTAAGCTCCCTATAATGAAGTGCCCAAAAGGTGCACAAATTTCTCCATCTGTGGCTGAAAGCATGTAATCACTTGTGCAGAAACCTATTAAGAGACCATTTAAAGGCAAAATTTAAATTATTCCAATGATTAGAGCCTCTACTAACAGCAGCACAGATTTTCCAAAAGTCAGATAGTAGTTATGCCAGTCTAGAAAGAAATTGCGCATGAGGCCACCGGGAATTCCCATCATAGAACACTCCAAAGCTATTGCTCAGGAAATTGAACTTTTCACTGAGACCCTCTAAAAGTCTCCACCTAAATCTGAGTCTTCAGAGGGTTCTGATGAAATTAAGTTAAATAGTTACTCAGGAAGAGTTCGGCAATTAAATACAAAGTCTGACTCTTCAGTAACTATTTAGCAGACCCACAAACTCACATCAGCCAGCTACACGTCTCCCAGATCCCTTGAACCCCTGGGACCCAACCTGATACACCCAGTTCCACTGGACCTGACCAAGGCATTCCCTCACTGAATTTTGATTCTCAGCAACTGTTAATGCTACAATGAAATGCGGAACAGAGACTCAATGCACAGATGCTGCCAGACCCGCTGAGTTTCTCCAGCAATGTGAATGGACCATGAGGAAAACCTTTGAATCTACTTTTCAAAAGGTTCCCTCAGGCCGACCATAGCTTCTGTTGGCCCTGAGGCGCTGTTGGCTCTCAGAATGGTCAGCCCACTGCTATATCTGATGGGAACTCTGCTCTCTGTTCCTGAACAGACTAAACCAGGGAGAATCCATGTTGGGATTGAGGAGATGGTCACACAGTGGTAATGTCACTAGGCTCATAATCCAGAGGCCCTAGCCAGTGCTCTGGGAATATGGGTTCATATCCCACTGTGGTATATATAGGAAATTTGAATTCAATTTTTAAAAAATCTGTAAGTTTAAGTAAAGCTAGACTGATGGTGATTGTTGTAAAAACCCACATGATTTCCAAATTTCCTTAGCTTTGCAATCCTCACCTGATCTGGTCTACATGTGACTCCAGACACACAGCAACATGGTTGACCCTCAACAGCCCTTGAAAATGGGCCAGAGAGCCACTTAGTTGTATCAAAATGGCTACAAAATCTAAAGCAAGGAATAAAACTGAACAGAAAACTTAGCATCAACCTAGAAATCAAAAACAACAATGGTTTCTGAATCCTGTCACCCTGCAAAATGGTCTCAATGAATGTGTTTGTGCCAAAATTGGGAGAGCTGTTCTGCAGACTCGTCAAACTCCGTTTTTCCAGCACTTTCTATTTGTTTTGAATTTCCAGCATCTGCAGTGTTTTGCTTCCAGGCAAACGACAGTCTGACGCAACCATACTCATGGAACCCAGTATGCTCAGTATCCCAGACAATGCCATCACCATCCCTGGATATGTCCTATACCAATGGCAGGACAGACCGAACAGATGTGGCATCACCCTGGTGTATAGTCGGGAGAGTGTTACCCCTGGGAGTCCTCAATATTGATTGTGGATGCCATGAAATCTCATTTGCATCAGGCCAAACCTGGCCAAGAAAATCTGCTGCCCAATATAAAGCCCTCCCCAGCTCTCCCGGCACACTTGCTGATGAATCAGTGCTGCTTCATGTTGAACATCAGTTTGAAGAACTATTGAGGGTGGCAAGACCACAGAATGTCAATGTCCATCACCAAGAGTGGGTTGGTAGCATCACTACAAACCAAGTTGGTCTAGTCCTAAAGGACATAGTGATAGGTAGCAGAAGGTAGTGAGGGAGCCAACAAGAGGGCCTTGCCCTCACTAACCTTGCTGATTATTGCACTCAGTTTACTCTCAGTCATCAGCAAAGTGATGGAATAGCTTGGTGACTATCCAGCTGTTTTTACTAAGGAATAACCTGTTCATAAGACCATAAGAAACAAGAACAGATGTAGACCATTCAGCCCCATGAGCCGGCTCCAACATTCAATAGGAACATGACTGATCCTCACATCCACTTTCCTGCCCTTTCCTCTTAAACCTCCATTCCCATTCCACTCAAGAATCTATCTCAGCCTTAAATATACACGAGGGCTCTGTCCCCACAACTTTCTGTGGCAAGGGGTTCCAAAGACACTCAACCCTCTGAGAGAAGAAATTCCTCCACATTACAGTCTTAAACTTGTGCCCTTTTTTTCTGAGACTATGTCCTCTGATCCTGCACTCCCTCAGGAGGGGAAACATCCTCTCAGCATTTACCCTGTCAAGCTCCTTAAGAATCCTATATGTTTCAATGAGATCACCTCTCACTTTTCTAAATTTCAATCAGTAAATTCCCAATCTGTCCAACCTTTGCTCATAAAACAATCCTTCCATACCAGGGAACATCTTTGTGAACCTTCTTTGAACTGCCTCTAATGAAATTATATCTTTACTTAAATAAGGGGCCCGAAACTAGTCACTGTACTCCCAATGTGGTCTCAACAGTACCTTGTACAGTTGATGTAAGATTTCCTCAATCTTATATTCCAATCACTTGAAACAAGGACCAAAATTCCACCAGCCTTCCTGATTACCTGCCATGCCTGTGTGTTACTTTTCTATGTTTAATGTACAAGTCCCTTTATGTTGGAGTTTTCTGCAGTTTTTCTCCATTTAAATAATACTCTGCTCTCCCTTCCAAAACGAACAACACGTTTCCCACATTACACTCCCATTCGCCAACTTTTTGACTACTTGTTTAACATATCAATATCTCTCTCTATAATTCGATTGTGTCCCTCTCACAGCTTGCCTTTCCACATATTTTTGTGCTGTCTTCAAGTTTGGCTATTGTAAATTCACTTACTTCCTCCAAGTCATTTATGTACATTTTAACCAATTGTGGTCCCAGCAGTAATCCACGTGGAACCCCACTGGTCACAAGTCATTAACCTGAAAAACAACGCCTCAACCCCACTAGCTGTTTACTGCCTATGAGCCAGTTCTCTATCCATGCAAATATATTATTTCCAATACCCTGGGCTCTTATTTAATGACTTCACCATTTGTGAGGCACCTTGTCAGACACCTTCTGAAGGTCTAAGTGTAACGCTTCTACTGGTTCCCCACTATCCACTCTGATTGAGACTTCCTCGAAAAATTTGAGTAAATTAGTCAGATGCAATTTCTTCTCCATGAAGTCATACTGACTGCTTGCTTAGATTATGATTTTCCCAATGCTTTGCTATTACTTCCTTAATTGATTGCGATACTTTTCCTACAATGGATGTTAGGCTAATTGGCCTATAGTTACCTGCTCCCTCCCTTTTGAATATGGGCATCACAATGGCATTTTTCCAATCCTCTGGTAGTTCTCCAGAATCCAATGACTTTTGGGAAACTACAGCTAATGCATCCACTATCTCTGAAGCCATATCTTATAGGATCGTATGATGCAAGTCAATAGGACAAGGGACTTAGCTGCCTTTAGTCCCATTCACTTGTCTAATATTACTTCTCTAGTGATGGTGATGCTACTTAATTCCTCCCCTGTATTCTTTAGTATTGATGAGATGTTCCACCATAAGGACTGATCCAAAATATCCATTTAACTACTGTTGTTTCCTTGTTCCCCATAACTGTTAACCCAAGTTCATTTTTGAGGGGCCTATGTTCACTTTCCTCTTCCTTTTTTTATATTTAAAGAAGCATTATTGTCAGTTTTATATTCCTCGCTAGCTTGCCCTCAATTTTTCTCTCTGTATTATCATTTTAGTCGTCCTTCACTGGATTCTGTATTTACCCCAGCCTTCAGGGCTGTCACTGACTTTTGTCTCCTTATGTCTTGTTTTCTTTCAACTTCATGCTCTCTTTAACTTCCTTCATTAGTCTCTTACAACCTTTTCCCCTTACCGGGACGTATTTTTGCTCTGATGCTCAGTTTGCGTTCTCCCAAGGCCACTTAGCTCCTGTGGCATCCTCACCTGATGCCAACTACAACTTGGTTTGTAGTGATGCTACCAACCCACTCTTGGTGATGGACATTGACATTCTGTGGTCTTGCCACCCTCAATAGTTCTTCAAACTGATGTTCAACATGAAACAGCACTGATTCATCAGCAAGTGTGCCGGGAGAGCTGGGGAGGGCTTTATATTGGGCAGCAGATTTTCTTGGCCAGGTTTGGCCTGATGCAAATGAGATTTCATGGCATCCACAATCAATATTGAGGACTCCCAGGGGTAACACTCTCCCGACTATACACCAGGGTGATGCCATCATCGTTTCAGCCTTGGTTTAAAACATTGGACAAAAGAGCTGAGCTCCAGAGGTGAGGTGAGAGTAATTCCCCTTTGTCATTGGGGCTTCATTTGACCAAGTGTGGCATCAAGGAGCCCGAGGAAAATCAGCATCAATAGGAATCAGGGGGGAAACTCGCCACAGGTTGGAGTTATGCCTGGCACAATGGGAAGGAACCTGTGGTTGTTACAGCTAAGAGAGGTCAGCCATGTCAGCTCCAGGGCATCTCTGCAGTAGTTCCTCAGGGTGGTGTCCTAGGCCCAATCATCTTCCCATCTTCAGCTGCTTCATCAACAAACCTGCCTCGATCATAAGGTCAGAAGTGGGATGTTCATTGATGACTGCAGACAGTCTGTGTTCATATCTAACAAGATTTGGATAAAGCCCAGGTTTTGGCTGATAAGTGGCAAGTAACATTTCCGCCATACAATGGCTAGACAATGATCATCTTGAAAATGAGAGAATCTACGAGGTTGTAGACATGCTCGTTGAGCCAACGTGTTTGATTGCAGACGTTTTGCCACTTTGCTGGGTTACATCATCATTGCGCCTCCGGTGAAATGTTCTATGTTCTATGTTAGTGTTCTGTCTGGCTTGTTATTTATCAGTAGCTGTCATAGGGTGGGTGTTGGTTTGTGGGCTACTCAGGACCTTAGGTATTAGGGTAGCCCACAAACCAAGAACCCTACGGCAGTTACAGATGAACGTAAAGGATCCCATACCCACAACCAATAAAACTAACGTAATATACAAAATACCATGTAAGGGACTGTGAGAAACTTTACACAGGCCAAACTGGAAGAAAACTGACAATAAGGATACATGAACACCAACTAGCCACCAAGAGATACGACCAGTTATCACCGGTCTCAATACACGTAGACAAAGAAGGACACGATTTCGACTGGGACAACACATCCATAATAGCACAAGCCAAACACAGACAATTCAGGGAATTCCTGGGTGGCCTGGCATTCAAACCGGAACTCCATCACCAAACACGTTGAACTGGACCCGATATACAAACCACTGAAAAACTGAACTGGAAGTATTGCCAACCACCCCAGCAAACCGAGGCATATAAATGACAGGCGGGACAGAACACTAACACTTCACCGGAGGCACCCAGATGATATTACCTAGCAGGGTGACGAAACGTCTGCAATCAAACACATCGGCTTGGCAAACACGTCTACAACCTCATCCACAGCCCGAGCTACAAATCTATTATCCCTTTACCTTCAATGACACCACCATCTCTGAATGCCCCACAACAACATCCTGGGAGTCACCATTGACCAGACACTGTACTTGACTAGCCATATAAATATCATGGCCACTGGAGCAGCTGAGAGGTTGGGAATTCAGCAGCAATTAATTGACCCCCTGAATCCCTGAAGCCTGGCCACCATCCACCTGGTACAAGTAGGGAGAGTGATGGAATACTGTCCGCTAACCTGGGTGGGTGCAGTTCCAAAAGCACTTAAGAAGATCGACACCATCTAGGTCAAAGCGGCCCACTTGATTGACACCGCTCCAACAACTTCGACATGTGTTCACTCATAGCTGGCACACAGCAGCAGCTTGTACATTTACAACATGTATTACAGTCACCCACTATGGGTCCTCTGGCAACACTTTCCAAACCATTGACTTCTACCAACGAGAAGGATAAGGGCAGTGACAGCTGGAACCACCTCCAACCTACATACCATGCCGAGTTGGCAATATATTACCGTTCCTTAGTGTCTCTTGGTGGGAAAAGAATTCTTGAATTCCTTCTCTAACAATATTATTAGTATACCTACACCACAAGGCAGTTAGGGATGGGCAATAAATGTTGACCCAGCTGGCAACAACCATATCCCATGAATGGATAGCAATGATATGAATAGTGTGTAGGTTTGGGACTTTATTTGACCTTAATGTTAAGGTCCCATCTGAAATAATCTAAGGCAATTAAAAGTACTTTTAATTATTCATATTACACTTCATATCCTTGCAGGCAGGAGAGAACACAGGCTTCCCTGTGCCGAATCTCTGGAATAGATTGGTGCATCGATCCAAGAGGTAAAAGGTCACTGATATTACAGAATGCACAGACCAACTTGTGACATCTTTATTTACTAAATTGACTTGAACAGGGCACAGCATAAATGATTCTCTCACGGCCTCAGAAGACAGCACCGTAGCTCATTAGCTCCTTAATGGACTTATCTAAAAGGCATAAGGCGATCAATTTTGTCTTGAGCATCAATTAATCATTAAAATAATTTCCATAATAAATTGATGATGCCCCTGGTAATTGCCTGTAGCATATCTGCAAGGTTTCGAAGCTCAGAACATCTGAAAAATATGCTCCAACTCTGTTTTAGTCTAACTGTATAATCCATAACAATTGCTCAAATTAATTGTTGTTGCAAACTCTAAAATATGGAAATTGTATTTGACAATTATATAACTTAATAGAGGCGTTCAAACGCATGAGATTTTGTTGAGTAAAAAAAGAGAAATGACTGTGTATTTGGAGTAAGACTAGAGAACACAGATTTAAGAGAACTGGCAAAAGAATACAAAAGAAAATGTTAATGCAACGAATTATGACCTGGAATGCTTGGTCTGAAAAGGTGGTGAAGAGGTTGAATTGGAACTTTCAAAGGTTTTATTTTAATAATTCGTTCATGGGATGTGAGCGTTACTAGCGAGCTCTGCATTTATTCACCATCTTAATTGTCCTTGAGAAGGTGAAGGTGGCAGCCCAACCTCATGAGTTGCTTGTTCTGTCAGTCTGCCCACAATGGCATAAGGAAGGGAATTCCAGGATTTTGACCCAGTTATTAGTGAAGGATCAGAGACATATATTTCCAAGTTAGCTTGCAGACAGGCGATGTTCTTAGCCTTTGTCCTTCTAGGTGGTAGAGGCCACAGTTTTGGAAGATGCTGTTGAAGGAACCTCTGTGAGTTGCTGAGATGTTTCTCATGGGCATACTATGCTGAGGGCACTGTGCCCCACTGGTGGAGGCAGTGTATGTTTAAGGCATTTGATGGATATTAACCAAAAAGGCTGCTTTGTCCTGGATGATATTAAGATTCTTGAGTGTTGATGGAGCTCCTACATCTAGGTAAGTGGAAAGTGTTTTATCACTCTGGTTTGTAAATGGTCAGTGGGCTTTGGGAAGTAAAAGGGTGGGTTAGGCAATGCAGAGCTTCCACACTTGACTGGCTATTGAAGCAATACTGTTTTATGTTAAATTTCTCATGATTGGTGATCAGTAGGATGTTGAAAGTAGGTGCTGATGCCATTGTGTTTGGATGGCAAATGGTCATTTTGTGGCATTTGTGTCGCAGGAATGTCACCGCCACTTCTGTTTTGTCCAAGATTGTTCTGGTGTTGCTGTTTATGGGCATGGACTGATTCATTACTGAGAAGTTGTGAATGGAATATAGGGCATGGGAGCAGGAGTTGACGATTTAGCGCTTTGTGCTTGTTCTACCAATCAATAAGATCATGGTCCATCTCGTTGTGCTCTCCATTTTCTGTTTGTATTCTACTAACCCTTGGCTTCCTTGACTATTAAAGGTCTAGCCAACTCCGCCTTGAATCAATTTGAAGACTGAGTCTCCACTATCATGAGGGGAAAAGAATTCCACTCTCGCAGGAAAATAAAATCAATATCCTCACCTCTTTTTCTTAAATAAATGGTATCCTCTATGATATCTGCCTCATATGAGGATAATCCTTCAGAAATTCTTCCTGTCTGGTTTGATCTAGATCTTACATGTTTCAATAAGATCATCTCTCGTTTCGCTTCCTTTCAAAGAGTATAGGCCCAATCTGTTCTTCATGTGATGAACTCCTGATTCCGGAAATGAGTTGAGTGAACCGTCTTTGAAATTCTTCTATCATTTTTTTGCAAAGAAGGAGACCAAAACAGTTCTCGGTACTCTGATGCAGCCTCAACACAGTGTGTGTAGTTGCATTAAAACTTCCTTATATATTCCATTCCCCTTACAGCAAGTAACAATGTTCTTCCATTTGCCTTTCTTATCACTTGCTGTACCTATGTATAACGTTGGTTATATATCAGGATACCCAGATCGCCCTGTATCTGAGTTCTACAATAATACCTTTGGTTAACTAGTGTATCAAATCTCTATTCTTCCTGCCAAAATGGATAAGTTCACATTTACCCACATCATACTCCCACTGTCAAATTTTTGCACACTTGCCTTCACCTGTCCAGATCCCATTGCAGAGTCTTTATCCAGTCTTGGCTATTTACTTTCTTACCTATCTCGATATCATCAGAAAAATTAGTTGCCATACTATTGATGCTCTCTTTCGAGTCATTAATATAGATTGTAAATAGTAGAGGACCCAGAGTCAATCCCTTCAACATTCCACTAGTGACAGCTTGCCAGACCAAGAAAGACCCATTTATCCCTACTCTCTGCTTCCTGTCAGCTCCTCAATCCTTCACCTATGCTAATATGTTATCCCTATTTATTTTATATAACTACCTTTGAAATGGCACCCTATCAAATGATTTTTGG
Source organism: Ginglymostoma cirratum (assembly GCA_024137785.1). Lineage (NCBI taxonomy): Eukaryota > Metazoa > Chordata > Chondrichthyes > Orectolobiformes > Ginglymostomatidae > Ginglymostoma > Ginglymostoma cirratum. Next base: position 9,913,785 of record JAHRHZ010000133.1, read on the forward strand.
AAATCTGACGCACCACTGCTACAAAAATGCTCCATATTTAATGTTGCTTGGTGGGGGCGGAACTTAAGTTTTGAAGGATTGTGGAAAAATAGACATATTTTCTGTTTTGTGGAATTACCTAGAACGGTTCCTTTTGAAGAGTTCAGTGACACTTCCCTGTGGACATGGGAGATTTTTTTTTCCTGTAAGTCACATGACTGATAATTGCTTGCTTTGATGGAACCACCTGCTGGGGTGCTTTCGAACAGCGACTGGCTTGGAGAGATACTTTTACCATTTGGTTTATTTGGTGTGATACCTAAGAAAACGGAAAGTTGGAAGAAATCCTGCTCAGAACCAGGTGAGTTTGGAGGAAAGTTTGGTGAGAACAAGCTGCCCAGCTGATCACACTCATTTCAGAGAACAACGCCCTCTTGTATTTTTCAAGCTGAAACCTATTTGTTCTTTCAAACACTTTTAAAAGAATATGTCACTTACACATGCGCATGCGTGTGTATGTTAAGCATTCACACTTCTAAATTCCTGACTCTCTCCATCATTCAATAAGATTGTAGCTGATCTGTTTTTGACCTCAAATCCATATTCCTGCCTACTCCTGATAATCTTTCACTCCTTTGTTAGTCAAGAATCTAAATCTCAAAAAGCTCATGTAAACATTCAGTTGGTACTAGAGAAGACAAATGGAATGTCGGCATTTATTTCAAAGAAAAAGGAGGGAGGGTTTGCTAAAATCATCCAAGAAACTGGTCAGATCACAGCAGGAATACTACAATCAGTTTTGAGTCCCTTAGCTAAGGAAAGAGATATTGCCATTGGAGGCAGCCTGGAGAAGATTCACGATGCTGGGCACAGGGGTTTTTTTTTTTATGAGGAGCGGTTGAGTAATTGGGACCTCTACTCATTGGGTGTAGGAGAATGAGAGGCAACCTTATTGAACCATGTGACGTTCTCAGGGGGCTTTACAGGGTAAGTGCAGAAAAGTGGTTTCCCCCTTATAGAGAGTCTAGAACCAGTGTCCGATGTCAGAGTAAAGGTTTTCCCAGTTAGGACAGGTATGAGGAGGAGTTTCTGCTTCAGTAAGATGGTGGATCTGTGTAATTCTTTGCTGCAGAGAGTTTCAGAGATTGCGTTATTGTGTACACTCAGGGTTGAGATACATTTTTAATCAGTAAGGAAATAGAGCATTACCAGGAAAAGGCAGGAAAGTGGGGTTGAAGATGATCAAATTAGGCACGATCTCATTGAATGGCAGAGCAGATGTGATGGGCCAAAAGGCCTACCTCTGCTCCTTCATTTACAATCTACTCTATATACCTCTGTCTTTAAGAAAAAAACATTCAATGACTCTGCCTTCACTGGCCTCTGGGGAAGTGTGCTCCAAAGACTGAAGACCTCCTGAGAGACAATATTTCTCCAATTCTGTCGTAAATGGGAAATACCTTATTTTTAAACTTTGTCCCTAGTTCTAGTCTCTTGCACAAAGGGAAACATACTTTCAACATCCCCCGGTCAAGTTCCTTTGGGAGCTAGGATATCTCCATAAAGTCACCACCTCTTCTTCTGAATTGCCAATGGGTGAAGGGTTGGGTACCTGATTTTTCCTCATAAGTGAGTCCTGCCATCCCATGTATCAGTCAAGTACACCATTTCTGAATTGTATCTAAAGCATTTGTATCCTTTCTTAAGTAACAAGGTCCAACCAAAACACAATACTCCATACGTGATCTCATCGACGTCCTGTACAATTGTAGCAAGGCATCCCTACATTTGTAAATACTGTTGATGCCAGAAACCTGAAATAAAAACAAAGTGATGGAGAAGGTCAACAAGTCTGGCAGCATCCATGGAAAGAGAGTTCCTGCTTTGTATGAGTCTTCTTCAGAACTCCATTTATATACCATTCCCCTTGTAATAAATGAACTCATTCTATTTGACTCCCTAATCACTTACTGTATCTGTAAACTGACTTTTTGACCCAACTACCATGACGCCTAGATCCCTTTGCCTCAGGGTTTCTCAAGTTCTCTCCGTTTAAACAATATACAGCTTTGTGTTTATTTTGTCAAAATGGGCAAATTCACATTTTCCTACATTATACTCTGTTCGTCATTTTTATTCCACTCGCTTAACCTATCTATACCCCTTTGCAGACTCCGCTTGTGTCCTTCACAACTTATTTTTCTATCGATCTCTGTATCGTCGGGAAATTTAGCAATCAAACATTTGATTCCATCATCAAACTCTTGAATACGGATTGTAAATACTTGAGGCCTAGGCACTGATCCATGTGGCACTCCACTAGTTACAGAATATCAATCCAAAAATGACTCATTTATACCTACACTCTTTCTTGTTAGCTAACCAATCCTGTATCCGTGCTATGTTAACCCTTATACCATCAAATTTTGTTTTGTGTAGTAATCTTTGTTGTGACACCTTGTCTTCTTGAAGTTTTGTGACATCACACCCACAAGCTCCCCTGTATCCCCTGTTGCTTGTTAGTTCCTCAAAATACTTCAAAGAGTTAGTCAGCACAGTTCCATTTTATTAAACTATCATGACTTTACCTTTTCTAAGTGTCCCACTTTTTTCTTAATTTACTGATGGGATGTGGGCATCGCTGGCCATGTCAACATCTATTGCCCATCTCTAGTTGCCATTGAGAAGGTGGCGCTGAGCTGCCCTCTTGAACCGCTGCAGTCCACGTGCTGTAGGTAGACCAACAATGCCACTGGGGAGTGAGTTCCAGGATTTTGACCCAATGACACTGAAGGAATGCTGTTGTATTTCCAAATTAGGATGCCAAGTGGCTTGGAGGGGAACTTGCAGGTGGTTGTGTTCCCATGTATCCACTGTTCTTGCCCTTCTATATGGTTGTGATTGTGACTTTGGAAGGAGCTATCTAAGGATCTTTAGTTAATTTCTGTAATGCATCTTATAGATAGTATACACTGCTGCTACTGAGTGTCAGTAGTGGAGGGATGGAATGTTTGTGGATGTGGCGCCAATCAAGCAGGCTGCTTTGTGCTGGATAGTGCCAAGCTTCTTGGGTTATTGGTGCTGCCCTCATCCAGGCAAATGGGGAATATTTCATCACGCTCCTGACTTGAGCCTTGTAGATGGTTAACAGGGAGTCAGAAGGTGAGTTAACCATTATAGAGGATTCCTAGCTACCATTCTACTCTTGTAGACACACCATGCCAATAGCTAGGCCATTGAGTTTCTGGTCAATGGTAACCCCAAGGATGCTGACAGTGGGGGATCCAATGATGGTAACACCATTAGAATGTCAAGGGATGATGCTTAGATTGTCTGTTATTGGAGATTGTCATAGCCTGGTGCTTGTGTGGCACAGATGTTGTTTTCCACTTTTCAGCCCCAGCCTGGATATTGTCCAAGCCATGACGTATTTGCATATGGACTGTTTCAGTATGTGAGGAGTTGTGAACGGTGCTGAACATTGTGCAAACATCAGTGAATATCCTGACTTCTAACCTTATGATGGAGGAAAGATCATTGATAAAGCAGCTGAAGATATCTAAGCCTAGGACACTATCCTGAGGAGCTCCTGCAAGGATGTCCTGGAGCTGAGATGACTGACCTCCAACAGCTTCAAGCGTCTTCCTATATGTTAGGTGTGACTCCAACCAGGGGGCGTTTGCCCTCTGATTAGCATTGATTCTAGTTTTGCTAGGGCTCCTTGATACCACACTTGGTTGAATGCAGCCTTGATGTCAAAGGCAGTCACTCTCATCTTACCTCTGGAATCCAGCTCTTTTGTCCATGTTTGAACCAAGTAATGAGATCAGGAGCTGAGTGGCCCTGGTGGAACCCAAACTGGGTGTCACTGAGCATGTTATTGCTGAGCAGGTGCTGCTTGATAGCACTGTTGATGACACCTTCCATCACTTTACTGATGATCGAGAGGAGACTGATGGGGCGGTAATTGGCTGGGTTGGATTTGCCCTGTTTTTTGCATAAGATCTATTTAGGCAATTTCCCACACTGTTGGGTAGATACTGGTATTGTAGCTATACTGGAACCACTTGACGTAGGGGTATGGCAATTTCTGGAGCATAAGTCCTCAGTACTATTGCTGGAATGTTGTCAAGGCCTGTAGACTTTGCAGTATCCAGTACCTAAAATTGTTGATAACAAGCATGGGGCTGGATGAACACAGCAGGTCAAGCAGCATCATAGGAGCAGGAAAACTTGACGTTTCGGGCCTAAACCCTTGGGTTTAGGCCCGAAAC